>CM028137.1:704190000-704225000 GCA_016271365.2 Neoceratodus forsteri | reverse complement strand
TCTCTTTTTTTTTCCCCATAGGATAACATTACGGCGCTCGCGCCTTTCAGGGCCCATATCTCTGAAACGGTGTGAGATACAGACTTTTCATTGGAAAAATGCTTAGCCCCCTAATAGGCGCTAAACACAAAACAGCCAGGACAGTCATAAATCATGACTTTTAATTTTTTTTCTCGTCATACGGTTCCTGAGATATAACCTATTTAGTATTCCAAGTCCTCATTTTCTGCTCCGATACCTATTATGCATACATTCTTTGTACTCACTGTCTTTCTGTATGCGGGTTTTGGGGAAAACCAGCATGCGCTTACATTATTATTACCGTTGCCCTTTCCGCTTGGGTTCCAGTACCCGTTTCACTTACCGTTGACATCGCCACCATGTGCGTTATCGCTGCGTTTTCATTTGCGTTTGCGTTTGTTTTTGCCATTTGTGTCTACAGTACTGTTTCTCTTTCTGTTTCACTTTGCGTCACCATGCCCATTGACATTTCCGTTTGCAGGCACCATGTTATGTGAGCAACACATCACGTGGCAGACCGTTCCCATCTATGCCACCGTGTCGTTAACCTTTCTGTTCTCATTCATGCTTGCATTACCATATGCGCCACTGTTAGCACTTATGTTTATGTTGCTGTTCCTGTTACTATGCCACAAGACATCCGTGGCGAAAGCGCGCTGCGTACATTCACTATTTCTCGTTATCATTCTCAAAAGAATAGAGCAAAAACTCATTTAATGCATTAGTTAGGGTTGTTCACAGCAACAAAAGTGAGGAAATTCAGTGTTGGGTTGAAAACCCCTTGGACCTCCCACCCCCAACGGCATTGGGGTGTGCATTGGGGTCATCTGTCTAACTCTCACCCATTCTCCTATACTTCTGCTGTTTTACACATATGATGGGGTGAGAGCTGGGGCTGTTGACTGATGCACTGCACCAATGCTGAATAATGAGGTCAAGAGATTTCAACCTAACGCAGGCCTCTCACTGCACTCACTGCTGGAACAAACTAATGCGTAAACTGAGTTTTGCCTCTCTATGAGAGAGAGTAACTATGTGACACAAAGCTAGATATACATGAGACAGGTGTGTGTGTGTGTGTGTGTGTGTGTGTGTGTGTGTGTGTGTGTGTGTGTGTGTGTGTGTGTGTGTGTGTATTATGGTAGAGGAGCCATTTACATGTTAAACCCAAAATTGTGCACCTTAATAACTTTGCAACTGTTTGACGGATTTGGCTGAAATTTGGAATACATGATCAAGAACCATAGGCCTTGGGAACTGCCAAGTTCGTACCAGTTGGACACACAGTTGTGGAGTTAAGCATGATCTGCACACAAGTTTAGCTTTTTTCTGGAATTCTACAGTCGGCGCCTACAAATTAAGCGCGGTTTGTGCGACCAGCCTTCATCTTAAGGAGCGGAGCCAGGATCCCGATGTGCCTTTCAAAGATTTCATGAAAAATATTAAATGGTTCAAAAGTTATTCAAAAACAATTTTCCATTATAAGTCAATGGGAAAAGTAACAAAAGTTTGACAGTGTCGCAATGGTCCTGTTACTCTCACAAATCCACCATCTTGTTTTCAGTTAGTGATCAGTAAAATGCTTGGCATTTAAAATGGAGACCCTCTAGCAACTTAATTCTTTTTGTATTCACCTAGTCAGGCCCTGAGGATGCTAGCCATGTCTTTATTTTGGGGTAAAACACCCCAGAAATATGTTTTTCAGATTTCTGGAAAAAGTACTTTCGCAAAGTAGTGTCGCACTCCCGAAAGTGTCACAAATTTTTGCGAAAGCTTTTGCAAATTGCGACACTACTTTGCTACACTATGCCCAAAATAACACACCTTGTTAGTGCTGCCACTGCCACGGATACGATTGGGAGCCGCAGCACTGTGCAGCCGTGCCCAGAAGCAAATGCTTTGTAGCCCAAATCCCCCTTAGCAAATAAATTGCATTGCTTCCATCCCACTGTATTGGATGATTTTAGTTTGGTACGTCAATATTTTCTTATTGTTTAGTTTGTTTATACATTTCAAAGAAGAAAAAACATGAGAGGCTAACGGAATGGTGGTGGAAGAAGTGAGGTACTGCTTTGTGACTCCAACCACAAAATCAATGTAATTTGGGCCTTGGCAGTAATTGTTAAAAATAATATATTTTTAAAAATATTTGTAGTGCAAGAATCTTATTCTTTCGCAAGAGTTTGACATTGTATTATGGGTTCACGCTTAGGTAAATATCTTATAGCTCTTCTTAGCGGTTGCTGATTTATATTTTAATGCGATTTGTGATCGACCTTTACAGTACAAGCTGAGTCACATTCAGACCTATCTGAAATGCAGTAATTAAGCATATTTTGTTGATTTTGTTTTAGTTAAACTGAATTTATGTACTTCACTTTTAAATAATCATGTTAGAGTCCTCTAGTATATAAGGAAAAATATATTTCGGAAATCATAGAACTATTTTGGGTTATACTGCAGGTGCAGATCAATGCAGTAATCCATTATTTGCCAAAATCAAGACTATCTTGAAAAGGAATTTGTAAGAATATGCTAAAGAAGTGTTGTGGTTTAATAATTATAAATATATAGGGGAATGTTTCAGGGTCACTTGACCGTGTTTGTCTATCAAATGTTAAATGCTGGGCTGTTAAAAAAAAAAAAAACAGAATTTGTAGAATTTTATAGTTTAAATTATAAAGTGTTTTTTTTTACTTTGAGTGTGTAAGGTAAAAGCTATGTTATGCTAACAGATGCATTATTTTTGATGTTTTTATTTTATCTATGGTAATGCCTCGCCCCCAACACACCACACACACACACACACACACACACACACACACACACACACACACACACACACAGTCTGCCTTCTTAGATAAATAATCAAATATAGACGGATGGGATTATTGGAATGTTTTTACAGAGCGCTCCAAACGCGACGATTCAAGGTACACCAACCTATACTGCATAGGACAAAATTGCATGTCTGAATGTAGCCACTGTAAGTCACTAGGAACAAACACCATGGCAAAGGCAGATGACTGTCTTCAAACAGGTTATACAATTCAGTGCGATTTTTCTTTTATTACCGTTTACAATCGGAGGAAAAAGTTAGCAAGGTAGATTACTTCCCTGTAACCTGGACTTGTTCTTGCCTTTTCAAGATTTGTAAAACAAACAAATGCAGTATCAAGATTCAGGTCAGCACCGATAATAATGTAAAAGAATATAAACTAGGACACACTTTGAGCAGTGCTGTAGACCAGAGTGTTTTTGTTAGCCATTTAATATGTTACAATTGGTTTCACCAATGGAAACAAATATATATAATTTTATGAAGTTGATATAAAAGCCATATTAATATTATTAATACAATACATTTTATACATTTCTTCTTGACTTCAGGTGGCACATGCACACACACACACACACACACACACACGTGCATGAATGTAACCTGCAAGAAATAATCATGCAATGATTTGCTATAACTGGATTCTTGGAAAGGACTGGTTACGTAAACATTTACTGATGTGGAGTAACTATACTATTTGTACTCTGATATGCAGGAAGGAAAGTGTTGATTAACAGATGAAAAAGGCGAGATTAGCTGATTGCATGCTTATAAGTGCAAGCTGTCATTGAACTGCTTTAAAATTAGACACAGCTGGGTGTGTGTTGAAAATCTCTTGTGTTTTTGCTAATACTGAAATAAGCGTGATTTTGTATACTAAACATTTTCAAATTATTAAAATGTCTAATCTGTACTGATTTTCAACATCAAGTAAAGAAAATAATGAACTTGTAGCAGAAATGCGTTACTATTAAATCAGGGTAATTCTAATGACTGTTACATACATTGTGAATCATGCCAGGTGAATCTGTTTATTGAAGACTGGATCAATTGAATGCACCGAATGCCAAACATTAGAGGAGTCACTTATTCAGAACCCAGTCTCGGCTTCAAATGCTGTCATTACTTGTTGAAATTGTAATGCCTCCAGCTATTACTTCTCAGACTAAAGCACAAGAGTTTTCTTGTAGCATAGAAAAAAATCAAAATTAAAAGATTCATTTCTTCGCCGCCAAACACTTACAGTAGGTGCTCTTTTTAAATGCATTTTATAAAGACCATGGTTTAGCAGATATTATATCTGATGCCCCAAAACAGGTTGAAATCAGACACGTCCGCAGCATCTCAGTTGCATTTTCAGATATACCTGTTCAACTGATTTTTAAAGTCATGTGTTAAACAAACATCCAACAGCAATTTGTATCTCAACTCAGAGAAATATTTGAGAGATTTAGAGGATATAATTTTATACAACCAGAAGATCTGGGGCCAGATATTCAAGCTGCACCCAAAATGTGAACAATAACAGGAGCAAGCACAAGTCAATTGCGTACATGCGCAACAGATGCGATATTCAAACATGGAGCAAGTCAAATTGCGTAACCAGCAAACGTCTGAATATTGCACAACCTGCGCCATAGCGCAACCAGGAAGGGGAAGCTGAGCACATATGATGCGCCATAGCGCAACAAGGCCAGCCCAGCTGAGCAGTCCAGAGGTGCCATAGCGCAAGCAGTCTCCCCCAGCAGCAGAGCAATGGAACTGCACAACCAGGAAGGGAGGCAGGGGCCCACCACCCATGCCACAGATGGGCACAGGAACACACTGCAGAACTAACAATACACCCCCACACCTGAAGCACAGCATCACTGGTGGAGGGAAGGAATATCCACTGGCCCATGGGGACAAGCCAACAAAGCACAGCTGGGCCATGGTGCCCCAGCACACCCACTGGCAAGCTGAGACTGCCACACAAAGGGGGCGGACAACCCAAGTGTACAACAGCACCACCCTGTGCACAGCACACCCTGCACTGGTACCCCACGACACCACCCGTGACTGTGACCGTCACTGCAGGAATCCCCATGCCCCAGCACAATGCAACGCAGGTACCACGAACCATACAAGCCAGATTCACCAGGAGCACACAGCGGTGTGGCAGCACTGCAGCCAGACCGGCTGAAAGTGACTACCACACAGAAACACCTCCCTGTGTGTGTGTGTGTGTGTGTGTGTGTGTGTGTGTGCGTGCACGCATGCCACACACACACACAATCCCAGGGCAATACCACCCCAGATGCCATGCACCACCACTGCAATGAGCACCCATAGCCAGCGGCAAATGGGAGACCACCACAGTATTCATATCAAAATAGATTTATAAAAGAATATCAACAGGAACACACAACTATATACAGATACAGTATATACAAGAAAGGGGTTGGGGTACAGGTACAAGGTAGGGGTGGGTAAGGGGCAGGAGTGAACTGGGTGAGGGAGGCAGGGTGTGAGGGAAGGGTAAATGGGGTAGATGTGGGGCAGCTACTGCCCTCCAGGCTGCACAGCATCAGGCTGCCTCTGGTCCCATGGCCTCCTCCATCGCCTCACTCCCCTCTGGTGTATCTCCCTCAGAATGGCCAGGGACTCCATTGACACCTCCAGCAGGTGGACAGCCTGCTTGATCCTCCGCAGGACCCAGACACCTAGGACAAGGGAACCAAATCAATGGCTGTGACTCTCCACAACCCTTAAGCCCACCCAACATGCATGGCATACAGCCAAGTGCCCCGCCCCTGTGATGGACTGCACCCACCCACAGTGACCGTGCACAAGACAAGCCCAACCAGGCAGCAACAGCTATGTGTGCCACTGCACACACACCCCACTCATGACCAGCACAGCACAACCAAGGCTGTACAGTGACGTAGCTACATGGTGGGAAGTTAGTGCCACAGCCATGTGCCCAGTGCATGCATGGACCACCAGTGACACACTCAGACATGCAGTGCCACTGGACAGTGCTGACTGTCACACGTCGCGTGCATGGCAGTGTTGTCCATGGATGGTGGCCATGCCCTCCCCCCCACAGCATGCAATAGCATCCATGATGTAATGACACTCGCCCTCATCAAGCCGCTGCTGCTGCTGCTGTGGCCCAACACCGCCACCACCTCTGCCAGCCACCTCTGCAATGCCTCTCTGAGCCTCATCCCGGGCCCGCCTCCGCTCTTCCATGCCTGTGGGAAACAAAAGTTGAGAAACACATCAGTGAAATCCCTAAGCAGACAGCCTCCTGCCCCAATGAGTGTGCCTGTCCACACAGGCAGACCCATACATCACACACCTGCAAACATCGTCACAGCCAACCATAAACCAACCCTTCCCCATGCGCTGGTCACAATACACAGTGTTACCCACGTGGTCAATACAGGTGCATAGACGGCTCACCCACCTGGCCTACGCACCATGCCCCTCCTGGCACGTGACCTGAGGTGTGCCAGCAGTGCCCGCTCCCTCCTGCGCAGGTCACTCTACCAGTGCCTGCACTGCTCGGGTGTTCTCTGCCGCCCAGTGGCCTGCTCAAGATCGGTGGCCACCTGCTGCCACACATAGGTGCGGGCCATGTTCAGGGGCTCCTCCCCAAACAGTGGCCCATGGTGAGGCTCCACCACAGCCACCAGGTTGGCCACCTCCAAAGCACTCCACTGAGGAGCTCTCTTGCGTGCCATCCCTGCAGGTTTATAGTAGGCAATATGGTGCTCCGCAGCGCGGCAACCCCACATGGAAATGTTGCGCAATACAACTCCGTCAGTCCCTATCGTGCTGTTCATACAGTGCCGTCGGTCCCTATCATGCTGTTACCAAACAGCGCGATAGAGCTGCAGACATGCCATACGTAGAGTGCCAAGAGGGCACAAGGTCATGGGTCTCTGGCACAAGGCCACGCACAGTGCCATCTGACATCTACACGTCCAGTGTGATTGGTCACCTGCGTGCCATTGCCACAGTGGACTATTGCGCAGTTGTGCCACAGCGCCATGTGGTGACCAGCGCTGTAGCACCACTGGCACAATGGTGGCCATGTCCTGAATTGCCGATCGTGCACAGCATGTATCAGTGCAGCAGATGCCTGCGTAAGCTACCTGGGCATGCGCAGTGCAGTGTACAATGCAGTCCCAGAACTGCGCCATTGGCTCAGCCGTCTCAACCGTATTCCGCAAAGCGCAACAGCGTGATATTCAGCCGTCGTATGCAAATCATCTGATCAGCCATTCAATGGCGCAGCGGCGCGATTTGCATCTCATTAAAGTTGCTCACCTCTAATTTGCATGCATTGCACTATAAAATGTGCAACATTGATCTGCAGTGGCCATATTCGGTTACTGCAGGTGATAGAGTGAGTTGCATGCTGTGTGATGTTCTGGACTATGGTCTTAGGGTATTGCTGTATACTGCACAGTCACAGGTGTCCACTTTCACCCATATAGACTGTGACATGGCCGAGCCAGGAATGAGTGAGGAGGATGATGGTGGGTGGAAGAGGAGGCCCAACTTCACGAAAGCCGAGACAGAGACATTCTTCGAGGCCTACCTGGAGGAAGAGCCACCACTCAGTGGAAGGCGGGGCACCCCTAAGGCCCATGCTGCTGCATGGGAGGGGGTGGCTCACACCGTAAACCTGCATGGAAGCCACCAGTGCTTCATGCAGGAATGTAAAAATAAGATGGGGACCAACAGGAGGAGGGTGAAGGAGAAGGTGGCAGCCCTCAGGGCGGCACATGCTGCTACAGGTGGGGGCCAGCCGGAGGTGGTGCAGCTGACCCCAGTGGAGGACCGTCTTGCTGCATCCATTCAGTGCAGTGCCATCGAGGGCATTCTGGGAGGTGGCTTCCAGACAGGTGGTAGCCCATCACTGCATGGTATGACATGGTCGGGGAAGGTGGATCCCATGCACTAACATGTTCTCACTTTCTGTTACAGATCCTGTGCGTCTGCAGGGGACAGTGGTGGAGGGCCCATCCACTGTGGACATCCAGCCAGAGTTGGAAGAGGGTCCATCCACTTCTGCTGGTAGCCAGTGTGCTTTGCACCAGTGTGCATGCCTGGCTGCCATCTCCGATGTCGGTGAGACAAGTGTGGGGGGTGCCCTTCCTGTGTCTCAGCGGTCTGGCATGCAAGCATGCCAGCACGCTGTGGCTGTGGCACGAACCTGCACCATTGATGATGCAATGACCACTATGGGCATTGACATGTGTGTGTCACATAATGGACACACAGCAGGACAGCTCGCGCCCATGGACCTAGCTGGTTTCAACGTGTGTGCCAGCATGTCGGCACAGTCCCAGGCTGTGCCTGTCTGCACCGGTGGGGCAGCATCAGTGGCTGTACAGGTCACTGGTACTGTTGCGGACACAGCAGTGGAATGACTGGTCCCTTGGGCACAGCAGGCGGAGGGGCAGCAGTCACCCACCGGGTCTGGGGGTACAGGGTTCAGTGGTGGCATATGTACACTGCCTGTTGACTTGCCCATACCTGGTCCTGGTGAGCAGTGCCCACCCTCAAGGGGTAATGATCATCAGGCCCTTCCATACCCTGAGGGACAGGTTGCCGATGTGGCAGACTACCCGTTTGACGAGCACACCCGCCTGCTGCGGGCATCAGTACAGCAGCAGATGCGGGTTGCAACGTCCGTGGAGGTACTGTGTGTGGCTGTGGAGTGGCACAGCAGGGAAAATGGGAGGATCCTTGCAGAGATTGATCAATTGCGGAAGGATGTGACTGCCGCCATTGACAGGCAGACTCAGGCACTGGTCGCCGTCATGGCCCCATTGGGCACACAGTCAGGTGCCCCTGTGCCATGCACACCATGCAGTATGCTATCCACTCCCCATTCCCGGTGTCATGCGACACCCAGCCTGTCAATGCCGGGTTCAGCTGTGGGCATCCCAAGCACACCTGGTGCAAGTATGTTCGGTATGCTGCAGACCCCTGTGTGGACACGGTCGAGCTCGCACAGTGGGACCCCTGGTAGTCCATCGGTGCCACCCGAAGTAGCCCATGCTCAGCCTACCAGTGCTGCTGGGTCTCAGCGGGGCCGCCCACGCATCCGAGGTGGCTGTGGCACAGTGCCACATGACTGACCTGTCTCCCAGTGCGGGCCCTGTCTGGTGCTGCCCTGTGTGCAATGTGTGTTATGGTGGGCAGTGCACCAGTGGGTGCCCTGCACAACACACTGACACATGGACCACCTGCACACCCTCTCAACTGCTGTCCACAGGTGCATGTGCATGATGATGCCTGCATTGCACTGTACACCAAGGTGCAAGGATGCCCAGCATCTGATATATGTACATGGACAGTACAGGTGGTGGAGGTGGCCTGTGGACGTGTGTGTTTCACATGTCTGTTCCTGCTCTGCTGTGCACCTGCCCTTGTGCACTTTGTGCCTGGTGTGTGTGTGTGTGTGTGTGTGTGTGTGTGTGTGTGTGTGTGTGTGTGTGTGTCTCCATGTGGCGTGTGACTGTTCACCCCTCCCTGGTTGCTTGTTTGTGCTCCTGTACCCTTCCACTCCCCTCGCCGTCATGCACCCCTGGTGTGTTACCCTGTGTGTATGTGGGTTGCGCCCTGGACAGTGTTGGTTGCACATGGCCCCATGACTTACCTGTGTTGTCAAAAGTGCTCCTCTGTGATGGTGTCCCGGTGCAGCTGGACCAGCCAGATCAGTCGGGGATCACGCCGTCCAAGGGGGGGCTGCTCATCCCCATCATCACCGGCGTCACCAGTGTCCCCATCGCTGTCCCCCCCTCGACCTGTACAGCTATCCCACAGTCTTTGGCCATGTTGTGCATGATACAACAGGCCAGGAATATCCCACAGGCCTTTGAGGGGCTGTGCTGTAGGGCACCACTGGTGGTGTCTAGGCATCGGAAGTGTGCCTTCAGCATCCCAAACACTCGCTCGATGTTGCATGTGGTGGCATGTGCCTTATTGAAGTGTTGTTGTGATGGGGTTGTGGGGTGCTGGTAGGGTGTGAGCAGCCAGGGACGGAGTGGGTATCCACTGTCACCTGTGTGGAGATAGTGGAGGTTAGTGTCATGTTCAGGCCCATATTGCCTCTAGCCCTGTGTGCCACTCCCATGGCACCTGTGGCTTACCCAGCCTTGCCCCAACTTTGCCAATCCTACATGCATACTCACCTACTGGATGTCCCCACTCTCAAATCGATGGCACAGTGCAGACTGGTACCATATGAATGAATCGTGTGCTCTGCCAGGGTGCATGGCACAGACATTGATGATGCACCCACTGGCATCACACACCACCTGGCAGTTGACACTGGAGAACCCCTTCCGATTGCGATATGTGGCCCCATCAGGGCCAGATGGCGTCTTGAATAGCCACATGGGTGCAGTCTATACGCTTCTTTTTACTAGGCTCGTGCTACCCTATGGAACTCTAACTATGTTTGCTGTATAGCTCCTGATGGTGTCGTCTGGTGTGGGGCATCGGTAGGTAAGGCCATCAACTGCTAAGTGTGGTATGTTGTGTGCAGCTGCAATCAGGGATGTGTACATTTGGTGTACATGGCCTCAGTTTTGCTGTTGATCTCCACTGAGCATGCAGTACCTGGTCAGGTGGGTGGGGATGTCTCATAGTACATTAAGACAATTGTTTGTTTCTGTCACCTGCTGCTGGATGTCTGTCATTGGTTGTGTTGACTTGGTCGTCCCCCATACTTGCGTGTGTGTGTGTGTGTGTGTGTGTGTGTGTGTGTGGTGCTGGGGGGGTGAATTCGGAGTTAGAGTTTTCAACCCCAACAGCGAATTTTCTCACTCTTGTCGCTGTGGAACAACCCTAACTAATGCATTAAACAGGGTGTTTTTGCCTCTAATAAATATATAGATATAGATATACACACACACACACACACACACACACACACACACACACACACACACACACGTCCATGTCCACTGGCCATATGTGCCCTTGTAGACACCCCTCCAGCAACAGAGGCACCCCACGGTAGGTGTGGGTGGAACACAGTGGTAGGACCCACGAATGCATGGGACAGGCATAATGCACTCCTGGTGGGTTTGGGAGGACATATGCTGTAGGTTACCTAGGGCTTGTAGCATATCCATTCTATAGGGAACTGGGCAGACTGGCTGGGCCTGGCAGTCCACCCTGCCATCATGGTCCCTGTTGACATATGTGTAGGGTTACCACCTGTCCTGATATTCACAGGACAGTCCTGATTTGGGCAGCTGTGTACTGCAAAGAAACATGGAAAGTACTACATGTCCTGATTTTATGGTAGAGAATATATATTCTGACTTTCCACTACATGTTGCAGAAAACTTCAACGCCTTAACTAAAATTCTGTAAATTGACAAACAATAGAAGCAACTATGAAACTACAATATGCAGCCATATTTCTGATTATACAGAGAAAACTAATCTGTTGCATTGGTTGAGGTTACGTACTGTTCTGCGAATACACATGTTTTAGTAAGAAATGTCCCACTTTGGGCTTCTTAAGAGATGGTAACCCTACATGTGTGCCTGTTGCACACCCTGGTAGTCTAGTGCCCCCCCCAGGCATGATTCCCGACCCCTGTAGAAAATCAGACTTTACCCTGGTAGTCTAGTGGTCCATCCCAGCACAATCCTTGACCCCATTCCCTGTAGAATATCAGCCTTTATCCTGGTAGTCTAGTGGTTTCCCCACACCCAGCATGATCCCTGGTCTCCGTACCCCATAGAAATTCAGTCTTTACCCTGTAGTCTAGTGGTACCCCCTACCCAGCAGTGATGCCCCTGTGCATCCCAAGCAACATTCAGGAACTGAGCCGGTGACCATCTCAGCCCTCCTTTCACCACCACTGCTGGCCACCTACTGAGATACGAATGAGCACTCACTCATTCGTACCTCAGTCGGCAGCCTGCCGTGGTGGTGAGACAAGGGCAGAGCTGGTCACCAGCTCAGATCCTGAATGTTGCTGGGGATGCATGAGGGCATCACTGCCGGGTGGGGGGAACCACTAGACTATCGGGGTAATGTCTGATTTTCTATGGGGAATGAGGGTTGGTGGAAATGCTGGGGTTGGGGGGGACCATTAGACTACCATAGAGGGACATCATAGTGTGGATACCGGGGCCAGGGTTCATGATGGGGGGCACTGCCGCTGCATTACCAGCAGCTTTTTGTTGCTGGTATCTAGCACCGCACTACAGGTCGCGTTAATGCCTGTAGCGTGGCGCTATACTTTTGAATATGCCAATGCACCAGCATTCAGGGCCCCTCCTTTCTGTCCCTCCCCTGCAAATACCTAGCACCAGAACTGACTGTCTCTTTGAATATTGCAGTCGGGTGCAATGTCAGCGCTAGTGCAGCACAACAGCTTTGCTCAGGCACTAAGCTTTGAACAGTAGTATAAGTTCATATATCTCATCAAATGTTAAATTTCAGCCAATCGGCACATGCCACGTCATTTGACAGGTGGGCGTGGCCTAAAATGGACCAATCAGAATCGTCCCGTGTTAAACCAGAAGTCCCTCCCTAAATTGCTCTAGTCCCACCCCCTTCTGGCGGAAATGACACGCGTTCGAACCTGTGTCCCGCCCCTTGCGCAGGAAATGACCTAACACCACCATCTTGTAAGCGTCTTACGCCCCTCCTTCTCATACACTCCTTGATCCCCTGCCAGACCATCCTGGCTCGAACCCGAGTCCCACCATGCTAGCTTGAACTCCTGCATCCCCTCCTTTCTCCTGCACCCACACCAGCCTGACTGAACCCCTGTCCCCCACCCCTCCTTCTTGTACACTCCTCGATCCCCTGCCAGACCATCCTGGCTGGAACCCGAGTCCCACCATGCTAGCTTGAACTCCTGCATCCCTCCTTTCTCCTGCACCCCCACCAGCCTGACTGAACCCCTGTCCCCTTCTCCTGCACCCTCACCATCCTGGCTCAAACCCTGCCCCTTTCTCCTGAACCCCACCATCCTGGCTCGAACCCCTGTCCCTCTTCACCACCTGCTCCTCCCACCCCAAAAATCAGTTAGTGTTTATGTAGTGGTATGTGCCCCCTGTAGGCCTGGTGTATAACTGCAGGGACATGTGTGTGTGTTTTTGATTAGAATATTTTCAGAAAGAAGTATCTAGGAGGGACCTGATCGTGCAGAGGTTTCACAGATCTGTGTGGAGACCCCACCAGGAAATTCATCTGCCTGTGTAGTACCCCTTTTCTGTTTTGTAACAGTATACAAAATTATTTAACATGCATCTGTAGGACTGTGTCAAACTTGCATCAAAAGGATAGCTTTATGTATATGCATGTAACATTTATAAGCTAAAATGGGGGGACCTCTGTGTAAATAAGATGGTTCAGCAGTTTTCTCTGGATAGAATTGCAACAATCGCAAAAAACTAATTATTTATACTTTTGTCATGAATTAGAAAGAATAAAAATATATCAGAAAAAAGGAATACACATACCTATAGTTCACCCCCTCAGCTCTGTGTAGTATCAAGGAGAAGGCTGAAATGAAGTGTGTGTGTGTGTGTGTGTGTGTGTGTGTGTGTGTGTGTGTGTGTGTGTGTGTGTGTGTGTGTGATATTTATAATGTTTTGAAAAAGGGTGGGGCTACAACAGAATGTACCTCTGACACATTACCATGTATAGTATGATGGGGTGTGGTGATGGTTTTACCAAGGGGCAGTTCATCTTGCTAAGCGTTATATAAACCCTGCATTTGAAGCCAGAAGGCACAGCTTTTGAGAGATTTCTCAGATTCTGTTTTATAGACTTGGAGCAGATTATCAAAAACATCAAGCAAGAAGATGGCAAGCGCTTCTCATTTCAACATCCCTGTAACAGGTCAGATTGTCACACCACCTAATGAAAAGTCTGGAGATGGAAAGCCAAGCAAGAAGATAGCTGTCGGGGCCCCACAACCCAAGCCAACGTATATGTACTCGTGAGGTGTGAAACGAATGCCCACAAGTCTTATTGAGTGGAAGAGTGTCTGACATAAAAGAAACTCGCTGAACAGTTTGGTGAATCAGAAAATCCTAAACCTGACTGTCCTTCTGAAGAGACACCACTGCAAGACCTTGAAGAGTTGCTGGGGTGTGAATCTGATGCAGAAAAAGAAGTTACTATGAAACCAAAAACAGAGAGTAACAATAAGGGGGAGCCAGAGATGATGGTCAGTGAGACACTGCCAAAAAAAGCATCAGAGAAAGTTGTGAAAAAGAAATGCAAGACAGAGCCAAGAGGGGACTCTGACCAAGAGGGTGATGATGATAATGCAGCCACAAGCAGTCAGGCCCAGGCTAAGAAAGAAAGATGAGAAAATGAAGAAAAGAGTTGCCTTGATGAGGTAAATGCATTTTAACATTTAAAAAATGTGAGTGGTGACATGGTGTAACTGAGGGAGATGAGTTAGCAGTAGAACTAAATCTTACCTATAATGAGTCAGAGGACCAATGCTGTTTTTTGTTTTACTTTAATAGACTGAAGGATTTGCGATGGAGCAGCAGTCCTATTCGGACAGCATGGATTCTTGACTTTCCACAAATCTACTGCTCGACTGTCTTTGCTGTGTGAAAGATACAAATGTGGTTAATGAGATGTGTGAGAACCAGTATGTTAGAAATACAGAGAGCGATTGAATGTTTCAAAATGTCACAGAACAGGCTGTGATCACTACACAACCCTCTTCTTCTACTGAGATTAGACAGGGGACCTCACGTGAAAAACCAGGCCTTAGTAGTAAACCCCCCAAAACTGACAACGATATGTATTGTAAGTACGTTATGTATCATACCATCCGTGGCGCCAATTGCTTCAGTGATACAGAGGGTAATACATTGTGAATTGGTCGATTCCTGTCCTGGGTGTGAGATAGATGATCAGAGTCAGAAAAACCATTCATGTGTCCTTGATGACTTAAGGTCTAAAGAAGCATACAGAAATGTTTCTGAAGCCATACATATAGGGCAGCTCATGCCCGTGATCTTAACAATCGCTATGAAGCATCAGGGGTTAAATATGACCAATTGTACCCTGGAAACTATAAGTCATGTTTTAAATGATGTGAGAAAATCGATGACCCCATGTGGTTAGTTATGCAAATGTTACAGCAGACAGGCGGTGAAATTAAAAAGATGCCTGCCGTCTGGTCAGCAAAACTCCTTTAAAAATTTCTAAAGAAATTCAGGAACACTGTTTATATTGTAAAAATTACCCCACCCTGCCCACCCCTCCCCAAATTACTACATGGAAACATTTCAGTACCAAAATGTGTCATATTTTATTTTTACAGATAATCACGCGGGATGCAAGTACAGAGAGAATCAAAGGTTTATGTATCTGATCCTAAGCCATTACTGTCATCCATCACTGTTTGGTTCACCTCAATATGACATTTGCCTTTGTGAGATACATGCAGCCTATGAACTGATGATGTTTGCCCTTCTAGAAGTATGGGAGGATACAGATAAATATATAAATGAATCTGTGTTACCACTTGTAGAAAATGTTAGTGATTGCCGATATATTCATGGAAGACGATGAATGTCTTTGTGGACTTTATATCATGGTCGTCATAGCCATGTGTGTGTGTGTACTACAAAGCAGAAAAAACCTTGTGATAGTGTTCGTGTTGTTAACCTGGCTTCTCTGCTTGCTGAAATGATCCACTGGTCAAAAAGGACCCTTTAAAAAATGATATAAGAAATTCAGAACACTGTTTTCATTGTTAAAACACCCACCCACCCCCACCCCAAAACTGCTACTTGTTACCATTTAATATTGTTCATATTGTTACCCTGGCTTTTACCACTTGCTAAATGTATTTTTTCCAGAGTATACAACGATGGAAACACCCTGTCAGTGCATCCAGAGGCTTATTTACCAACTAGTCAGACACAAAGCTAAACAACCTGGTTTAAATCTACCTACAGGACAAGCACCGTCTGTACTTTTAGAGACATGCCAAGGTCTTTTTGATGGTCTCCAGAGGACCCCAAAAAGAAACTGTGGATTATTTTAAGGATGAGGCTACTCTTGAGGAAGCAATGTTTAAAATTGCTATAGAGTTTATGCATAACCCTTATGATGTAATACACTTTTGTGGTTTTATCTGTACTGCTGTTGACTTTTTAGTGTTTAGTTTGCAGAGCAGGGGTCTGAGTCTGACATCATAAATTTTGCTTCTTTTATCGCTTTTGTTGTGTTTCATAAACCAGATTTAGCATATGCTTTTCCTAAATAGTGTATTAAAATGTACTTTCAGATGGAATGTACTGGCATGCTTCAATATTCCAGACAGTCTTGATGTCTACAATGTACCGTGTGATAAAGGACATTTAAAGGAACCTATATACACTTTGGAAAGCAGCCTGCATTAAATGTCTGCTCTGAAGATGCTGCTGTTTCACTGGCAGAAAAACACAGGACTCTGATTAGGTTGCCACCCTTGTATGGAGACTCTATGTTGACGTAATGGAAAACAGTAACCGTAGAGCAGTATGCAAGGTGAATGTCATTTAGATGTAACAGAATGTCTTCAAAATCAGCCTTGTTATTTTGAGTGGTGTATGGCATATGTGTATGTATTGTGCATACCTCATCACTAGAAGGAAGTGGACGATGCCAATTCTTGTGTAAAACATGCAGCTCAAAAGTTGCTGTTTTGGGGTATTATGAAGTGTGTAAAAATTGAAGAGTAGAAAAACAAAATTATTATATAATCTGTTGCATGCTTACCATGTGTTATGCCTTTTGTATGTAGAACCTATACCATTAGTTGATGTATTATAAAGTAAATATTCAAATACTGTTATGACATGTGTATTTATAAATAAAATACAATCATGCGTTGCACTTTGTGGTTGTCATAGTGTTTTTAAAAGAACAAAAAGAGCACATACTTTATTTTACTGGTGACAAGAGTTTTGCTAGCTAGCAGATGTGTTGGGGTGTTGACGAAAGGAGATGAATGATCACCTGTTCCAGAATATATATTTTAATGCAAAGAAAGTGGGTAGTTTCACCAGGGGTGACTCAGCTGTATAAGGCTGCAAAAAAACTTAGAGGTCACCAGGAAAGGTGTTGCAGAATGGCTTGTGAAGCAGGAGCCCTATTCATTACACAAAGCAGCCAGAGTCCGATTTAAGAGAAATCCTGTCATTGTTTCTGACATAGACAGACAATGGCAAGCTGATTTAGTGGATATGAGTCAATATGCAAAGTACAATAATGGGTTTAAGTACATACTGACGTGCATCGATGTGCTGTCCAAGTATGCCTGGGTAGTGACTTTAACAGACAAATCAGGCAAGGCGTGATGCAAGCCTTTAAAACTATTTTTAAAAGTGGACGCACACCTCAGAAGCTGCAGACTGATCAGGGTAAGAGTTCTAAATGCTTCCTTAAAGAACCTATTAAAACAAAATAAAATACACCATTTTGTGACGAATAATGAAGTTAAGGCCAGCATTGTAGAAAGATTTAATCGGACACTGAAGTCAGCATGTGGCGTTACTTTACAGCCCAGAATACTTGGAAATATACAGATGTGTTGTCAGACCTGGTGCACAGCTATAACCATACTTATCACAGAAGCATTAAACACAGACCTGTGGATGTTAACCCTTCCAATGCCCTGGGTGTATGGAAGATCCTATCTGATAATTCTGTTCTTGGCAAAAACAAAGGGTACCCTTCAGAAGATGATCACGTAAGACTATCTAAGCTAAAGGAGTGTTTGAAAGGGATATGAACAGGCGTACACAGATGAGATATTTATTATGACGGAGGTCTTAAAGACACAGAGGCCCACCTATAAGCTAAAAAGACTATCAGGGAAGACATTAAAGGTACTTTTTACACAGAGGAGCTGCAAAAATTGAACCTGATGAGGACCGTGTGTACAGGGTGCAGAAAATCCTGAAGGAGAAAAAGCGTGGCAGAAAAACTTGGTATCTGGTAAAGTGGAGGGTGGCCCGATAAATTTAATAGCTGGGTTGAGCAACACAGGTTCGGGACATTAGAAGCAGATAAGGCTTAATATGCTCAAAAATGGATTTTATATCACATTGCCCAGCAATGCATCGCATTTTACCACAACAATACTATATCCACTTTTTACTGTACAGTTACCACAAACTCTTGAACTACCTGGTGAATGGGAAGTGGGCTTAGGAAATTCAGTACCCTCATACCTGGGACAATGTGCCTGCACAGAAAAACAGGTTCAGTATGCTCTATCAGCCTCTAAACGTAGCCCACAGTAAAACACCACCAACTGGACCCTTTACTGAGTCAGCAGCATTTAAAATCCCATCGAGATATTAGCCCTAACATGGCTGGTGTTATTGCTCAAATTAATAAAAGCATATTTGAAGTAAATGAACTGCCAGTGGTTTTGGAACAACAAACCGTCAGGAGAAATAAGCGTTGACAGTGACATCAAATGTATTTTGTTTATGCATGGGCAGTTACAGTACCTTTTGGGTTTACAGACTCGAGGTAGGTGTAGGAAAGAATCTAGCAAAGAACCCTCCAGATATTAATGGGGCTTTTACTATATATCTATATCTATATCTATATCTATATCTATATCTATATCTATATCTATATCTATATCTATATCTATATCTATATCTATATCTATATCTATATCTATATCTATATCTATATCTATATCTATACACATACACACACACTGACATTATCACACATGAAATAGTGGGTGACAGTCTAGTGCCTTTGCTGAGATGCGTACCCGTCAGGGGCCAAGACAATGAGATAGTGACCGTGGCCTACGATAAACCCCATTATCAAACAGTCAGTAAACATCAGATCGATACAGTCACTATTGAAATAAAGAATGATCAAAATGAACCTGTACCATTTCGATTTGGAAGGTGATCGTGAAGTTGCATTTCGCACCAGAGGTGCTCTAAAATTTAAACAAGGATGGTGATTGTTCGACATTATGGGGACCCTGCCTTGTACAGAAGCTATTACAAGGCACAGGCAGGATCTGGTCTGCCAGGCTTTCATGGACTTCCTACTATGTATGGTTCTGGTATAGGAGGGATATTTTGTAGTCTGTTCAGAAAAGCAGTTCCATTTTTAAGAAGGGGGTTTGAAATTGCAAAACCACATCTACAGACAGCTGCTAAAAATGTTGCAAAGGATGTGGGGCATGTGACTAGTGCTGTCGCTCAAAAGATGTCAGGGGGTGATAAGCCTACTCAGGGTGGCTCAGGGCTGATTGTATTCAAGAGAGGTAAAAAGAGGAAGCGCAGAGTACACCCTTCGCTTCTCATCGCCCCCCCCGGCTACTTTAAAAGAGGTGTTTCAAAACTGAAAACTTCACATAAAAGAACTCTCAAAGGCAAAAGGATCTTCGAAGGGTCGTAAAAAAAAGCAGAGACCTGTTCTAAAAAACATGGCTTTCGTGCACTGTGGTTCTGAAGAATGACAAAATCAGAACTTGACTTGTTTGCCATTTTCTCCCACAGACAAGCATTGAAAAAAGCATTTATGTAGAGATACCCCTCTGGCTGCCCTTTCAGAAAACTCACGATTGAATTTTATATAGCAGGGACTGGTGAAGACTATTTGGATCTAAACAACACACTTCTTTACCTGGTTTGCAAAATCACTGAGCGGATGGTAGTGATATACCTGCAGCGGCCAAAGTGTGCCTTATAAACTACCCAGTGGCAACCATTTTCAGTCAGTTGGATGTGACTGTCGGTGATCGGCTCATCAGTCAGAGCAATAACTGTTACCCTACAGGGCTGTCATAGAATCTGTGCTGAACTTCAGTGAAGAGACCTTTCTACACAATTTACATGAGAGTTATTTTACAAAGACACCCCAGGAAACATGAAATCTGAACAGAGATGGTGATAATGTAGGTTTTAATAAAGCTCCTTCACACATCTCAGTAGAGGTAGAACTGCTGGGACACTTGCACACAGACTTGTTTTCAAGAGAAACTGATGCTGAATGGGCGTGGATATTAAATTAAACTGACACGTAACGAGGACAGCTTTTGCCTGATGAGTGGAGATGCTGAGCCTTATAAGCAAAAGTCATAGCACCTCTCTGTTTTTCAAAAGGGTTAAAGTGACCCCGAGTCCGTCTGGGACACTCAAGCCCTGCTCACCTCCAGCTAAATACCCTATAGACAGAGTGGGTATGAAAGTGTTCAACCTCCCTACAGGCAGCAGGGTCTGCAACCAAGATAATTTGTTTTGGGACAGTTGCCAAAAATGATGGTCATAGGATTTGTTGACAATGATGCTTTTGGTGGTTCCACCACTAAAACCCTTTAACTTTAAGCATTATAACATTAATTTTGTGGCTCTGTATCTGGACGGTGAACAAATTCTCCTAAACCTCTGCAGCCAGATTTTAGAAATGGGAATGCTGTAGAGAATATTTTAATCTAGTACTAGCGGTGGAAATCTATGAAAGATCGACAGCTTTTAGTTAACAAAGTCAGGAATTTACCCAAGGGTACACCCTGTTTGCCTTTGATCTCACTCTGGACCAAGAATGTGCTGATCATTATTCTTTAATTAAAACTGGGAACCTCAGAGCTGAGATCAGATTTGCAGAAGCCCTTCACAAACAGTTAATCTCTATCTATGCAGTGTTTGATAATGTCATTGAGATAAACCAGGAAGAAATGTCATTTTGATTATATGTGATAAACCATAAAATGAACACAAAGCAGCTGGAAAAATTGTAACCAGTGACACCCACATCCGTGACTGCTTTCTGGGCGTGTTCCTGTGATCTGCTACCCAGGAGAGACTGAGAAACCTTCCTGCAGCACTAGTCATCAATACTGACCCCATGACCGCCCTGGACAGCACTGGTTAGCTGTATAATTTCAGAAAATGGGACTGGGGAGTTCTTGACAACTCGGTTTTCATCTGACAATCATGCACAAACTATTGTTTTTTTAAGCAGAAATGCAAACAACATTTTGTACCAAAACACACAGTTACAAGATACCTTTTCTACCACCTGTGATTTCACTGCATATTTTTCTTACCACAGATGCAAAGGACTTTCTTATGATCAGATTTTAAAAATGTACTCTAATGATTTGCTGAAAAATGATGCCATGGTAACTAGTTTTGTACGTCACTTTTCCAGACATCTGAACATGTCAGGGCACGTATCAGTGAGGTGGCAACATGTTCAGACTTGTTTGTCTTGTAATGAATTTAAAATATACAGCAGCTTGTAATTTTATTCAAAACCAGTCACTTATAAAAATCATATATAAAGACTCATTGTGTCTCTGTTTGCTGTGTTTAAACTGTAGGGGGCTGTGTTTAATGTTTTCAGATATCAATGTCTTCAATAATGACAAAAAATATATAAATATAAAGGCGTTTATTGTAAACTGCCAATAAAATACAACAAAAAATCAGTAGTAACATGGATAAGATATACAATGTCTTCAATAATGACAAATGTATAAAATACAAAGGCATTTATTGTAAAAACTAGCAATAAATACAACAAGCATCAGTGACATCATAGATATGATATAATAAAACAAGCATCTCCTGTTAAAAAATACACTACTATACGCATATAGCACTGAGGTAGAATTAAGCACATTTTCTAAAAACATGTTAACATATTTAACTATAAGTAAGCTACATGCATCAATATAAACACTTTTTTGTAAAAAGGATTAAATATTCAGTATGAGGGTAAATAGCTAACATGGGTTGTACACAGCAGTCACTGGGTAGGATTACATATTTAATATGAGGTGAAATATTTTCAACATATGCTGTACACAGTCACTGGGGTATCTAACATTCATACATAGAGATTGCATTTAAGTTTACATGGAGCCACACAGGTTTCTTAAAAGACTTTTGTCTTTGGGCGTCACTGACCATTGGCTAACTGGAGATGGCTGTGGCTGTTTTGCACCAACTACCAATTTCAGCCTTTCCACATAGCTCCTGTTTGCTGGTGAGGCAAACACTGGGGTGGGTATATTAGACTCTGCATTGCTTTGACAAAAACATCCCAGCCTTTGACTTTCTGTGGTCAGGGATTGCGTGAGTGGCTGCAGCTCTTACTAAATCGACCATGTGTGACCCGAAACAACATTGCCTTTATACATTAATTCACCCTTATCACTCCAAAACAATATCCTTGTTCTTGGCCATAAGCTTTAACAAAAGTTCAGCATTGGTTTTTAGACCGATGAGAAACACTACTTAAAATGTCTTTTCCATAGTACTAGGTACAGAAGCTGTCTCTGCCATGACATGGGGGGGTCAGACATTGATTCATTTTCAGGCATGAGTAATGTCAAACTGGTTTTAAACTTGTTCTCCTTGTCTTACCAAAGTCAGATAGCACTGTAACACAACAGAGTACATTTGGCTTTGTCATAGTCTGATAAATCAGTCCGGGACAGTATAGCTCTCATGTCAGTGTCCAAACTGTTAGTTGCAACTGTTCTCATATCCTGATCAGGGTAATTGGTTTAATGTGATCATCTGTTGCTGAGGTACCAAATACATTTTCTGTGTAAAATCCATTATCTGTTAGCCAGCAGGCCTGTGATCAAAGGATAGTAATTCCTAGAGCGTTCCTATCCAGCCACCAGTCTGATTAACTATTTTTTCCTTTTAAGGTTGTTTGTTTTATTGCTTAAAGTTTTAATGACTCTCCGCTTTTTTTCAGTACACCTAACTGCTTTGCTGACAGTGGACTATTTCCTCTGAGAGTGTTGAAGGCTATCTCAGCTATAGCTGATATCAGATCATCAGAGGCTGAACATAAAATAGCTTTCTTAAGCTCGGAGGCCCTTTTACTAGTAGCTTTAAAACAGACAGATTTCTCTGAGTCTTTTTGACATAATGACAATACAGTATCAAATATTTTTAGAAGCAGAATGTGTTTTTTTACGATATACACAGGCAGTCAGAAACACCCCACTCATGATCTATATTGAGTCTGGTGTGTTGGATCTTAAATCAACCAGTAAATAGCCATGAGGGCTTTCTTGTGGCATCTTCAAAAGCTTCTAAAAACTTTGTCTGACAGGATACATTTGTCTAGCTAGTGTTGTGATCTGAAGCTTGTCTCTGGGGTTTTTAAACAAAATCATGTATTTGGCATTTAGTGTGATGGTCCTGCTTTTTTTTACCTTGACAGAACACATTCTGGACAATTAAAAATGTCAATTGTTTATGATGACTGTACTTGGTAAACCCATATTCCACTTCACTATTTTGACAGGCAGAATCCATCAAATCATCTATAACGAGACAATTTACCTTTCCAGGGGGTAAGAGATCATTGTCAGCTAGTGACATCGGTAGACCCTCCACAAATTTAATCTGAGGGAACTTTAACAGCAATTCATTATACAAGGTTGCCAACAGCTGTAGACCAGACAATATTTTCCAGGCTTGTGTGATAAAGTGGCATCAGCATGTTCCAACAACTGTTTTATAAAGCTCTTCCCACTATTAGAGGGCCAGCCAACAGACAAGTAAAGGGATGCTGCAACCTGATATCCATTTTTCACAATCAGTATCCGTAGGAAGTGTTTAAAATTGTCTTGTAAAACTAAAGCTTGTCATAAACTCTCTCTGTGTCTTGGACAGCATTTTTGTTTCAAAGGGACCACTGCTTTTTATTCTAAACAATGCTGGGTTGGCTCACAGTAATTTCTTTATGAGATCTGTGACCCATATAGTCAAAGACCAGGTCCTTCAGACTTTCAAAATTAATGTGTTTACTACTGGCTACATTAAGGGTAAACCCTTTCACTTTAGAACAACCTCATCACTGGACAGCCTGTAACGTAAGTTTTTGGGCCTGCAGAAACGAACTCTGTAATGTGTTCATCAGCAGGAACTTCCTTGTGGCTCCCTAAATAATCACCCAGAGGCCTGATCACCCGGTCTGGACACAAAAGTGACAGTCTGTGTCAATGGTAAGGCACCTGTCCTGTAACCTATCTAGCAGGTTGTAGAGTTACAACTCTGGCATATGCCGTTGTAAAACTAGCTATTAAATATGTTGATATTATTGGAATTTGTGTAATGATCACTGGTATATTTCCAGTTTAAACAAGCTGTTTCATCATCGATGAAAAGCACAATGAAATTCGTGAATGCAGGACGAATACATATTGAAATAATTTCTGTGGGTCTGTTACTATGCTCGTTGTCGATAAAGTGGCTCTCTGCCCAAAATTTGCCCCAAAAATTTAAAACAGTTTAGATATCTGTCTCCTTGCAGGGTTAACAGATTGTAGCTGCAGGGTTCAAATGTACATTTTCCCTTTCAAAATACTGTTGTATGTACCAGACTTTATCCTCTTCAGTTTGACCCATGAGGAAACCAGATGCCTCTTGCTTGCCTTTTAGATGCAGCTTGATGTAATCTGCAAAAGCTCTGTGCATGACTCTTTAAATGCCAAACTTCATAAATGTTAATGATTTTGTAGCCTTTTCCAGTGCCAGGTTTAGTTCTATGGTACAGTAGGTACCTGTAATGTGACCGTTGCTCATCATCATGTGTGCATGATGTTGTTTGAAAATCTATTTTCAGAGCATGCACGACATAATGTAAACACAAGCTTTTACCAATCCTGGATGGCAGCACTGGAAAGAAAAGACCTCTAGGGGTAAGACTTTTACTTTTGCTAAACCAAAGTACTGGGTGAGGGTCATCAAATTGTCATAAATGATGTCAGGATGACCGACTGGATACTGTTTGGTTTTGTTAACAAAAGGGTAGAGCTGGTAAAATCATAATAGTGTATTTTCTCATCAGGCTGTGTCTTATAAAGTACAGACAAATGGCATTTGTTCTCCCCAAACAGTGACTGTCTAGAGTTAAGGTAGCTATGGTAGCTGCCTGTCCCTCAAAAATTATTCAAACCCTGATCCACAGGTCAGCATTGCTTTCCATTCATGTTCCCACAATACTCTAACTGCAAAACCCTGTCTTTTAGAAAATGAAATTTGTGCGTGTCCTATTGAATAACTGTCAAAACTAGTCCCTGTCATGTGATTTCTATCTTTCTCACAGTAACAGATGTTGCAGCCATAAAAAAACAACCATTAAATTCAAATGCTGTGGGTATTCCATTTATGACTGAATAGCCATCCAAAATACGGACCCACCTTAAATTCACCACCCCTTAGCATGCTGAATAGAAATGTTTTTCTTTCTCAGATATGTACATAAGCCACTGAATAGCAGTGTGGAGTACCTCTTCAATTGTCTGTGGTAGTTGTCTGGGAGAACAGCAACAGTGCATTCTTTCAAAACAGAAACCTGTACATGCAGCCATAGAAATTGAGGCTATGGTGACGTACTGGAAGGGTCTAGGATACTGTTTCATACTCCACTGTATACCGTCTGACTGTTTTAAAAATACTTTCTAGTCATCTCCAGTACTTCATTTCTAAATCTGACACAGGCTTTTAGAAGAATTTCAACATCTAACTGACAATAATGCAAGCTCTCTTTTCAGATTAAATTCTCTCTGTTAGCTAGAGTACCATTGCAAAAACTCTTGCTTTTTCTGCAGGCAACATATATTCAGAACCATAAAACTGAGCATCGGGCAGGGGCCTACATAATTTTCAGTAGCCTTGGTGTTAAAAAAATGGGGAAAGTAACCATTAGCAATCTCATTCTCAAATCCGAAGGCTGCAGGATTTTGCTAGTTTAAAGGAAGGAAAGCAATGGCTGTCAATAAATCTGATGTGTAGGGATGTCACTGTGACAGAGTACTTTTCCTCCTTATAATGAGCAATTTAATATCAATTCTTTCCTTGACTAGCTAGCTAATGATAAAGTAACTGTCATAGCCTTTGGCATTATGTGCTATAAATGTGTAGTGTCTAAATGGGGCATCAATAAAATGTCCTAAAAATCTTTTATACAATCTCACCTTAATTCCCAGACCTCTCCCATCTAATTGCTTACATACACAAAATTTGGTATGTACCCCGTTTCTTGTGTGGCTTCAAAATCAAACACTATATTTCTCAGTGCTTTTTACATCTGTGACTGGTGACATATAACACAGATGCTTGTCTGCTATCATGAAAGAACCACATCTGCTACACTGAATCAATTTACATGTATGAGATCCTTGTAAAAAAACAAAACATTGTTCACACAGTTTCATGGATTTACAAGACCCTGTATCACCATCGAGTCTAGCTAAATGTCTTTCTAGGCACGCTGAAGACCTACAAATCTTCTTACATTTGTGACAAGATACTGTGCCAATTTCCTTTTCGAGACAACAGGTCCAAACAAACTTTGCACTGTTGTACAGAATATGATTCCTTATAGCTGTAGGCTACATCACAATATTCGCAGAGGTACCGTGCGCCTATGAATTTTTACATTAGTGATGCCATAAAATGGTTTTCATGTAATAATACAAACAGTGTTTTAGGAAATCTTTCTGGACCTGTTGAAAATGTTTGCCAGTTTCCTTCATTATGATATAAAATCTTAATTTTGACTCCTGAAAAGCGTTCAAACTGTGACACATCACTAAAGTGACAGGTCTTTGGTCTGACAAACCTAGCTCAGCATACAATATTTTAGCCTTGTTCAACAACTGACTGTCACTCATATGTGGATTTAAGAGTCCGAGAATGGAGCCACGAAACACAAACTATTGTCTCTGTTATTTAAATCAATCAGGTATCTCTTTTTTGTAAAATCCTGCTATACAAGATGGAGCTCAGTGTCCGTCTCCCCCACCCCGACCCTGGTGGTTTCTGATGGTCGTTACCACAAGATGTATAGAGGAATCAGTAATTACTTCAGTATTGCTCTGTAGCATATCAGCTATCTGATCTAAGAAGGTTGCAGCATTTAGTTCATTTGGTCTTGTCTTTCTTGAGAACAAGGGGTGATTCAAAGAAGCAGCATTTAATCTTACCTGTATAAAATTTCCCATATTGTGTTTTTCTCTTCACACTGTCTAACAAACTTTCTATAGCCTGGTGTATTGCAGCAATAGCCTCTGTAAAAGATTTTATTTTATCTAGATTTATAAACTTATATCTTTGATGAAATTCTGTAGCATTAAATTTTTTTTTAAACTGCGTTCATATTCCTGTACAGCTTCTAAATACACTGTAGGGGGGCGCCCTGTTAACCTGATCATCATGATGGTTTTCTAATTCAGACTGTAGACCATTTGTAGCATTCTGTAACAACCCTCATGTAATATTTTCCTGGCATGTTTACTTTTCTTATCAACTTTTCACGGATTGTTTTATTTTTACCCAGATTTTTCTTTTTGACCCATTTGTTATTTTTCATTTTGTTAGTGATGCACCCTTTGTACTCAGTTTATGAGAGCTTCTGTGCTTTCACTTTGTAATTTGTCCTTTGTTTTGACCACTTTTTCCTCCAAGCGCCTGTACTTTTCATACATGTGGCTGTGCCCATCATCCTTGGATCATTGCATGCCTGCTTTGAAATATACAATAAACCAAGCACACTGTTCAGTAAAGTAGCTGAACTTTAAAAGCTCAGATTTAAGCAGCTGATGATCGTAATCCTCACTAGATAATCTGCCCTCAATTACCAAGGCATTAAACAAACTATCAATTGTTTTTAAAATATAGGCTTTCCCAATATTGATCATGTCAATGTCACTTTCTTGAAACCTTTGGGCAGAAACTCTTGTGCTGCTCCTAAATGGCTGTACATTGTTTATTGTCACATTTGGTTCATTTACAGCCATGAGACTCTTGAGCCACTGCTCTAGATGTCTAGTACAATGTTTATTAGCACATTTGGTTCATTTACAACCCCAGAGACTCTTGAACCACTGCTCGTAGATGGCTGTATATCTTGTTCAGTTATGCTATACGTATTCTGGTCACTGACACCAGCAGAAATTCTGGCATGTCTTTGAAAACCATCACACTCATGTAATGATCTCTTTTTCCCTCTCACACCTGTAGGGTTTGTCTGTGGGGCTGTTTAAAAACAGAAAATAAACCCCCCCGTCACTACTTCGGTATTTTAAAACTTTTATAAGACAACATTTAAACTCTAAAACATGCAGCATCTACTATTTCTAGTTAAAAATACACACCTTCTGTAGTGTTCAACTGTGTATTAACCAAGCGATTAAATGTTTGGATAAGCTCTTCATCAAGTCCACGATTCCATGGCTAATTGTTGAATATTTTTAATTTTTTAGCTCAAGACAAAAGGACAGAGCGAGACTAACACAACTACTACTTGAGCTTCCAGTATCTTGAAATGCTTATATAAAAAATGACTCAGCCCCCACCCCAAGTACGTGGCAAGTAGTGAAAAAACATCTGGCACTGTCCATCAGACCAACACCCCCCCATTCTCCAAGGGTGGGATATATAAGACCCTATGCTAGTCAATGTAGGCTTTTGTTTCTCACTTCCTGCGACAGCTGGAAGGCATTAAGAAATTCCTTTCTGCTAATAGGTTGGTCACAGTCTAATTAAAAACAGATGCTTTTTTAAACAGCTGTGTCCTTTAAATTAGTAATTCAGTAAAACTGCTTGCATACCACTAATCAGAAGATAAAACTTATTTTGTTAAAGTTAATCATAGAAACACAAGTTTTCTCATTTACAATGTAGGAGAGTTCAAAAGAAATGCCATGCTGCTAATTAAAACAGATGCTTTTTATCAATCTAAAAACACAGAGGCAGTGGAGTGCCAGCTTAAGTTATGTTTTAAAGTCAAAACAGAAATTCTGTCTTTTTAAACAGCTGAGTCCTTTAAATTAGTAATTCAGTAAACATAAGCACACACACACAAAGTGTGTATTCTTTGCACCGACTCTAAGCAAAACTGTAGATACATTTTAAGAAGACTGTGTGCTTTGAAATTATTCTGAGAGAAACATTATCATTTTACATTCTATCTTTTCTTTGTAACATATTTATTTTTCTATTTAGTACTACATGACTTTTTAATTTTTTGATAATGTAACTATAGACACTTATTTTGCAACAAAAGCATAAAGCTACTTTTTTACAGACCCCTGAAATCCAAAAATCTTGAGACACACGTTTCCAAAGAGAATCAATAGGCCTTTGTAGCCATGGCTGTGTAAATGAACAACAGATGTTTTGTCACATCTTAACAGACAAAGACCACTACCACACAGCCAACAGGACCGTGAGCTCCAAAAAGTCCAGCTATATTTTAAACATCCATAAAAGGCATTGCTTTCCTACATGCCTAATGAGGGACGGACACATATACACACACACACACACACACACACACACACACACACACACAGCCATCAGGCTCCAAAAACCCCCACCATCTATATTTTAAACATACATAAAAGACATTGCTTTTTCTACGTGTCTAATGAGGGACACACACAATTTTGCAACAACTCTAAGCAAAGCTGTAGATACATTTAAGACTGTGTGCTTTAAAATTATTTTAGAAAGAAACATTATCATTTTACATTCTGTATTTTCATTGTAATATATCATTTTTCAAAACATTATAAATATCACACACACATTTCATTTGGCCTTCTCCTTGATACTACACAGAGCTGAGGGGTGAACTATAGGTATGTGTATTCCTTTTTCTGATATATTTTATTCTTTCTAATTCATGACAAAAGTATAAATAATTAGTTTTTTGTGATTGTTGCAATGCTATCCAGAGAACTGCTGAACCATCTTATTTACACAGAGGTCCCCCCGTTTTAGCTTATAAATGTTGCATGCGTATACATAAAGCTATCCTTTTGATGCAAGTTTGACACAGTCCTACAGATGCATGTTAAATAATTTTGTATACTGTTACAAAAACAGAAAAGGGGTACTCACACAGGCAGATGAATTTCCCTCAGGGTGTGGGGTCTCCACAGATCTGTGAACTTCTGCACAATCAGGTCCCCTCTAGATGCTTCTTTCTGAAAATATCCTAATCAAAAACACACATGTCCCTGCAGTTATACACAGGCCTACAGGGGCACATACCACCACATAAACACTAACTGATTTTTGGGGTGGGAGGAGCATGGTGGTGAAGAGGACAGGGGTTGAAGCCAGGATGGTGGGGTTCAGGAGAAAGGGGGCAGGGGTTTGAGCCAGGATGGTGGGGTGCAGGAGAAGGGGACAGGGGTTCAGTCAGGCTGGTGGGGTGCAGGAGAAAGGAGGGACGTAGGAGTTCAAGCTAGCATGGTGGGACTCGGGTTCGAGCCAGGATGGTCTGGCAGGGGATCGAGGTGTACGAGAAGGAGGGTGGGGGACAGGGGTTCAGTCAGGCTGGTGGGGGTGCAGGAGAAAGGAGGGGATGCAGGAGTTCAAGCTAGCATGGTGGGACTCGGGTTCGAGCCAGGATGGTCTGGCAGGGGATCGAGGAGTGTACGAGAAGGAGGGGCGTAAGACGCTTACAAGATGGTGGTGTTAGGTCATTTCCTGCTCAAGGGGCGGGACATGGGTTTGAACGAGTGTCATTTCCTGCGCAAGGGGCGGGACACAGGTTCGAACGCGTGTCATTTCTGCCAGAAGGGGGCGGGGCTATCGCAATTTAGGGAGGGACTTCCGGTTTAACACGGGGTGATTCTGATTGGTCTGTTTTAGGCCACGCCCACCTGTCAAATGATGTGGCACGCGCTGATTGGCTGAAATTTAACATTTGATGAGATATATGAACTTGTACTACTTTGAACATCTGGACCTCTGTCCCTAAATCTTAAGCCTCAATAACCTGCCTGTGCTAATATGTGAGTCAGCAATTGTGGCATCCCTTAATAGCAGAAATGCATGTGTGTTTTATGTTTATTTAGTTTTGTTGCACACAGAAGGATTGCTAGGCAATTTTGCCTAATTTAATGGAAGGTGGGAGCATACAATTGCAAACTATCATATTGAATCAGATTGATTTGTTGGTGGTATTTCTGACACCGGAGAAATTCCCCAACTGTTTTTGAAAAGTACCATGGGATGTTTAATGTCCATTTGAATGAACAACCACAAGAACAGGTAGGTGGCACCTCTGTTTAACATCTTCTCTGAAACACTGCACTTTGGAGTGCAGTACCCCTCTTATGCTACACTATAGTGTTAGTACTGGGATTTTAGCCCAAGTTCCTGGTGTGCTGTTAAAACCCACAATCTTTCAATTTTTTCAACCTTATAATGTAAGTGAGTGTGCAACCTGCTGAGCAGAGCACTGATGCTGTATAAAATATTGACACCTTGGCTGCCCACTGTATTTCATTTATATCACATTATTCAAAATGTTATTTTTAAAACAGATCTTTACACAGTAATTTTAAGTCCAAATGGTTAGTTATGAATGCAGCACAATCTATTAAAATGCTAGGCAAGCTCTATTCAGTTGCTATAACATTTCCCAATGAGGGGAGCATTTCAGAAATAAATGAAGTTAACAGGCATGCTATGGATAAAACAATTTTTGCACACTATAACATCATCATTAACACACATTGTGAAACACAGTTTGCTAAATGTATCACTGGTAAATGTGCGAGTGAGATGGGTGGAGGTCTCAGTCTTTCTTTCTGAAGTTCTATGTATAGCAAGATGAAGGAAGTGCTCTTAGATCTTTACTATTCTACTGGGATTAAAGAACTAGAACTCTTATATGGGACCTTCAATTTATGGTAAAAATAAATAAAACAAGCATTTGTCAATGCCGAATGTTTGCTTGCTGATATTAGCATTGGACATGCAGGAGTTAGATGCAGAACAGGAGTAGCAGTGATACTGAACTCACACCATACCACCTGCACCCTGCAGAGATGGACAGGCATTGGGTTGTGCCTGTGGGTTGTTGCCCATAATGCTCATGGCATTTCACCTCTCCTTTCCTGTAGACACCCGACAAGTGATGAGGTGTGCCTTGGGGCATTTGGCTTCAGTCACCCCATTTCATAAGGACATCGCTGAAATGGGTGCAGTACAGGAGAATGGGAGACGTCTGGGGCTGAAGAATGCAAGGCACACCTTGATGCCTATCACCAGCTTCAGGATTGGGGTGGGATGGCATGAAAATTACAGCTGGTGATACAAGATACACCTCTGATGCCTGCCAGTCTGTACAGGGTGGGACATTATGGTTAAAAACCCTAATGCCCCAGGCGTGTGTTGGTATTTGCACTACTAATTTTCAGCATGGCCTTTTTGTGACCCCCACCTCATGAACGCATTTGGGACCTCTTCTCATGAACAGTGGCACTGTGATTTTGTTAATGTGTCCTGAACTTCGAGTTACCTCAGCAGCCATGCCATTCTGCACCAGATGTGCAAAAACACAGATCAGGCAGGATGTGGAGACTGACAGCTGTATCATTCATAGGGAGGTGTGAAGAGATAGCAATGTTGAAAATCTGTAGTGAAAATATTAAAAATGCTTGAAGTTCCAAGCGTACCTGGAAACTGCACAACAAATGCTTGTACCGCAGTCATTTAATGGAATTATTTCACCAAATTTTCAACATGGGCATTTTGTGACCTCTGCTCATGAACACTGTCGCTATGATTTTCTTAATCTGTCCAAAACATTAATTTTACACAGTAAACTCACGATTGTGCGCCAGATGGCAAACGCATATTTTGGGCAGGATATGAAAAATGACAGCTGTACTGTTCATAGGAGGTGTGGCAAAATGCCAATGATAATCTGGAGCAAAAATATTACAAATATGAGAAGTTCACGAGGATGCGTGGAAACTGCACAACACATGCTTGTAACAGTCATTTATGTGCTTTGTGACCAAATTTTCCAACATAGGCATTTAGAACCTCTGCTCATGAACAGTGTCACTGTGATTTTCTTAATCTGTCCTGAACACTGATTTCCCACAAGCGATCGTGCTATTCTGTGCTGGGAGTGTGAAAACACATTTTGGCCATGATGTGAAAAATGACAGCTGCACTGTTCATAAGGAGGTGTGGAAAAATGCTAGTGTTGAAAACCTAAAGTGAAAATATTACAAATTTGCGAAGTTACAAGCATGTGTAGAAACTGCGCAATGCATGCTCATAATGCAGTCGTTTTTTGGAATTTTTTCACCAAATTTTCAACATAGGCTTTTTGAGAGCCCTTCTCTTGGGCAGTGACACTGTCGTTTCGTTAATCAGTCCAGAAAGGTGATTCCGCATAGTGACCGCAAAGTCACCATTCGGGAATGAATAACGAGATGACAGTGACTGAATTCATGAGGTGGGGTCCCAAGAACTCCATATTGAAAATCTGGTGCCAAAATTCAAAAAAATGGCTGAGATATGCACCAAAGTTGAGAGGGGAAAAAAAAAAAAAAACATTTATGCCATTATACAGCTTACCAGCATTTCTTCAGTTCATGGTCGGCTTTGAAGAGTGCAGATGTGTTCCCAGTCCACTCAAGATCATCACGTGGATGGGATCGGGGAGGGGGCATGGGGCTCAAGGAGGGACCGTTTTCTGTTTTAAGAGGATTTAAAATAAAAAAGACATCATGGGACACTTTAGGCATGCTGGGGTGGGCTCTCAGTGTGCCATCTGGCAGGGTGTTTGTTGGGGAGGAGGGTACTGGAGACAATGGGGATTGGGCACCCCCATCAGCCATACAGTGTGGCAGAGTGGGAGTGCATGAGCTGAGAGGGATTAGGCACCCCCTCAGCATATAACAAATGGTGGGGGGGTGCATCATGCAGACGGGGATTGGGCTACCCCATCGGCAAATGAACTGGGGATGGGAACATGCTGACATGGGGATTGGGAACCCCCAAGTCGACTTTCATGGGGACTCTGAGACAGGCGGCGACTCCGCCATGTTATAGGAAATGTTTCACCAGGCAAGGCACCACCCTGCAATGACGGGTCACTCCCTCATTGCAGTGGCAGATTTGTTTCAAGGTGGTGGCATGCTGGCTGAACTAGTGTCAGTAGCAGCATGCCACCGCATTGGGGAAAGCGTGCCAAACCTCAAAAGGCACTGGGGGCATTGGTTCCCACAGTGCCGCACCTCCAAAACCCTGCTTCTCTCCTAAGCTCTGCCAAAATGTCTCCTGTGCATATGCGCAAGCAAACATAAAAAGAGTGTTTCTCTGAGTTGGGTGAAATGAATTGTTATATGTGCAGTTAACTAGGTGAAGAAGGAAACTGTGAACTAGGGGAGTGGCTTAGCAACAGGAAGTCAGGTGTGTGCATTTAAATCTGCCTAGATAGCTTTAGCAGAAAATAGCAAAAGGAAAGAGGTTCTGTTAGAACTTTACTACGCTACTGAGACTACATTGCCCTGCCTCTTGCACTGTAGCACGATCTACAGTTTGACAACTGCATACAGCACAACCACCTGTCTGTGCTGTGCAATCCCCTAGGGCACAATATTCTATGCAGTACTGTACATATGCAGCCTGCAGCTACCACCGTGCACGGCCAGACTGACCTATAATTGGATCTTTGGGCAGGCCTAGCCAGCATCTATACTTCCAGACTGACCTACAGGTGGAGTTGTGGGCAGATCCAGCAAACCACTGTACTTCCAGACTGACCAAGAGGTAAAGATGTAGGACCCTTCAATAGCTCTGGGTAAACTGAATGCAAATGGGTCATAATGAGATGTTAATCTGGATGTTTGCCCACAGGCTACCTAAGTAGGTTGATCTGCATGTCACTTTTTTGAATATAGCAAAGTTTTTCCCCTTGCAAACATCTTAGCTCTGCATTAAACCTGCACAAATGTGTTTGCGCAGTGTAAACATTACACGTTTCTGCACAATGTAATATCACATGCACTGATGTTTGCAGCTTTACTGACTCACTCCTTTGCTACCAGACACATTGGCCACATAGTTCACCTCTACCTTAATTCCGTCACTATGAACTGGGATGCTGTTGTGGTTTGCAGTTCCTGGTTGTTCTGTTAAGTGCTGTATTGTTCCTGGTCTATTTTTATACTAAACACCCAGCCTAGTTTGCCCAGCTTCCTTAGCATGCTTTATTCACCAGGTTTTGCACCGGGTCTATCCCTTTTGTATATAGCGGGCTACTGGTTCCTGGCTAATTTAGCACATCAGGCAGTGCTAA
>CM028137.1:703832500-704185000 GCA_016271365.2 Neoceratodus forsteri | reverse complement strand
GCTCTGTCTGCTTGGCTTCCTTAGCATGCTGTATTCAGCAGGTTTAGCACCGGGGCTATCCCTTTTGAGCATAGTTGGCTATTGATTCCAGGCTAATTTTGTTCATCGGGCAGTCCAAATTTAACATTGGGGCAGAGATTTGAATATCTGGCCCTAAATATTTAGCCTCAATAACCTGCCTGTGCTGATACGCGAGTCAGCAATTGTAGTATCCTTTAATAGCAAAAATACATGTGTTTTTTCTTTTTATTTCATTTTTTGTTGAGCACAAAAGGAGGGCTAGGTAGTTTTGGCATGCACCATAGGCATTGCTGTGTCCCTCACACTACTGTCCCCCTTGCTACTGTGGTGTCTGCTGTGCACTGTAGCATGCCCTACAATGTGCCAGTTGCATGCATCACCACCACTGCCTCTGACTATGCTGTGTTGTCCCCTGGGGTACACAGTGCTATGCCGTACTGTGTATATGTAGCCTGCAGCAAATATCATGCACTGTCAGACTGACCTGCAGGTGGAGCTGCAGCCAGACCTGGCCTGCCCCTGTACTTCCAGATTGACCTACAGGTGGACTGTGTTACCCTGGGCAAATTGCATGCAAATCAGGGCATAATGAGATGTTAATCTGGCTGTTTGCCCAGAGACTACCTAAGTAGGCTCATTTCATGTCACTTTTGAATATGGCAAATCTTAGCACTGGGCAGACGGCTTATGTCTGTGCTAAAGCCACACTTACGGTTCAGGGAATATTATCGCGTTTTGAACACTATTCCTTCACATCCGTTGCTGCCTGCAGCTGTACTGGGTCCACGCATTTGCTGGCACACACACTGGCCACATAGTTCACCTCTACTTGTCCTCACGTCACCTGTGCTCTGTGTTGTTGTCGTGGTTTGCACTTCCTGGTTGCTATATTCAGTGCTGTTTTACTCCTGGGCTATATTTGCCCTGCATTCCCAGACCAGTTTGCATGGCCTTATTCCCATACTATATTCAGCAGCTGTTTGCCCCAGGCATTTCCTTCTGAATATAGCTTGCTTTGTGCTCCATGCTATGTTTGCCCACCGGGCAGTGCTAATTTAGCCCTGGGGCAAATTTTTGAATATCTGTCCCTCTATCCCTAAATCTTTAGCCTCAATAACCTGCCTGTGCTAATAGGTGAGTCAGCAATTTTGGCATCCCTTAATAGTAGAAATGCATGTGTGCTTTTATATTTATTTAGTTTTTTGTTGAGCACAAAAGCATTGCTAGGCAATTTTGCCTAATTTAATTGGAAGGTGGGAGCATACAGTTGCAAACTGTCATATTGAATTAGGTTGATTTGTTGGTGGTATTTTAGGACACCATAGAAATTTCCCAATGCTTAATAAAGGTGCATACCTTAAAGAATGAAGGTTTACATAGATACATAGACAGTGTCGGCAGATAAGGGCCTATGGCCCATCCAGTCTGCCCATTTGAGCTTGTAAGTTCAGTTTGTTTTCCTAGAAGTCTGTTGCCCCTTACCCCTGACCTCCAGAATTCCTTTGTCTATCCCATGCATTCTTAAATCCCGTGATTGTTTCAGCCCCCACCACTACTTCTGGCAGGGTGTTCCACTTGTCCATCACCCGTTCTGTGAAGAAAGTCTTCCTCACGTTTCCTCTGAATCATCCTCCCTCCAACTTCATCCCATGCCCTCTAGTCCTGGAACATCTTTTTTGCTTAAAAATAGTATATTCCTGCACCCTGTTCCTCCCTGTAAGTTACTTGTATGTCTCTATCATAGCCCCTCTCTCGCTCCTTTCCTCCAGGGAGTACATGTTCAGTTCCTTCAACCTGTCCTCATAGGACTTGTGATGCAATCCATGCACCATTTTTGTTGCCCTTCTCTACTCTATGTCCTTACGTAGGTAAGGTCTCCAGAACTGTACACTGTACTCCAGGTGGGGCCTTACTAGTATCTTGTATTGTGGAATTATGACCTCCCTTTTCCTGCTGGTGATGCCCCTGCCTATGCATCCCAGCATCCTATTTGCTTTACCTGCTGCCTTGTCACACTGTTTCCCTACCTTTAGGTCATCAGAGATGATAACCCCATGATCCCTTTCCTGCTTGATGCATTCTATATCCTCACCCCCCAACTGATATATTGTGCCAGGGTTTTTGTGCCCCATATGCATTATCCTGCACTTCTTTGCATTAAATTTCAACTGCCAAACCGCTGACCATTCTTCAAGTTTCTGCAGGTCCCTTCTCATTCCGTCTACACCCTCTGGTGTGTCTACTCTGTTACAGAGCTTTCTGTCATCAGCGAACAGTGAAATTCTGCCTTCTAGGTCCTGCGCAATGTCACTGATGAAGATGTTGAATAGAACCGTCCCAGCACTAATCCCTGTGGTACCCCACTGGTCACTCTTCCCTCTGTGGAGTGACAGCCATTTACCACCTCTGTGTCCTGCAGCCCAGCCAGTTACCTACCCACCACACTACTGTCCTGCCCACACCCATATCCCCAGTTGTGTAATAGTCTTCTATGTGGCACAATGTCAAAGGCCTTGCTGAAGTTCAGATAGGCCATGTCCACTGCCCTCTCCTGATCCACCTCCCTAGTCACCCAGTCAAAAAATTCAATGAGGTTGGTCTGACATGACCTCCCCCTAGTGAAACCATGCTGCCTTGGGTCCTGTAGTCCACTGACAACCAGATGTTCCACCAATCTCTCCTTCAGTAGTGCTTCCATGATCTTCCCCACTACCGAGGTGAGGCTGACTAGTCTGTAGTTCCCCACTTCCTCTTTGTTTGGGGCCTTTAGATGCATCTGCAATCACTCAGTTTGCTTTTATTTGTTTATTTACTTAGTTTTACTTACATTTCCATATTTTTATCTGTATTTTTCCAAGCGCTAGTGAAAAAACCAAAAAGAGACCAATGGAGTCCCCGTGTGATGTCAGAAAACCCTTACTAGCAGGCCTGCCAGTGTATTTCTAAGGGAAACTTCAACTTTTCTACTTTTCAGATATTCCTTTCAGACTGACCTAAAGGTAGAGCTGTGAGCTGACCCAGCCTGCCCCTGTACTTTCAGATTGACCTACAGGTGATGCTATGAGACCCTGCAATTGCACTGTGTAATCTACATGCAAATCAGGTCATAATGAGATGGTAATATGGATGTTTGTCCACCGACTGCCTAAGTAGGCGCCTTTGTATAACACTTTTGAATACAGCAAATGTTTGCCCTGGGAAAACGTCCTAGAACTGAGTGAACATATTAACCCTGCGCAAACACTGCAAAAATATATTTGTGCCGTGCAAACCTGTCTTAAACCAAACCACAGTTCTGCAGTATTTGGCTTGCACCGTTTATAGCTTTCTTTCGTGCATCCACTTCTTTGCTAGCATACACATTGATCATGTAGTTCACCTATACCTTCTTCCACGTCTGTGCACACTGGGCTGCTGTTTTGATTTGCACTTCCTGGATGCTATATTCATAGCTCTTATTTGCTGACTTATTATTGCACTGCACTCCCAGCCCTGTTTGCATGGCTTCATTTGTACGCTATATTCAGTTACTTTAGCCCTGGGGCTATTCCTTTGAATATAGCATGCAAATGGTCCAGGGCTAATGTAGCACACCATGCAGTGCTAATTTTGCTCTGGGGCTAAGTTTTGAATATCTGGCCCCACATGTTATCAAAAATCACATTTGTCTATTAAATATATATTTTGGTGGCAGGAAGTGTTATTTTTCCATGAAGGTAAAGGTGAACTACGTAGCCAATTTGTGTGCTAGAAAAGTAGTGGCTGCACTAAAGTTGCAAACAGTGCAATCCAAATACTGCAGAACTGTATTATGGTTAAAGACAGGTTTGTGCGGCACAAATACATTAGATCAGTATTTGCACAGGGCCAACACATTCACCCAGCACTAGTATATTTTCCCAGGGCAAACATTTGCTGTATTCAAAAGTGTTATACAAATGTGCCTACTTAGGCAGTCGGTGGTCAAACATCCTTATTGGCATCTCACCTGATTTGCATGTGGACTGCACAGTGCAAGTGCAGTGTCTCATAGCGCCACGTGTAGGTCAGTCTGGAAGTACAAGGGCAGGCTGGGTCTGCTTACAGCTCCACCTGTAGGTCAGTCTGAAAGAAATATCTGAAATGTAGAAACGTTGTAGTTTCCCTTTGAAATACACTGGCAGGCTTGCTAGGAAGGGTTTTCCGACATCATCACACGGGGACTCCAATGGACTTTTTTTTTTCACTAACACTTGGTAAAATACAAATAAAAAGATGGAAAAGTAAGTAAATAAACAAATAAAAGCAAACTGAACTATTGCAGAGGCTTCTAAAGGCCCCAAACCAAACCTTCATTCTTTAATATATGCACCTTTACTAAGCACCTGCTCTTTAATGTTCACTTGAATGAACAACCACAAGAACAGGTAGGTGGCACCTCTGTTTAACCTCTCCTCTGAAACACTGCACCTAGGAATGCAGCACCCCTCTCATGCTGCACTGTAGTGTTAGCATTGGGATTTTAGTCCAAGTTCCTGGTGTGTTGCTAAAACCCATAACCTTCGAATTTTTGTAACCTCATACTGTAGGTGAGTGTGCAACCCACTGAGCAGAGCACTGATGCTGTTTAAAATGTTGACACCATTGCTGCCCACTGTATTTCATTTATACCACATTATTCAAAATGGTATTTTTAAAACAGACCTTTACACAGTAATTTGAAGTCCAAATTCTTAGTTATGAATACAGCAGAATCTATTAATGAGCACAAAAGGAGGGCTAGGCGATTTTGCATAATTTAATCGGAGGGGGTGCATTTAGTTGCAAACTGTTATATTAAATCAGGTTGATTTGTTGGTGGTATTTAGGACGCCAGAGAAATTCCCCAACTGTTTTTGAAAAGTGCCATGGGATGTTTAATGTCCACTTGAATGAACAACTACAAGAACAGGTAGGTGGGACCTCTGTTTAGCCTTTCCTCTGAAACACTGCTCCTAGGAGTGCAGCACCCCTCTCATGCTGCACTACAGTGTTAGTATTGGGATTTTAGCCCTAATTGCTGGTGTGCTACTCAAACCCACACTCTTTCAATTTTTGTAACCTCATACTGTAGGTGAGTGTGCAACCTGCTGAGCAGATCACTGATGCTGTATAAAATATTGACACCATGGCTGGCCACTGTATTTGCATTTATAAATACATTATTTGAAATAGTATTTCTTAAAAAGACCTTTACACAGTAATTTTAAGTCCAAATGCTTAGTTATGAATACAGCAGAAACTATTAATCATTAGGCAAGCTCTCTCCTGCTGGTAGAACATTCCCAATGAGTGGAGCATTTCAGAAATAAATGAAGTTAACAGGCATGCTATGGATAAAACAATTTTTGCACACTATGGCTTCATTATTAACATACATACATAAAACATAGTGGGCCAGATAGTTAAAGGTTTGCCCCTGGGCTAAGTTAGCACTGCCTGGTGGGCAAACTTAGCCTGGAGTACAAAGCAAGCTATATTCAAAAGGAATAGTCCAGGGCAAACAGCTTCTGAATATAGCATGGGAATGAGACCGTGCAAACTCGGCTGGGAGTACAGAGCAAACATAGCTCTACAATAAGACAGCACTGAATACAGCAACCAAGAAGTACAAACCACAACAACAACACAGTGCACAGAGACGTGAGAGTAGGTAGAGAAAAACTGAGGCCAATGTGTGTTCTGGCAAATGCAGGGACCCAGTACAGCTGCAGGCAGCAGCACACATGAAACAGTGATCAAAACTGTATAATATTCCCCAAACTGTTAGCGCAGCGCTAACACATTAGCGCGGCTTTAGCGCGGAGCTAAGCGGTTTGCCTGGTGCAAACACGTTAGCCCCGCGCTAAACTTTGCCATATTCAAAAGTGACATGCAAATGAGCCTACTCAGATAGTCTGTGGGCAAACAGCCACATTAGCATCTCATCATGCCCTGATTTGCATGCAGTTTGCACAGCGTTACTGCAGGGTCCCACAGCTCCACCTGTAGGTCAGTCAGGCAGTGCATGATGATAGCTGCAGGCTTCATGTAAACAGTACAACACAGCATAGCATATCGTACCCCAGGGGACAACACAGCATGGGCACAGGTGGTGGTAGTGCTACATGCAACCTTCACACTGCTATCATGCTATCGTGCGCAGCAGACACTACAGTAGCAAGAGGGCTGGTAGTGTGAGGGACACGACACTGCCTATGGTATGTAGGGCAGTGATGACCACTGCACTGTACACAGTGCCAGGCACAGCTTGCAGGTAACTACTGACAGTGGACAGTACTATCACGCTGTTGTGTGATCCACAGATGCTGCACCTGTGACATGGGATGCACAGTGTCATGTACATGGCTGGCAGTGTGTGCTGTGACATCTGTACAGTTGTGTGGTGGGTGGCTCGGGGGGCATGTGGGATCCAACAGGCACACAGGTGGTGGCGTAATCCCACTACTGGCCCATGTGCACTGAGCGATGTGTCCCAGCCTTGTGGCCACACGTGGGCTGTGGTGAGGTCTGGCCACCCATACACCCTACCCTCACTGGCCACCATGCCCACAGTGCTGCATGTGTGTGCTGGCATCTGTTACACACCACAGATGTATGGTCTGCAGGTGTGTGCTATATGGCCACACTACCATGCTGTCCCCTGTGGGTCAGATCACCCCTCACTGTTTGTGCTTGGCTCAGATTGGTGGCAGCTGATGGCATCATTGTGGTGCCAGCAATGTGCAGCATGTGTCTTCCATGTCTGGCAGTATCTAAGTGTCATACTGATGTGTTACGGCCGCGCAAGCCACGCTAATGCTGAGATAGCACCACGCAAAGCTGTTTGCCCAGGGTTAAGACCAGCTTTTTCTGGGCGGTAAATTGTACCGCGCTATGGGTCACGCTATGTCGCGCTCAACACCTTAGCGCCGCGCTAGTTGCTGAATATCTCATTGCACCTGTATTCATGTTCACTTTGCCCTTGCATATAATTATAGTTTGCCTGGCGCTGATGCTGTTTGCCTGCACTATTCAGCCTTTTGAACATAGCAGACCCGCACTAATCAAGCGCTAAACCCGCAACAGTTTTTTTGACTGGCGCAAAGCTTTGAATATCTGGCCCAGTTTGCAAAATGTATCACTGGTAAGTGTGCGGGTGAAATGGATGAATGTCTGTCTTTCTTTCTGTAGTTCTATCTATAGCAATATGAAGGATGTGCTTTTAGAACTTTACTTTTCTACTGGAACTAAAGAACTATGGGCCAGATATTCAAAACTTTGCTCATGGGCTAAATTAGCACTGCCCAGCAGGCAAACTTAGCCCAGAGCACAAAGCAAGCTATATTCAAAAGGAACAGCCTGGGGTAAACCGCTTCTGAATATAGCATAGGAATGAGGCCAGGCAAACTGGGCTGGAAATGCAGGACAAACCTAGCCCTAAAATAAAACAGTTCTGAGTACAACAACCAGAAAGTGCAGACCACAACAACACAGTGCCGTGCAGGTAGCTAGAGGTGACCTATGTGGCCAATGTGTGTTCCAGCAAATGCACGGAGCAGCCTATGGGAAAGTACAGTGTGCAAAACAGTATAATATTCCTTGAACCATTAGTGCAGAACTAACGCGTTTTGTGCGAGATTAGCGCAGAGCTAAGCTGTTTGCCCGGCTCTAAACTTTGCCATATTCAAAAGGCACATTCAAATGAGCCTACTTAGGTAGTCTCTGGGCAAACATCCAAATTAGCATCTCATTATGCCCTGATTTGCATGCAGTTTGCCCATCGTTACTGCAGGGTCCCACAGAGCTACCTGTAGGTAAGTCTCCGACCGCAGCTCCACCTGTAGGTCAGTCTGGCAGTGCACGATGATGGCTGCAGGCTACATGTAATCAGCACAGCATAGCATAGCATATTGTACCCCAGGGATCAAGACAGCATAGGCACAGGTGGTGGTGGTGGTGCTGCATGCAACTGTCACACTCTAGGGCATGCTACAGTGCACAGCAGACACTACAGTAGCAAGGGAGCCAGTAGTGTAAGGGACACAGCACTGCCTATGGTGTGTAGGGCAGTGATGCTGACTGCACCGTACACAGTGACAGGCCCAACATGCAGGTATTTACTGACTGTGGACATTACCGATACACTGTTGTGTGATCCACAGATGCTGCACCTGTAGCATGGGATGCACACAGGGACATACATGACCAGCTGTGTGTGCTGTGGCATCTGTACAATTGTGTTGTATGTGGCGGGGGGGCACGTAGGATCCAACAGGCACACAGGTGGTAGGATATTCCCACTACTGGCCCATCTGCACTGCGTGCTGTGTCCCAGTCTTGTGGCCACACCCAGGCTGTGGTGTGATCTGGCCACCCGTACACCTTCCCCTCAATGGCCACAATGCCCACAGTGCTGCCTGTGTGTGCTGGCATCTGTTGGGCACCACAGACATATGGTCTGCAGGTGTGTTGTATAGACACACTACCATGTTGTCCCCTGTGGACCTGATGACTCCTTACTGCCTGTGCATGTCTGGGACCTGTGGCAGCAGTTGGCATCATGGTGGTACCATCAGTGAGCAGCATGTGTCCTTCATGTCTGGCAGTTTCTAAGTGTCCTACTCATATGTTAGGGTTGCACAAGCTGCACTAATGCCATGCTAACACCGTGCAAAATAACAATGGGGCACAAAGCTGTTTGCCCAGGGTTAAAACCACCTTTTCCTGGGCAGTAATTTGTACCATGCTATGGGTCACACAAAGTCGTGCTAAACACCTTAGCATGGCGCTAGTTGCTGAATATCTAATTTTGCCTGTATTCACATTCACTTTGCCATTTGCATATAATTATGGTTTGCCCAGTGCTAATGCAGTTTGTGCCAGCTATTTGGCCTTTTGAATATAGCAGACCCACGCTAAGCCCGCGCAAATGTTCTTTGCCCAGCGCAAAGCTTTGAATATCCGGCCCTAGATCTCTACTACTGGGACCTTCAATTTAGGGTAAAAAAAAGTGTGTGTGTGTCTGAGTTCGGTGAAGTGAATTGTTATGGTGTGCAGTTAGCTAGGCAAAGAAGGAAACTGTGAATTAGTAGAAGTTGCTTATTCAACAGGAAGTCGTCTGCCACCAGTCCCAGCCAAGCACAGACAGTAAGGGATGATCCGACCCACGGGGGACAGCATGGTAGTGTTGGCCATATAGCACACACCTGTAGACCATACATCTGTGGTGCCTAACAGATGCCAGCACACACATGCAGCACTGTGGGCATGGTGGCCAGTGAGGGGAACTTGTACAGGTGGCCAGACCCGCACCACAGCCCAGGTGTGGCCACAAGACTGGGACACATCATGTAGTGCACATGGGCCAGTAGTAGGAATACTCCACCACCTGTGTGCCTGTCAGATCTTGCATGCCCCCCCCAGCCACCTACCACACACAGCTGGCCATGTTCATGACACTATGTGCATCGTATGCCACAGGTGCAGCATCTGTGGATCACACAACAGTACTGTCCACTGTCAGTTTGTACCTGCAAGCTGCGCCTGTCATTGTGTACAGTGCAGTGGTCAGCACTGCCCTACATACCATAGGCATTGCTGTGTCCCTCACACTACCAGCCCCTTGCTACTGTAGTGTCTGCTGTGCACTGTAGCATGACCTACAGTGTGTGATGGTGGCATGCAGCACCACCCCCACCTGTGCTTATGCTGTGTTGTCCCCCGGGGTACGATATGCTATGGTATGCTGTACTGTTCACACATAGACTGCAACTATCATCATGCCCTGTCTGACTGACCTACACATGGAGCTGCGGTCGGACCTGGCCAGCCTCTGTACTTCCAGACTGACCTACAGGTGGAGCTGTGGGACACTGCAGTAACGCTGGGCAACCCGCATGAAAATCAGGGCATGATGAGATGCTAATGTGGCTGTTTGCCCAGAGACTATCTAAGAAGGCTCATTTGCATGTCACTTTTGAATATGGCAAAGTTTAGCGCCGGGCTAACATGTTTGCACCAGACAAACTGCTTAGCTCCGTGCTAAAGCAGCGTGGTGCTAACGGTTCAGGGAATATTTTACAGTTCTGATCACTGTTCTTTCACATCTGCTGCTGTCTGCAGCTGTACTGGGTCCATGCATTTGCTGGCACACACATTGTCCACATTGTACCTCTCTACCTACCCTCATGTCACTGTTGTTGTCGTCGTCGTCGTCGTCGTCGTTGTTGTTGTTGTCGTCGTTGTTGTTGTTGTCGTCACTGTTGTTGTTGTTGTCGTCACTGTTGTTGTTGTTGTCGTCACTGTTGTTGTTGTTTGCACTTCCTGGTTGCTATATTCAGTGCTGTCATATTCCAGGGATACGGTTGCCCTGCACTCCCAGCCCAGTTTGCTCGGCCTCTTTCCTATGCTATATTCAGAGGCTGTTTGCCCTGGGCTATTCCTTTTGAATATGGCTTGCTTTGTGCTCTGGGCTACGTTTGCTGACCAGGCAGTGTTATCTAAGCCCAGGGGCAAAGTTTTGAATATCTGGTACACAAGCTTCCAATTTTTGCAACCTCATACTTCAGCTAAGTGTGCAACCTGCTGAGCATAGTACTGATGCTGTAAGAGATATTGACACTATTGCCACCCTCTGTGTTTCATTTATACCACATTATTCGAAATGGTATTTTTAAAACTGACCTTTACACAGTCATTTTAAGTCCAAATGCTTAGTTATGAATACAGTGGAATCTATTAATCGCTAGGCAAGCTCTCTCCAGTTGGTATAACATTTCCCAAATGAGGGGAGCATTTCTGAAATAAATGAGGATCTTACTTCGAGAGGGCTCTTGCAGTAGGTAATTACATATAGGACTGATGTTGGCTGGCATCAGGACCCAATGGAAAAATTTCTAGCTAGCAGTATCTGGCAGAGGACCACCCCTGCATCAGGTGACTGATGTCATGCGGCATCAGTATAAAGGGGCAGTCCCCCACGCCTACCTTCCAGTTCTTTCCCTCCGTTAGCTCATGTCAGCACCTCGCAGTAAAGTTCAATGTTCATCAGCTCTGTCGCTGGTAGTATTTGCCATTGTTTTTTTGAATCATTCGACTTAATCGTCAGCCTTTTGTTGGTGTATGTCATTCCCTACACCGTCCCAGCATAAAAATAAGTGCGACTGGTGTGGCGCCCAACTCCCGCACAAGGACGGCCATTCCCAGTGCCTCTTCTGTCTGGGCCCAGATCATCAGGTGGAAAAATGCCAGCACTGCCTTTAATTTAACGCTGCCACCCGCAGACGGAGGCAGCAGTCCCTGGAGGCCCATATCCTGAAGATGTCCTCCATGGAAAAGGAGTTGAAAAAGCTCCGGTTGGCATCCACTTCCCCCAAAGGCCATCGTAAGAAAAAGGACAAGGAGAAGCATCGGAAAAGGGGCTCCTCTTCCACCGTGACTGGCTGGAGTCGCCGTGCTCCAGGAAACATAGCCTCCAGGGGACCGCTCTGCAATGGCCATCTTGGAAGTTTCCAAGGTGGCATCGGACCACCCATCTGGCTCGTGCTTGGGCCCTTCGGGTGCCTCCGGGGTGTTGGAGGCCTCCACTCCCAGTAAAGCCACCATTGTGCTGCCTACTGGTTAGAGCAGCTCTGGTAAGCCAGATATTAGCCCCTCTGATGCCCGCATGGAGATGGTCGATAAGTCACTTGACCCTTTGGGGCAGCGCACGGCCACTTTCCCACCCAACCAGGCCGCCCCTCCTTCGTGACCTGCCTCGGGCAATGGGTCCCCTAAGTCAGACGCCGGCATCTCTGACATCCAACCGGACTCCACTGGTAAGTTGGACATCGGCCGACCCGATGTCCACACAGAGGCTGAGCTGAAGTCGGGCCCTCTAATTGTCCACCTTTCCCGGCTCCCTGCAGCCTTCACTACCCTCCGGGGACCCTGGGTCTCCTCAGCCTGACCCCAGGGATTTTTCCCCACCATCCCAGGGAGATACCGAGGTTCCTACTGTGCCTCCATCAGGCCTCCCCCCCTGCTGGGTCAGATGATCTGACGTCGGTTCCCCAGATGCCAGCTCCTACATCGGTCTTACTGACGCCAGGCGGCATCCCTCTCCCGGATACCTATACTGGCAGAATGGTCTGCATCTGTCCAGGAAGGGAACAAGTCTTTTGGGCAATCAGTTTAAATGCTTCATTGGCAAGCTTTTAAACTAGTCAAGGGGGGAGGCACTGATAAGCAGCAGGAAAATCCCATCCTCCCCCAACAAAACAGGGTACTAAATGAGAAAAAGACCAAGGTAGAAAGGTCAGTGGGAGATGCTGCTACAGAAGGTAAAGCCATCAAAAAATGGAGAGCAATGAGTACCAATGCCCATAATCTGGGTAACAAGCTTCTTGAATTAGTAGCCTTGATGGAGGAGAAACATCTGGATATCGTGGCAGTCACAAAAACATGGTACACAAAGAACCATGACTGGGATGTAAACATACCAGGATACACTATCTACAGGAGGGACAGGGAGGGTAAAAGAGGAGGAGGAGTAGCTCTCTACATAAGAGAAGGAATCCAAGTCAACAGAACAAAAGAGTAAATAGGGAGGAGAAGAAGCACTGTGGGTCAATTTGGAGGCAGGCAATGGCACCACAATCCACACAAGGGTTGTATACAGACCCCCCTCTCGAGGGGGAGGAAATGGACAAGGAAATAATAGAAAGCATACTTAGAATGGCAGATAAAGGGGAGATATTGCTGATGGGTGATCTGAATATGCCAGATGTTAACTGGAGTGCAGTTGCAGCAGCCACTTCTAAGAGTGGGGTTATTCTAGATGCCCTACAGGGGCATGCCTTAGACAATAATATGGAACCCACTCAAGAGAGCAATCTTAGACCTGGTCCTCTCAAATGGAGATGGAGAGAGATCACAGGTGTAGAAGTGGGTAGCCATCTGGAGACTAGCGACCATCGAACAGTATGGTTCACAATAAGCACAGCAATAGTCAAGCCAATACAAAGGCAAAAGTACTGGACTTCAGGAGGGCTGACTTTGCCAAATGGGTGAGTGCCTAAGGAATGCACTAGCAAATGGGCAGGAAGGAGGGGTGGAAGAACAATGGGGTATAATAAAAACTGCCATCACAGAGGTAACAAGCCTTTGTGTGAAGCAAATAAACAAAACAAAATGATGTAAGAAACCACTATGGTTCTTAAAGGAGGTGGCAGTGAAGGTTCAAGAGAAAAAGAAAGCATTTAGAAAGTACAATGGATCACAGAAGGAGCAGGACAGAGAATTGTATCAGTTAAAGCAAAAGGAAGCTGGGAAGGCAGTCAGAACAGCAAAAGCCCAAGCTGAGGAAAATATAGCCAACTCAGTTAAGAAGGGGGATAAAAACCTTGTTTAGGTAACTCAGGGAGTGAAGCAAGACTAAGGGAGGGATAGTGAGGCTTAATAAAGGGGAAGGGGTGGTAAGAGGGTGACTGTGAAAAGGCAGAGATACTAAACAAATATTTTTGCTCAGTATTTACAAACAAAGAGGGGGAAGTACCTAAAACAAACAATAGAAACACTCTGGATACAGAAGTTGATACCAGCCCATTTACAGAAGAAAGGGTTCTGAAAGAACTCTTAAAACTGAAGGTGGACAAAGCAATGGGGCCTGATGGGATTCATCCCAGAATTCTAAAAGAACTAAGGGTAGAACTAGTGACACCACTGACTACCCTCTTTAACAAATCATGGGAGGATGGGGTGGTACCTGAGGACTGGAGGAGGGCAGATGTGATTCCTCTTCAGGGCAGAAGCAGGAAACTATAGACCTGTTAGTTTAACCTCAGTGACAGGGAAAATGATGGAACACTTCTGAAGGAAAGAATTGTTGAGTACCTAGAGGCCAGAGGGGCCCAGGACCCAAGGCAGCATGGATTCACAGAGGGAAGGTCATGCTGTACGAATCTAATGGATTTATTTGACTGGGTGATCAAAGTAGTAGATCAGGGAAGGGCTGTGGACATGGTCTACCTAGACTTTAGCAAGGCATTTGACTCAGTCCCACACAAAAGATTAATATATAAGTTAGCCAGCCTGGGAGTGGGTCCCAAGGTGATAGCCTGGGTAAAGAATTGGCTGGAGAACCTTTTAAGAGTAGGAGGTTTCATGTTTTGTTAATCTCGGCATCCCTCAGGAGCGTAGTACTCAGACACTGGAAGGATTCCGTTGTGATTAGTTATGCGGAATGGTTGGAGGAACTTCTTGCTAATCTCCGGATTGAGAGGATGATTGCCATTCTTCAGAATAAGCTCCCTAGGTTTAATAAAATATGGGGTCCCCTCTATACTTGCTACACAATATAGAGATGTTTTTCCTTTTTCTTGGTTTACAGTGTTGGGTAGGCACCTCAGAGCCTTAGGGGGTTGGGGGTGTTTTGGGGGCAGAGGATGTATCATATGTATCATGTTATATGTTTTTGTGTATGTATGTACATTTCACACGGAGGTTTTGTGTGTAAACGGATACATTCTCTGTATAAAAACTGTCAATAAAATCTTAATTGAAAAAAAAAAATTGGCTGGAGAATAGGATACAGAGGGTAATAGTAAATGGAGTCTACTCTGAAGAAAGAAGGGTTACTAATGGGGTGCCGCAGGGTTCAGTATTAGGACCGGTCCTCTTCAATGTCTTTGTAAGCGACATTGCAGAGGGACTGGAAGGAAAAGTATATCTCTTTGCAGATGACACAAAGATGTGGGGTGGAAAGGATGAGAAGGGACTTGGCAAGGTTAGAGGAATGGTCAAATGTATGGCAGCTTAGATTTAATGCCAAGAAGTGCAAGGTAATGCACCTGGGAAACAAAAACCCAGGGGAAGAGTACACAATAGAGGGGGAGATACTAAAAACAACAAAAATGGAAAGGGACCTGGGGGTAGTCATAGCAGATGACTTAAAGGTGGGCAAGCAATGTGAGAGGGCAGTAAGGAGGCTGGGCGGATACTGGGATGCATAGGAGAGGCATCACCGGTAGAAAAAAGTTGTTATCCCTCTGTACAGACAGCTGGTGAGACCCATCTGGAGTACTGTGTGCAGTTCTGAGACCCAATCTCCACAAGGACATAGACAAGATGGAAGCTGTCAGAGGAAGGCAACTAAAATGTTGCAGGGTCTGCACGGAAGACATATAGAGAGACTAAAGGAGCTTAATATGTAGCAGCCTCGAGGAAAGGAGGATGGGGGACATGATAGAAACTTTCAAGTACCTCAAGGAATCAAAGTCAAGAGGGTAGCATCTTTCAAAAGAGGTGTGCAAGGACAAGGGGCACAATTTGAAGATAGAGGAGGTGGCTCAGAGGTAATGTAAGGAAGTATTTTTTCACAGAGAGGGTTGTGGATGCATGGAGCGGCCTTCCGGAGCAGGTTGTGGAGTCAAAAACAGTGGTTGAATTCAAGCATGCATGGGACAGCCATAAGGCAATTCTAGGGGGTTGGGGTAGAAAGAAGTAGGCTGCTGGTTAATTAGGATCTGCAGCTTATCCATTAGGTAGGGAAATGGGCAGACTGGGTGGGACAAGCGGTCCTTATCTGCTGTCAAATTCTGTTTCTATGCCGCTCCTACACCGGGCCCTCCGCCCGCCAGGCTTTCTGCTCCAGGCCCTCCCACTGGGCTTCCAGCCGGGCCATCTGCTCCGTCAGACCCCAGCCCAGGTATCTGACTCTATCTTATCCAGTGCTATCTTACCCGGCTCCACAGTATCCGATGCCCCAGTACCCAATGCCGGCCTACCCAACACCGCAGTACTCAGTGCCTCACTACCCGATGCCAGGTTATGGATACGCACCCTACGGGTACACTCAGTATCTGTATCCCCCGCCTCCTCCTCCACCACTCCCTCAGCCGCCAGTGGACTTGAAGGAGATTCTGGCCTCCTCGTGGGCTGAGGCCAAGGCTCAGCTCACCAGCGAGGTGGAGTCATCTCCCAGTGACCGTGCTGGTTCTGGTTCCCGTCTCGCATGAGCTGAGCTCCCTCCCACTCTGGATACCAGGCGAGCCTTCTGGTTCAGGGCGGGGCAGGACATGCTTCCCCGAGGGCTTCCTAAGGGGTCCGTTCCTTCCCCATGCCGGAAGAGGGAGTCATCATCTTCTTCCTCTTCCTCTTCAGACACCTCAGATAACTCAAATGGTTGTTCTGACCCGGACGAAGAGCCACGCTCTCTGACCAAACCCAGGCCTAGGACTCCTCCGAAGTCTCCTCTGGAGGATCCTTCCTTTTCGGAGCTGCTGCATAAAATCCAGGAAGTTCATCAGTGGCCCTCTTTGGAGCCAGACCCATAGCATAAGAAACTCGCTGAGCACCTGGATCTGCCTGAGACCGCTCCGACCTTGGTGCCACCTTGGATTGAGCCTCATGTCAACCTTGTTTCTACCATTTGGAAGCAACCATTGGCATTAGCCCCTCCTTCCTCAAAAGTCTAATAGGCTACACCAGGCTTCCGAGAGTGACTTCCTTGATTCTCACCCTCAAGCTGACTCGATGGTGATAAGTGCCGCTCACGGCAGGTCAGCTAATCTGAAGCATTTGAGCTTGTCTCCACCTGACAAAGAATCCCGTCTTCTGGACCAGTACGGCAAGAAGATCTATGCTTCTTCCACTCTGGGTATTGGGGCTCATAACTATGTTGGTCACATGGGGGATTACCAGAAGGTGATTCTTAGTGGGGTGGAATCCAAGTTGGAATTCCTTCCTGACTCTCAGGTTAAACAGGAAGAGGATGACTTTGTCCGTTCTGCTCGTTCAGCCAGTTGACTCATGCTCCGTGCCACATACGATGCAGTGGACACTGCTGATAGGAGCTCAGCTTTTGCCGTAGGCTTACGGCATCATGCCTGACTCTGTGTGTCAGGTTTGGTCCCAGAAGTGCAGTCCACTATTCAGGAAGCGCCCTTCCGGGGTTCGGTGCTGTTCAGTGGTGATGTGAAGGACATTATCACCGATCTGCAGGAGAAAAGGACTGCACTGAAGTCTGTGGACTCCATGTACAATCCCCCTCCAGTGCAGCATCGTCCCTTTCACAGACAGAATTGGCAAAGGGCAAAATCACAAGGAAAGTGGGCCAATAAACATCGGGCCCCTCTGGCTGCTAAAGTCCGCACTGCCCAAAAAAGCAGTGGGAGCTTCAGCCATGATGCTGCCCCACACCACCTGACTCCTTTCCTCTCCCATAGCCTCTGGCATTTCCAGAGGAACCGGTAAGAGGGAGGTTTTCCCTCCACCTCCCGGGTTGGGAGAGGATAACGTCAGATTCCTGGGTGCTCCAATTCATCTCAGAAACCCCCTAGACACCCTCCCCCAAGGTTCATACTCGCAGGAGCATCTTCTTCTTCTTCTGGTCCAGGAAGAAATTTCCTCCCTTCTCTTGAAGGAGGTGATGGAACCCATCCCATTTCTTCCTGGTCCTGAAGAAAACGGGGGACATGAGGCTGCTTCTCGACCACAGATACCTGAACTTGTTCTTGAAGTACAAAAGGTTCAGGATGCTCTCGCTGCAGAGCCTCCTGCCCCTTCTCTGGCTGGGACAGTGGCTGTGCGCTTTGGATATGCAGGATGCCTACCTGCATATCCCTATCTGCCCTTCCTACCTTTTTGCAATCCAGGGGGACCACTACCAGTTCAAGGCCTTCCCATTTGGTCTTTCTTTGGCACCCTGGGTGTTCATCAAATGCCTTTCAGTGGTAGCGGCCTACCTGCTTACCCAGGGGGTACAGGTTTTCCCTCACCTGGATGATTGGCTCCTGGCAGCCCCATCCAGGAAGGAACTTCTGCACCTCCTATCCCTTACCCAGCAGGTCTTTGCCTGCCTGGGTATTACCATCAACCAGGCCAAGTCCGATCTGATCCCATCCTAGAGGCACCGGTTCATCGGGGCGATCCTGGAGATGACCTCTGGCATGGCCTTCCTGCCACCGGACAGGGTGGCCACTCTCCAGGCCCAGGTCAGCCTGTTGTCCAGCCACAGGTGGGTCAGCATCAGGTCAGTCCTTCGCCTTCTCAGACTAATGGCAGCTGCAATTCCGACAATCCCACGTGCTTGGCTCCACATGAGAATCTCTCAGTGGATGCTTTGATCTCAATGGGATCAGCTAGTGGATGACCTAGATCAACTTGTCCTGGTCTCCACTCCCATGGCTCAGGACTTGCAGTAGTGGATGGTTCAGGAGAATTTGCTGGGGAGTTCCCTTCGGTCTTCCTCCCCGCTCGCAGATGTTGACTACGGACACCTCCAGTGAGGGTTGGGGAGCCCATCTCGGTCCTCACAGGACCCTGGGCTCCTGGTCCAAGCTCAAGAAGTCCCTTCACATCAATGTGCTGGAACTAAGGGCAATACTGTGTGCTCTTCAGGCTCTGCATCTGTATCAGTCTTCTGGTCACCTAGCTGTACAGACGGACAATATGTGTGGTCTGGTACATCAATAAACAGGGAGGAACTCGTTCCTACCCCTTTGCAGAGAGGCAATGTGATTCTGGGATTGGGTAGTGCAGCACAACCTTCACCTCACAGCATCTGACATCCCGGGGGTCGAGAATACGCTGGCAGACAGGCTCAGCCAGTCATCTGCTCTAGCTCACAAATGGGAACTGGATCAGGGGGTCATAGATGACATCTTCCTGCGCTGGGGAACTCCACAGGCAGACCTGTTTGCATCTCCTCAAAACGCAAAACTTCCCATCTTCTGCTCACTCATTCCAGGGCATGGCATTTTTTGGAGAGACACTCTGTCTCTAGACTGGAAGGGCAGATTCATCCATGCCTTCCCCCAGATTCCACTGATTATGAGGCTCTTGCAGAAACTTGGCTCGGAAGGAGCTCCAATGATTCTGATCGCTCCTTTCTGGCCCAGGCAAGTTTGGTTCTCTCTTCTGCAACAGTACTCAGAGGAACCTCCTCTTCCTCTTCCTCTGTCACTATTTTTGCTGACCCAGGATTAGGGGACCCTGGTCCATCCAGGCCTCAAGTCCATTCAGTTGCATGCATGGCTCCTGCAGACGTAGCTCAAACCCGATTCGGGGTTCCCCCCTCGAGTAGCTGAGATTCTGGTGGAGGCCAGGAAACCCTCAACCAGATATACTAATGCCATGAAATGGAAGCAGTTCTCTATTTGGGCCACCTCCAATGATGTCGAGCCTTTCTCATGCTCTGTCGGCCAACTTCTGGATTACCTGCGACACCTTTTCAATCTGGGTCTCAGCAATTCATCCTTAAAGTTTCATATGGCAGCCATTTCGGCCTATCATGTCCCCTTTACAGACGGAACATTTGCTCAGCTGGAGGCCTCTAAGACCTTTTTGAGAGGGGTCCTTCACTTACGACCCCCTATCCGGGTTCCTGCCCTTCCTTGGGATCTGAATTTCATTTTAGAGAAGCTTACTCTGCCTCTTTGCGATCCGGCAGCCTCAGTGGACCTGAAGTTACTTTCTTGGAAGACTCTCTTCCTAGTGGCCATTACTTCTGTTTGACAGATTTCCGAGCTCCAGGCCCTAATGTGTAAAATCCCATATTGGATTTTTCACAAGGACTGTGTGGCTCTGCATACCAACCCTAAGTTTCTCCCTAAGTTGGTAGCGGAATCGACGCTGAATAAATCCATAGAGTTGCCTGCCTTTTTTACGCAGCACTGTAATCAGGGATGGTACCTCCTGCATACTTTGGATGTTCACCAAATTCTGAGATACTACACCAACAGGACGAAGGATCTCAGAAAGACCATCAACTGTTCATCTCTTTTGCTCATAAAAGAGAAGGCAATACTGTTTCTAAGCAATGCCTTTCGAAAAGGTTGGCTCATTGTATCACTTTCTGTTATGACAAGTACAACAAGACCCTGCTGGGTCAAGTTAGAGGCCACTCCACCAGAGGTGTCGCTGCCTCTGCAGCTTGTTCAAGAATGTGTCAGCGACTGACATTTGTGCAGCCACCACTTGGACTTCTGTCCATACCTTTACGAAATATTTCAGTTTGGAAATTGCCTCTCACAGTAGAGCTGGCTTCAGGCTGGCTGTTTTGCAAGGCCTCCTTTCCTAAGGCCTTCACAACCAGAGGGTCTACTTCTGAGTAGCTTTCCTCCTCCCGTTTGCTTCTCCTTGTTCCAGACTGCTTGGGACTCAGTCCTATATGTAATTACCTACTGCAAGAGCCCTCTCGAAGTAAGATAGTACAGTTACGTAAGAACTTACCGTAACAGTAGATCTTCGAGAGACTCATGCAGTAGGTAATACCTTCCTACCCTCCATCTCCCTAAGATTTTTCAGCTCCTTTTCCAGGAGGGGAAATATCTGACTCTCTCTCATCTTGCCTTTTGGCGGGAAAGAAATGGAAGGCAGGCGTGGGGGATCGCCCCTTTATACTGACGCCGCATGACATAGGTCACCTGACTTGGGGGCAGTCCCCCGCCAGAGACTGCTAGCTAGAAATGTTTCCACTGGGTCCCGATGCAGGCCGGCATCAGTCCTATATGTAATTACCTACTGCAAGAGCCTCTCTTGAAGATCTACTGTTACGGTAAGTTCTTATGTAACTGTACTTTAACAGACATGCTATGGCTAAAACAATTTTTGCACACTATAGCTTCATCATTACAGAGCAGGTGCTTAGTAAAGGCGCATATCTTAAAGAGCCACTGATGCTGAAAGTACTACATTGCAGAATCTGAACAAGCATGCCACCAATGAATCACATACCAAAAACTAGATTACATTACTTCATTTTAAAGTTATTAGCCATTTTATAACCCTGATTTCTCTACCTATACAAGAAAAGCCTGTATCAGTGAAGAGCTGATGATGTAATCTTGGGAACTCACGTGGACAGATATTCAAAACTCTGCTCTGGGCTCAAATCGTTTGTGCGGGATTATCGTGGAATTAGCGTGGGTCCACTATATTCAAAAGGCCAAATAGCGCGTGCAAACTGCCTTAGCATGTGGCAAAATCATGTATGCAAGGGGCAAAGTGAGAGGGCGTGTCAGCACAATGCTATATTCAGCGACTAGCGCTGCGCTAAGTGGTTTAGCGCAACTTAGCATGACACTTAGCGTGGTGCAAATTACCACCCAGGAAAAGGTAGTCTTAATCAGCTTTGTGCAACATGTTGGCTTTGCACGGCATTTGTGTGGCTTTTGTGCAGCTTTGTGTGACCCTAACAAAACAATGACACACAGACAAACCCAGACAAAGTGAAAACATGCTGCACAATGATTCCATCATCTGTCACCAGTCCCAGCCATGCCAGGCAGTAAGTGGTGACCCGGTCACCAGTGGACACCATGGCAGTGTGGCCATACAGCACACACCTGCAGACCACTCTTCTGTGGACACCAACAGATGCCAGCACACACATGCAGCACTGTGGGCATGGAGGATGTTGAGGGGAGGGTGCATGGGTGGCCATGCTGTGCCAGAGACCAGGTGTGGCCACAATGCTGGGACACAGCATGCAGTGCACATGGGCCAGTATTGGGAATATCCCAACACCAGTGTGCCTTTCTGATCATATGTGCTCCCCTCGGCCACATACTGCACAGCTGTACAACTGCCACAGCACACACAGCCAGACATGTATATGTCACTGTGAGCATCCCATGCCAGAGGTGCAGCATCTGTGGGTCACACAACAACGTATCAGAAATGCCCACTGTCAGTAAACACCTGCAAGTTGGCCCTGTCTCTGTGTACAGTGCAGTCATCGTCACTGCCCTACACACCATAGGCAGTGCTGTATCATCACACTACTGGCCCCCTTGCTACCGTAGTGTCTGCTGTGCACTGTAGCATGTCCTACAGTGTGACAGTTGCATGCAGCACCACCACCACCTGTGCCTGTGCTGTGTTATCCCCTGGGGTACATTATTCTATGCTGTGCTGTACTGTTTACATGTAGCCTGCAGCTATCATCATGGACTGCCAGACTGACCTACAGGTGGAGCTGCGGCTGACCTGGCCAGTCCCTGTACTTCCTGACCGACCTACAGGTGGAGTTGTGGGGCCCTGCAGTAACGCTGGGCAAACTGCACACAAATCAGGGCATAATGAGATGCTAATCTGAATGTTTGCCCACAGACTACCTAAGTAGGCTTATTTGCATGTCACTTTTGAATATGGCAAAGTTTAGCACCGGGCAAACAGTTTAACTCCACACTAAACCTGCGCAAACGTGTTAGCGCTGTGCAAACAGTTTGGGGAATATTATACAGTTTTGAACACTGCACTTTCACATGCGCTGCTGCCTGCAGCTGTACTGGGTCCACGCATTTACTGGCGCATATGTTGGACACATAGTTCACTTCTACCTACCTTCGTGTCGCTCTGCACTGTGTTGCTGTTGTAGTTTACACTTTCTGGTTGCTATATTCAGAGCTGTCTTATTCTAGGGCTGTTTGCCCTGCACTCCCAGCTCAGTTTGCCCGACCTCATTCCCATGCTATATTCAGAAGATGTTTGCCCCAAGCTATTCCTTTTGAATATAGCTTGCTTTTTGCTCTGGGCTAAGTTTGCCCACCGGGCAGTGCTAATTTAGCCCCGGGGCAATTTTTTGAATATCTGGCCCATAGTCTGATAGTCCCTGTTAGCAAGATTATAGGACCTGTGTCTCCAAAGTTATAAAGATCATGTTCAATGGGTTTCATATCTAAAACAACTCAGAAAAACATATGCGAGCACCCGGAAAAACAGTGTGGTGCTATTCTGCATTCATATCCAAGAATTAAAGTAAATAGATTAGCACCCACACTCCAGACAGAGAACTAGGACTCAATAGATTAATTTAATAATTTCTTTATGTAAAAAAGTGCAGATAAAACACTGGCCAAAGTAGCTAGCACATAGACTGACATTTCTCCTGGCGTGCTGCCAGGTTTCTTCAGCATCTGACCTATAGGTGGAGCTGTAAGCAGACCCAGCCTGCCCCTGTACTTCCAGACTGACCTACAGGTGGTGCTCTGAGACCCTGCAATTGCACTGTGCATTCTACATGCAAATCAGGACATAATGAGATGCTAATATGGATGTATGCCCACCGACTGCCTAAGTAGGCACATTTGTATAATACTTTTGAATACAGCAAATGTTTGCCCTGGGAAACGTCCTAGTGCCAGGTGAACATGTTAACCCTGTGCAAACACCACACAAATGTATTTGTGCCATCCAAACCAGTCTTAAACCATAACACAGTTCTGCAGTATTCGGACTGCACTGTTTGCAGCTGTAGTGCATCCACTTCTTTGCTAGCACAAACACTGATCACATAGTTCACCTATACCTTCCCTCACGTCTGTGCGCACTGGACTGTTTTGATTTGCACTTCCCGGTTGCTATATTCATCGCTGTCTTATTTGCTGGGCTATTATTGCACTGCACTCCTAGGCCTCTTTGCATGGCTTCATTTGTACACTATATTCAGTTGCTTTAGCCTCGGGGCTATTCCTTTGAATATAGCATGCAAATGGGTCAGGGCTAGTTTAGCACACCATGCAGGGCTAAATTTGCCCCGGGGTTAAGTTTTAAATATCTGGCCCACATGTTATCAAAAATCACATTTGTCTATTAAATACATAATATTTTGGTAGCAGGAAGTGTTATTTTTCCAGGAAGGTAAAGGTGAACTATGTGGCCAATTTCTGTGCTAGCAAAGAAGTGGATGCACTAAAGCTGCAAACAGTGCAGGCATACCTCTCAACTGTCCCTGATTTTGCCTCAAAATTGTTCTCTGCCCCTCATAAAATTTTTATTTTTGTGACAGAACAGCGGGGATTAAAAGCACTATATAATGTCAAACATTAAAGTAACAGACTTGTTCTTCTTCAGAAAATGCATCTTAACACAAATCCCTTTACTCTATCAGCTTCCTGACTGAATAGTACCAGTTTTTAAGATGTGTCCTTGATTTGGGGTCTTTGTCCCTGATTTTTTTTAAGCCTTGTCCCTGATTCATGAGGCAAGAGGTTGAGAGGTATGAGTGCAGGCCAAATACTGCAGAACTATGTTATAGTTTAAGACAGGTTTGCGTGGCATAAATACATTTGTTATACAAATGTGCCCACTTAGGCAGTCAGTGGGCAAACATCCATATTAGCATCTTATTATGACCTGATTTTTCATGTAGATTGCACAGTGCAATTGCAGGGTCTCACAGTGCCACCTGTAGGTCAGTCTGAAAGTACAGGGGCAGGCTGGGTCAGCTCACAACTCAACCTGTAGGTCAGTCTGGAAGTACAGGGGCAGGCTGGGTCTGCTTACAGCTCTACCTGTAGGTCAGGCTGAAAGAAATATCTGAAATGTAGAAAAGTTGTAGTTTCCATTTGAAATACACTGGCAGGCTTGCTAGTGAGGGTTTTCTGACATCACATGGGGACTGCATTGGACTTTTTTTTTTCCACTAGCACTTGGCAACATACAAATAAAAAGATGGAAAAATAAGTAAAAGTAAGTAAATAAACAAATAAAAGAAAACTGATTGCAGAGGTATCTACAGGCCCAAAAACTTTGTTCTTTAAGATATGCACCTTTACTAAGCACCTGCTCTTTAACACACATCGTAAAACTTAGTTTGCCAAATGTATCTCTGGTTAATGTGCTGGTGAGATGGGTGGAGGTCTCTGCCTTTCTTTCTGTAGTTCTAGCTATTGCAAGAGGAAGGAGGTGTAGTTAGAACTTTAGTGTTCTTCTGGGACTAAAGAACTAGAACTCTTCTACTGGGATCTTCAATTTAGGGTAAAAACAAGTTTAAAAAAAAAAGTGTCCCAGATGTGTGAAGTGAATTGTTATCTGTGCAGTTAGCAAAGTGAAGAGGAAAACAGTGAATTGGGGGAGTGGCTTAGGCAACAAGAGATCAGGTGTTTGCATTTAAATCTGCCCCAGATAACCTTTGGCAGAAAACAGCAAGAGGAATGAGGTGCTGTTAGAACTTTACTAATCTACTGAGACTATATTGCCCTTCCTCTATGCACTGTAGCACAAACTACAATTTGACTATTGCATGTAGCACCACCTGTGCCTGTGCTGTGTAGTCCCCTGGGACACAATATTCTATGCTGTACTCCACATATGCAGCCTGCAGCTACCACCATGCACTGCTAGACTGACCTCATGGTGGAGCTGTTGGCAGACTCAGCCAGCCCCTCTACTTCCAGGCTGCCCTACAGGTGGAGCTGTGGGCAGACCCAGCCAGCTCCTATACTTCCAGACTAACCTACAGGTGGAGCTGTGGGACTCTGCAATTGTGCTGGGCAAACTGAATGCAAAGCAGGTCATAATGAGATGCTAATCTGGATGTTTGCCCTCAGTCTGTCTTAGTAGGCTCATTTGTCAGTCACTTTTGAATATAGCAAAGTTTTGCCCGACAAATGTGATTGCACCAGGCAAACGGCTTAGGTCCCTGCTAAACCTTCACAAATGTGTTTGCGCTGCACAAATGATTCAGAAACATTATACATTTCTGCACAATGTAATATCACATACACTGACACATTGCTTTACTGACACCACTCCTTTGCTAACACACACATATTGGCCATATAGTTCACTACTGTCTTCCTTCGTATCGATGTGAACTGAGATGATGATGTTGTGGTTTGCACTTCCTGAATGCCATGTTTGGGTCTGTCTTATTCAATGGCTAGTTTTGCATTGCACTCCCAGCCCAGTTTGCCCAGCTTCCTTAGCATGCCATATTTAACAAGTTTAGCACTGGGGCTATCCCTTTGGAATATAGTGGGCTATTGGTTCCTGCCTAATTTTGCACATCGAACAGTGCAAACTTACACCCGGAGCAAAGTTTTGAATATCTGGCTCTAAATTTTTAGACTTAATAACCTACCTCTTCTAATAGGTGAGTCAGCAATTGTGGCATTCCTTAATACCAGAAATGCATGTCTGTTTTTAATTTTATTTAGTTTTTTATTCAGCACAAAAGGAGGGCTAGGCAATTTTTCCTAATTTAATCAGAAGGGGGTTGCATACAGTTGTAGACTGTCATATTAAATCAGGTTAATTTGTTGGTGGTAATTTTGACACCAGAGAAGTTCCCCAACTGTTTTTGAAAAGTGCCATGGGATGTTTAATGTCCACTTGAATGAACAACCACAAGAACAGGTAGGTGGGACCTCTGTTTAGCCTCTCTCTGAAACACTACTCCTCGGAGTGCAGCACCCATCTCATGCTGCACTACAGTGTTAGTATTGGAATTTTAGCCCAAGTTCCTGGTGTGGGGCTAACACTCACAACCTTCCAATTTTTGCAGCCTCATTCTGTAGATGAGTCTGCAAGCTGCTGAGCAGAGCTCTTACGCTGTATAAAATATTGACGACATTGTATTTCATTTATACCACATTATTTAAAATAGTATTTTTGAAACGAACCATTACACAGCAATTTTAAGTGCAAATGCTTAGTTATGAATACAGCAGAATCTATTAATTGCTAGGCAAGCTCTCTTCAGTTGGTATAACATTTCCCAATGAGGGGAGCATTTCAGAATTAAACGAAGTTGACAGGCATACTATGGATAAAACTATTTTTGCACACTAAGTTTCGTCAATAACAGACATTGTAAATTTTCCAAATGTATCACTGGTAAATGTGCAGGTGAAATTTGTGGATGTCTCTGTCTTTCTTTCTGTAGTTTTATCTATAGCAAGATGAAGGAGGTACCGTTAGAACTTTACTATTCTACTGGGACTAAAGAACTAGAACTCTACTACTGGGACCTTCATTTTATGGTAGAAGCAAATAACAAGCATTTGTCAATGCTGAATGTTTGCTTGCTTGTATTGGCATTGGTAGTGCAGGAGTGACAGATGCATAATAGGAATGGGAGTGAGGTATTGTAGTAATGCCAACTGCCACCCCCAACTTGTAAAGAGTGAGAGGTGTTGGGGTGTGTGCCTTTGTGTCATGGGCTGTAACAGTCATGGCAGACAGTTTCAGGTGCTCATAGGTGCTGGGAGATGGTAACAACTGAGGGAGCAGATGGTGGGAAGGGTACTTATGAGGGGAAAAAAGGGAAGGGTGTGCAGAGTAGGGCTTGCCATAGAAAGCATAGAAATGCAGAGGTATGATTAAGATAGTAATGTTAAAAATGTAGTTATACCATATAGACATATTTATTGCAGTAAATGGTGAACATACAAACCTATGAAAGTGTCAGCAGAAACAGATCACCTGGCCTACCTAAGTCTGCTTCAGTGTGCAGGTATAGTAAGAGATCAGCTGATAATCCATTCCCTCCAATACCTGCATGTAAAGTGTGAATAACAGAGTCAGACTGCAGTCATTATTGGTGGTATTTACTTGGTAATACCATGTTAAACATTTATATTGTAAATTAAGTTAAACATTGCTCCAAGTTGTAAAAGAATAGACTGTTTACATTAAATGGTTTCACAGCATATGCAGTTCAAGAACCTATGCTATGCAATATGGCTGATTACATTGTTATGCACTTTAGGTTCACAATGTGTAGACAAAAGATATATCTGTTAGAAGACATCCCATGTAATATAGCACTCTTAGGGAAAATGCAGTATCATGCCATATCAATTGATTTAAATAAGCAGTTATGTTTATTGTATTGTTTCTATTTCTAAAAGAAATACTAAACTCCAAGTGCAAAGTGTAGTAGTATAAGTGCCACTCAATTCAATTTACCAATGTGCGTCAGTGAATGGGCTTTCCCATGACAGTCAGACTGCACTCGTTATTGACAATATTTACTTGCTGAAATGAATCGCATGCAAATTTTATCCAAGTCATTTTCAGCCCATAATTAAGGCTTCATATTTATATTTATCGATCTGTCATCAAAGCGCAAAGTTGCTAGGGTGTAGTGTAGCTCTGTTACAATTCAATGCATAGTGTTCGATTATGCTAAAATTGCTGGACAATTAACTAAATTGCCGAATACACAAATATAGTTTACATTGGAGGCAGAATAGCACAGTGGTTTAAGGCTCTGATCTGCAAATCTAGAGACCTGGGTTTGAATCCCACACACCCAATTGCATACTGTGTGACCCTGAGGAATTCACTTAACTTCCCTGTGCTGCCAGGTCACATCTGGAAACAAGCTTTCAGCTTAGTGTGTCTCTCCTGGTTAAACAACTGGGGGAAAAATCATTTTTGTTTTTTCTTTTCAATCAATTACAAGTTTCGGATGAGACGTTAAACCGAGATCCCATCTGCCTGGTCTGGTGGTAGTTCAGGTGGATGTTAAAGATCCCATGGCACCTATCGAAAAGAGTAGGGGAATGTCCCCGGTGTCCTGGCCAAATTTCCCTCATTCACTAAAAAAATACCACCAACAGCTTAATCAGGTTCAGTTTCAGTTGCTTACCATCTGTATCCCCGGTCGCCCTGAAAAAGGGACTTCTAGGCCCAGTGGGCTTACCAGGTCAACAAAATTCAACAAACAAAGTAGAACTGAAGCATAACATTTAAAATGCAAGAAATACTGAACATTGGATCAAATCGTTTTATTTTCATCCTGTATTACTTCTGGCTGTCCTTGTTCTGAGTTTTTTTTCTTTTGCTGTCAAGATCGATAAATATGAATTTGAAGCCTTAATTATGGGCTGCAGATGAATTGGATAAGATTTGCATGTAACTCATTTTAGTGAGTAAATAGCATCAATAATGAGCGCAGTCTGACTCTGTTATGGTTAAGCCCATTCAGTGGTGGACATTTAGTAAAGTAAATTGAATTGAGTGGCAGTTATACTATGGTACTGTGAATTTGGAGTTTAGTATTTGTTTTAGAATTAGGAACAATAGAATTAACATAGCTACTTATTTAAATGGATTGATATGGCATGGCACTGCATTTTTGTAAGAGGCTGTATTGAATGGGACGTCCTTGTTACACATATATATTTTTATATACACATTGTGAACCTAAGTGTGTAACAATGCAATCATACATATAGCAGGGCATTGGTTCTTGAATTGAACATGCTGTGAATATGTTTAATGTGAACAATCTATTTTAGAACTTTGAGCAATGCTTAAATTTATTTGCAATAGAAATGTTTTACATATACAGTAAATGGAACATAAGCTTTAATGGCCACTTTGTTGATAAATTTAGTAGCATTTAAGTGATTAAGGTAGTTAAATTTTAGGATTTTCTAATTATGCTGCACATGCCCTTTGACTATTGAAGAATGAAGGGATATGCAATCGCAGCCCCTGGGGAAGCCGCAGTGGCGAACCGCAGGGGCTAGTAGTGCGGCTAGTGACTAGATGCCCTGGACTGAGGCAGGGCGCATATATATGGTAGAAGACTGTACTTTTGTATTGGATTGAATTGGTGTTAGCACTTTATTGCAATTTTTAGTTAAGTTGTGGAAAATAAATAATGCAAAAATTATTTAAAGTGCTATGGAAAGTGGTTTTTTTTTTCCCTGGGTTTCCCCCCTACCATTTGGCCACCCATGAATTTGCTCACCATTAACACAGTTGGCAGTAGTATTTATTAATAAAAAGCACTGAAGCTGAAGCTCTTTTTTGTGGCTGAGCAGCCCTGCAATTTAGGGTAGTGGCTTTCCTTTTCTCTTCTTGGATTTCTAAGTTTGTAAATATGGTTTGAGAACAGTGCTGTACTTTGAGTTGTCTTATCTGTAAACTTGTTATTGCTATAGAGCACTTTGCAGCATTGAACAGCAGCAGAAAGTGATACTTTGTATGTTTTATGACATGCTATCAGACAGTCTATAGCTACAGTGTTTCTATCTCCTGTTGGATCTCTTGAGGTCTGCATTTGAAACAGCAGGGGGTCACTCTGATTTAGCCTAGTGCAAAACATGAATAGCATTAGTAAGGCAGAAAGACACGACAATCACAGAAGTGCTGCCATGTACTGTAATGGATTTGATAAATATATTTTATATCTATTGAACAATGTATTGAAGGAGGTCTACAATGACAGTGTGGAGTGGTGCAACGTTGGTAGGACAGACATGTCTTCACAGAGGACATAGTGACAGTACAGGTAAGTAAGACAATTAGCAACATGTCCTATCATCAGACTATATTGTGGCTTATATGTTTCTCAGACTCATTATTGTGAATCCACAATGTGTGTATGCATGAACATACAAAGAGCTGCTAAAGCTAATGGACTGCTTCTGCCACTGGTAAACTTCAGGAAACCTACTGCATTCTAGAATAATGTAAAAAATGACATCATTGCTGTTTTCATGTCTTGACTCTTTTTTGTGTAAGAAAATTAGACAAGCATTTGTCAATGTCGAATGTTCGCTTGCAGGTATTTGCAGTGGTGTTTGGCATGTATGGTGCTTTACCCTAATGCCCTGTGCGATTGCTGGTATTTGCACAATAAATGTTCAGCATGACCTTTTTGTTACCCCCACCTCATAAAAGCATTTGAGACCTCTGCTGATGTACAGTCCCACTGTTATTTTGTTAATCTGTCCTGAGCGTTGATTTCCCACAGCGACCACACCGTTGTGCTCCATGTGCAAAAACACAGTTCGGGCAGTATGTGAAAAATGACAGCTGTAGCATTCATAGGGAGGTGTGAAGGATGGCAATGTTGAACATCTGAGTGAAAATACAACAATTTCTTGAACTTAAGGCGTACATAGAGTACATAATGAGCATCATGACAGTCATTGTGGACGTTGTCACCAAATTTTCAACATAGGCATTTGGGACCTCTGCTCATGAACAGTGTCACTGTGATTTTCATAATCTGTCCTGAGCATTGATTTCTCACTGTGACCACACCATTGTGCGCTGGATGTGCAAAAACACATTTTAGCCAGGATGTGAAAAATGTCAGCTGTACTGTTTATAAGGAGGTGTGAAAAAATGCCAGTGTTGAAAATCTGGAGTGAAAATATTTCAAATTCTGGAAGTTGAGTGTGTGTGGAAACTGCGCAACGCACGCTCGTAACAGACATTTTTCACCATATTTGCAACATAGGATTTTGGAAGTCCACCTCATTAACAGTGACAATGTTGTTTAGTTAATCAATCCCAAAAGGTGATTTTGTGCAGTGATCATGAAATCACCTTTGGGGACTGAATAACTCACATGACAGTAACTGAATTCATGAGGTGGTATCCCAAGAACCCCCTGTTGAAAATGTGGTGACAAAATTTGCAAAAATGCCCGAGATAGCCACCTAAGTTGGAAAAAAAGAAAATTATGCCATTATACAGCTTACCGTCATTTCTTCAGTTTGCATTCTGCTTTCAAGAGTGCAGACGTGTTCCCACTCCACTGAAGATCATTCGCCAGGCTCTGGAGGTGAAGTAGAGGCGAGGGGAGGTGGGGTATGCAGAGGGTGGGTGTGGGTTGGGGAGGGGAGCCCGGGGCCACAGCGAGGGACAGTTTTCTGTTTTCACAGGTTTTAAAAAAACAAGATGTTGCGGGACAGTTTTCCCATTTACAGGGACAATTGGCATGCTGGAGTGGGCTCCCAGCATGTCATCTGGGTGTTTGTTGGGGGGAGGGCCTGGAGGCAATGGGGACTGTGCACTCCGTCTGCACATACAATGTGTTTGGTGGGGGCAATAACAAGGGAGCAGGGTAGACGGCAGCAGAGGGAGGAAGTGGGAGGGATTTTATTAGCAGCCAGAGGGAAAAGGGTGACGTCAATATGCTAAATATATATATACACACACACACACACACACACACACACACACACACACACACACACACACACTTACCTCCGCTAATTGCAGTGGTGCTTTTCTTTTAACTGAAGACCACTGCAGCCAAACTGCTGTCCTAGACAGCTCATGCATCCATTGGTGCAGTAGGGTTGCACACGTTACACTGAGCACTGCACTGGACAGGAGGGTCACACACCTTCAAAATGTTGTACTGTCCCAAAACGTTCCTTGCGCATGCATGCAAGCGAATGCAAAAATAAACAAGCATTTGTCTATGCCAAATGTTGCTTGCTTCTATGTACTGTTTAGGTATTTGGAAGTCATTGGAGTGCAAATATTGAAAATTCGTGAACTTTCGAGCGTGTGTTGGAACTGCGCAACGCACGCTCGTAAAAGTCATTTTAGGAATGTTTTCACCAAATTTTCAACATAGCCATTTTAAGACCTCTGCTCATGAACAGCATCATTGTGATTTTGTTAATGTGTCCAATACATTGAGTTCGCACACCGACTGCGCCATTGTGCGCTACGTGGGCGGAAACACGTTTTGGGCAGGATGTGAAAAATGACAGCTGTACTGCTCATAAGGAGGTGTGGTAAAATGGCAATGTTGAAAATCTGGAGTGAAAATATTGAAAATTCGCAAACGTATGAGCGTGCGTAGGAACTGCACAATGCACGCTTGTAAAGCAGTTATTTTTAGGAATTTTTGCGCCAAATTTTCAACATGGGGTTTTGGGGACTCCTTCTCATGAATGATGTCACTGTCATGGAGTTATTCAGGCCCGAAGGGTGATTTCATGCAGTGACTGTGCAGTGACTGCGAAATCACCCTTCGAGCCCGAATAATGCCATGACAGTGACATCATTCATGAGAAGGGGCCCCAAAAACCCCATGTTGAAAATTTTGTGCAAAATTCCAAAAATGCCTGAGATATGCAATAAGTTGAAAACTCTATCTAGCCATTATACAGCTTACGGCATTTCTCTCAGTTCGGATGTCGGCTTTGAAGAGTGCAGGCGTGTTCCCAGACCACCGAAGATCATCGCCAAGCTCCAGAGGTAAGTATGGGGTGAGGGGCTGGGAGTCAGGGTGTGCAGTGGGTGGGTGCGGATTGTGGGGGCTGGGAGAAGCACCGTGGGACCGTTTTATTTTCAGGTTTAAAAAAAAAAAAAGATGCGGGATGTTTGCCACACTGGGGTGGGCTCCCAGCATGGCACCAAAGCTTTGGGGGGGCATTTGGGGGGACATGGAGCCAACGAGGGATTGGGCACCCCCGTCGGCAGATGATGCGGGACGTTTGCCACACTGGGGTTGGCTCCCAGTGTGGCACCAAAGCTTTGGGGGGACTTTGGAGGGATGTGGAGCTGATGGGGGATTGGGCACCCCTGTCAGCACAGGATGCAGGATGTTTACCACGCTGGGGTGGGCTCCCAGCGTGGCACCAAAGCTTTGGGGGGGGTGTGAGGCCTACCAGCGCTGTGTATGACAGCGGTGTTTTTCTTTGAAGTGAAGACCACCGCTGTCATACACAGCTCCCACACCCATTGGTGCAGGACTGTCATGCCTGCTCAACGGAGCAGTGCATTGAACAGGAGAGGCACACCTCCAAAATGTGCTACTCTCCCAAAACGTTCCTTATGCATGCGCACAAGCGAACGTAAAAACCATGGCATGATAGTAGAAAGAAAATTAAACAATATAAAGCATGCCTAATATGGGTTGCTTGCAGAGTTCTCACAATGGCCACTGGAAGGTCCAAATGAAATAGGAGGCAGTATAGCATAGTGGGCAGTGAGCTGCAAACCTGGAGAGGTCGGTTTGAAACCCATTAGCTCCTTCTTGCATACTGTGACCCTGAGCAAGTCACTTAACTTCCTTGTGCTGTCAGGTTGCATCTGGAAGCAAGTTTTGGTTTGGTGTGCCTTTTCTGGTTGAACAATTTCCCCAAATATAAACTGTAAGAATGGCAGGGGCCTGGTTGTTAAATACCAAGTCTATCTATTTTTTCTGTTATAGTCTCTTTCAGCTGCCACCCCCTATCCTCTCACCCTTCCTCCCTGATTTCTTCTAGGTTTCTGAAATGATTCTTTGTAAGTGCTATTCATGTATCCTGTTTACCGTGATGCCATATCCGAACTGATGAATATGGTTGTATGCTCTCTTTAATGTTGTATGCCCTTGTTTAACATGTATGCACTCTCCTGACATGGAACTTTGTAAAAGAGTCTTGGCTGAAAGGTAATTGTAATCCTAGATTTAAATAAATTTATCAAATGAAACCCAGTTTGGTTCGAGGTCATTATTTAGCATGTATCCTAATGTGGAGCACTGACCGTAGAAGTTTGCAAGAAGTGGAATAGCTACACTGCTATAGTGGTCTGGTCATTTATGGTAATTGGGTCAGGTAACTGTAATGTAACAAAGCTGTTATTTGCAGCCATCTGTCATGTCATTGTAAAAAAACACACAGCGGGGAAAAAACATTTACCACAAAGTGTGAAATCCTCAACTGCTATTCATTTGTTAAGTGTGCATCACTGACCTAATAGGGAAGAGAACAGTAAGATAATCTTTATTGTAAACTTCAGGTCCATTCAGAAGGGAATGCATTGAACTTCTCTTTGTTTCTCTCTCTCAGCCCCCTTGCAACATGATTGGGGGGGGGGAGACAGAGACAGAGACGTGAAAAAAAAAACATTTGTCAATGCTGAATGGTTGCTTGCTGGCATTAGCATTGGAAGTGCAGGAGTTAGACAGATGCAGAATAGGGATGGCGGTGAAGCATTGAAGTGACACCAACCTCACCCCCAACCCCACATTGCAGAGATGGACAGGCATTGGGGGTATGCCTTTGGGTCATCGCCCATAACACTCATGCCATTTCACCTCACCCTACCCTGCAGCCACCGACAAGTGTTATGGTATGCCTTGGGTGTTCGGGCTTTACACTCACCCCATTCCATAAGGAAATATGCTGAAATGGGCACAGTATCCCACTATCAGTTTTGCCATTTTAGCTTCCCTGTACAGCTAAAATGCAAGCAATGTTCTCTTCCCACAGATATTATAGCACCTTGAGTTTGTTTGAATGAAAGACACTTCGTGAAACCAAAGATTTGGCCTAGTGTTTAAAGTGCACTGGTGAAAACCTGCATCCCCAAGTTCAGATCCCACTACTTCCTCATACTCACTGGGTGACTAGTGTCTCCATCTCCCAACTGGATGAACACAGACAAGTAAAACTGAGCTCATGCCACACTAGTCCCACATTTTCTGTGCTACTCTGCCTAGAATGGTAGCACTGCTGTATCTTCCCCTCCTTTATTTTGTTGCACTGTTTTTGGTCAGGAAAAGTGCACTGAGCCAAAGCTTATTTTCAGATACACTGTGGGAGCACAGGGAACTTAAATGGCTTGCTCAGGGTCACAGTATGCAAGTGGGAGCTGTGAGATTTAAACCCAGGTCTTCAGATTTGCAGTTCAGTGTTATTCTATTTATGATCCTAAGTGCCAGCCCTGATCCCTTCCTCTCCAGCTCCCTGTCCCATCAACCAATGTCCTTCAGACTTAAAATCACTCTGACCTCTACATTACTTCCCCCTCATGGTGGGAGCAGCTGTGCTCACTCTTCCTGCTGCAGACCAGGCTTCCACATCCAGAGGGCCTGCATTACCTGTGCTGGGCCTGTGAGAGGCTGATTCATCATCCTGTTGGGGATTTACAGTGAGTTTTACTGCTTGCCCTAGGATACAGACTTTCTAGAGTGTGCAGGCTCATGGACACCAGCTTATGGAGCATGTCACAGCCAGCATTCCCCTGACAAGTATGTTGCTCCAGATGCATTGACACCTGTGATCACCCAACTAGCAGTATGGCATTGGAGCTGACTACCCTCCTGGTCCAGAGGAGGAGTGTGTCCTATGGGACATTCAGTCCTCCTCCCCTGGCTGCCCCCTGATAAGCAAGGCTCGTTTTTGAACCCAGATAGCCAGCGTCATGAGTGGCAGCAGTACCACTGCGCTGATGGGCTGGCTGCAGCACAGTGTGCTTAACCACTATGCTGTACTGCCTCCCTGGATTGCAAAATACCTAGGGTAAATGAAAGGCACGATGCCAAACTGACATTCTGATAAATGACCCTAAAACAATTTATAAAAAGTAATGGGGGGTGGGCTGAAATCAAACTCATTCTGGGGAAAAAAAAAATACCCAAAGTGTTTAACTGTGCAGATAAGTGCAGACTGATAAAAGAAAAGAGAAACAAAATCAACTTTGTAAACTAAATACAAGTTACCAAAACCGGTCCCAAAACACCAACAATCAACATTTGGGCAATTAAATCTTCAGTTTCCTACTTACAGCAACTGTGCATTGCTCTAGAAGCAAACTGCTGCATAGCTCTTTACTTCTCTGTCTGCCCTGCTACACTGTCTCCACAAAAACACATGTGTAGCAGAGCAGAGAAAGTGAAAGCAGACACTCCACGTGCTTGCACTGCTTTCTGCAAATCATGGGACCTTTGCTTCACGCTGGACCTACGGGATTGCGAGACAAAGTGCTCCTCTTAAGATCCTATGGGTTAGACCCTGAAAGTATGCCAGGGATTGAGTACCGCAGTGCCCTTTACAGTAAGACATACAAGGTATGTCTTTAGGACCATGGACTTAACCCTTAGGCTGCCAACAGAATTAGAAAGTATAGGAATTTTGGACTGATATATCAGTCTGTGGCCCTGCAAGGGTTAAGTGTTCTGCACAGGGCACTAAAGGGGGTTAAGGATGGGGACATCAGTTACACTTTGGTGTCTCATATATATATATATATATATATATATATATATATATATATATATGTGTGTGTGTGTGTGTGTGTGTGTGTGTGTGTGTGTGTGTGTGTGTGTGTGTGTGTGTGTGTGTATATGTGTATATATATGTATATGTAAAACCCTTTATAAAATGGCAAAACACTTCACACCACCTGCGGCCAGAAATATATGTATATGGGTATTCCTGGCATGCATGCGAACACCACAGACACCCCCCCCCCACCAAAAGTGGAGCACGGAGCTAGAGAAGACCTTCACATTCCAGGACTGGGCAAGAGTGTGGCAAAATAGTTGAATGGCTGCAACAGATACCAGGAACAGGTTCATGCAGTTTAAAATAATCAATAGATAACACAGAATACCTCAGCAACTCTTTACATAGGGTTTGACTAACTCTGACAGGTGTTGGAGGTGTGCACAGGGTCAAGGATCCATCACACACCTGCTTTGGAAATGTCTGGTTCTCCACTCCTTCTGGTAGGAAGCCCAGTGGTGTCTTGAAGAGATCCTAAAGTGTAAAATGACACTCACTGACTCCTTTGTAATGCTAGGCCCCCCTTCGAAGGCATTTAGCAGAGACCTTCCCCTGAGAGAGGGACACGGCTGGCTACTAGGAGCCCTGATAACTGCCAAATGTGTCATTCTGTGACACTGGCATGATCCATTGGCCCCATGACCAGAGAGTGGCTGATGGAACTGCAGAAAATAGCGACCTATGAAAGAGTACATCAGTTTGTCACTGGCAAAATGGGGAAATATCAGGAGATATGGGGCCACTACCTCTCATATAAATATTGTAAAATTCCACAAGGGCACTATATGCTTCCTTACTTGTTACAGTGACCCCCCCCCCCAGAAGAGGGCAGGAACATTATAAACAAATTATTTAGTGAATTAGTGGGCATTCAAATTATGAAGATACAGACAACTAGTAAGTATCATTTAAACCCCTTACCATCATCTTAGGATTACCATAGAATACATGAACCTTTGACCACAAGGGAATGTGCATGTTTGCGGCATATGTGAGATGAGACCCTACCGTTGAGATGGAGGGCATAGGTCCACTCTCACCCAGATGGCATAACAGAGGCTGAGTGGAAGATGTAGGCAAGACACACTCAATACGACAAGTTTAATGAATACTTACAGTAAATATGGTTTGTCTGATGAACGTAGTTAACATTATTAGATAGAATCAATGGTACTTCAATGGTTATAGTACCTTACCTTTCTTTCATGTAAATGTCACTGTCATAAGGCCCCATATGGGCCACTGTGATATTGTACTAAACTTCTAGTCTGTTAATCCATGGGAGAAATCTCAGCTAGGAACTAACTCTGTAATGGTTTTAGAGTTAAAGCAATAAACTTGCCATTACAAAAATAAAATGGCAAGACAAAATCTAGTAATTTCATTGGCTGAGAGGTGTCAGCTGACTGTAGATTAAATCTGTATAAATGCACAGTCAGCTGACAAATCTCATTTCCCTCCCAAAAAAAAACCTTTACTGAACAATATCACTAAGCCTCTAAACAGAAAAAAATCTAGTAGCTGCCATATTGAAAATTCTAGCCTTTACCACACTGATAATTGCACATAATTTATCATTAATTCCTCACAATATTTAAAGAAAAATCTGCACATGCAGACTTACAACCTATAGCAAAACATATCTTATAACTGAAATACAACAATTTACCTCCCTAAACACTTCAACTGAAGTGTGTGGCCTCTTCAAAAACAAACTCTAGTCAGACCTGATATGGCTGTGCAGAGTTATTAGGAGTGTAGCCGGGGTATGTCATTCACAAGATGGCAGTGATGACAGAACTGTGCATACACGATACTCGCGCATGCACAGTTTGAGTTGGTGGACATCTTGTGCACAGTACCTGCCACTTCGACAGTTGCAGAAGAAAAAGAAGTGCTCCATGAAATGGGTGTGTTTTTATATGGCTGGTGGAGTGGAAGGGCTACATAAACACAACCACTGGACTCTGTGCCACAGCACTGTGGAAGCACACCGGACAGCGGTCTGGTCACATGCTTCCACAGAACTCTTCTGAGATGATGATGATCACATAATGACTGCAGAGCTCCTTCCACGCAACCATAAACATCACTGACTTTGGCCATTCCACTGCTAACTCTGCTCATAAACCATGCCTCAGGATGCACAGAAAAACCACATGTCTCGTCTCCAGCATATCACACTTACATTATTCAAGTGTACTGATCTTGAGATACAGAGTCCTACTGCCTCTAGTTTGTGATGTTTCAAGCCAGGAAGTCGGATTCCCAATTCAGTGGAAGGCCAAAGTTGGGTGGGGGTGGAGTGCAACACTGTAACTCTTCACCATCTGTGGCCGCAAATAAGAGTCATAATTCCTTAGCTTCCCAGGCCCATTTCAGAATAATTTCCCCCCCACTAAAACACCATCAGAGAACCCCACCACATTCTGATTCTAAAATACCCACTAGGCAGCTCAACACCCTCGTCTACTGAGCCGCAATCCCTTATACTCACCTGAGCAGCCAAGACCAGTAGACTCTGCCTCTTAAATCTATGAGCTGCCATCTTCAATACAGGCTAAGCAGTGCTGTGCAGATCAAATGGGGGGGGGCAGACGCACATGTCTGGTCTCATGCTGTGGACCGGCAGCTTAGTGCTGGGTAAGGATCTCATACCACAGACTGGCAGCTCATTGGTGGGTAAAGGACACTGAAAGTTAATTTACCACACGGGGGGGGGGAGGGGGTAGACTCCCAGAAAATGGCAATTACCAGAAGTCAGGCTGGTGACACAGGATCAGCATCGCCAGCAGCAAATACCATGTCTGTAACTGGGGGCAGGAGCAGCTGCATGTCTCCTGATTCTAAATAATGCAACTCTAACTGTGCCATCCATTTACTCAGCTGTTGGGTGCAGCTGTTGTCCATTTAAAGAGCTGTTTGGGGGCAGCGTTAAACGCTAAAGTTAGAAAGTAAGTAAACTAAATAGGGCTAAGACACATAAGAGGACAGGGGGTCAGCTGCTATTCAGCACCTCCTGCTGGCTTCAGCTGACTACACACAAAACAGGGAGTTCTTTATTACAAAATGTAATTTTTCCCACTTCATGTGATTGTAACCATTTTATTTCATTAGAAATATATTTTCTTTTTTTAGCTCAATGTAGCAATGAGCCATTTTATGTGTAATAAGTCACTTCAAGGTGTGCATTAAAGGATTTTAATGCACTTCCCAGGGGCGTAATGACACTCTGCCTTCCGCCTTGTGCCTCACTATGCCCCTAGGGCATGCATTAAATATAGGATAAAGTACGGGTCTTGGTGTGTAACAAGAATTAGCTCTCGGGGTTTAAGTAGTATCAAACCCCGAGGGTGTGTGTGTAAATTTTTACACACAGAGACCCATACTTTATTTTATATAATTGTTGGGCTTCACTTCTTCACCTCAGCAATTATATAAAATAAAAAAAAAAAAAAAAGATTGCTGTATCAGTGCAGTCAGATTAGGTGAGCGCACGAGGTCCGCTTTTAGTTTATTTTAATTCTTGTTATGGGGTCCATCCAGTAGTCGAGTGGAACATCTGAAGTAGTTTAAAACAATTTACTTACTGCCGAGTGTCCGTGGCAGTCGGTCTCTCCCTATGGTGTGTTTGCGGTAGGGTTTCCGTTTTGTGAAGAACACAGTGAGCGAGGAGTTCGAGCATGCGCAGTACGGGGAAAATCATGCGCATGTTTGCCGTTATAAACGCTCCTTTATAACGGCAAATTTTGCCATGGTTTCCCAATGGGAAAAAGGGAAACCCATTAATTATAATCCTTTAATGTACACCCTGTTGTGGCATATTACTTACTTATGTAACACCCACGGTGCTAACTTTTCATGATTTGTTCATACCATTGGGGTGAGTATAAATGAACTCAGTAAAATGTGTTATTAGGTACCTGCATGGAACATAAATGGTTAATCTCCCAGAAGGCTTCTTATTTTCCCTCAGTATGTCACAGTGGAGCCTGATCTACGTGTTCCTGCAGTCACTTATGCTTTCACTACTAAAGTTTGAACTTCTGCTCACCGTCAACCATGAGAATCAGATCATGGAACCCCCTATATGCTGTTTGCACTTGGCTCTAGGACCACCCACAGTTTTGATCAATGGTCTGTCAAATAATGGATGAAAAAGCTGGACAAGCCTTCTGAACAATTATTAAACTATTCCTCAGTCTGGGCTATCAGCCCACTCTCATACAGTAAATATGACAATGCATGGGGCTCGTGCATATATGCTTTTTATTTCCACTTCCATGTAGGTAACAATACTCTCTTGCAGTCATGTCTGCACCACTCATTGCCAGTAAGTATTGTTGCCAACATTGAAGGCAGATAAAAAGCTTGTACACAAGAGCCAAAAGATCCCCTGTTTATCAAGCTAGCTAATCTCCAGCTAAGCATTTATATTGAGGTTGGATATGTCACTTTCCTTGACCTTTGTTCAGAACAGAATTAGAAAAGAATTAGACAGCAGATATCACAATAATGATAACATCATAATATGCATGTGCAGCACTGAAGCCAGCCATTCAAATCATAGGAAAACAGTGAAATCTTCACACAGAAAGCTGATAGAAATTGTTATAATTATTAAACGGATGTTGTATAAATCAAGTACTCAATGGCTTGACTCAAAACATATTTATCTCCACTTGTGCGTGGACAAGAATTTCATAACTCACTTTGTGGCTTTTGTGAGATCTGATATTGCCTCATCACTGGGGATAAATGACATATTTAGAGTCAGGTGATTAAGTGATATACCATGACAGGGAGTGGGGTATGGTGGGATTTATCCATGCCTGGTGTGGATCAGTCATGAGTCCGCAGGCTGAGTGAGTAAACCACACCAGAAGTGGATAACTCCCAGCATAACCCACTCCATGGAGTAGCATACTGTCATTATGCAATGTCCCTCTTTTTAAACATTTTTTTCCAAAAGGTTAGTTGTTTAATTGGGGGGGAACGTTTCCTAATTGATTTTTTGCTGTAGCAGCCCTCCTCTGTATGTTAAGTTTCAAGTTGCTAGGTAGAATAATCTTTGTGTAACTCCTAGATGGCGCTATCCCAGGGGCTACTACCCCTGCCTGATTTGCCACTAACAGGTTGAGGGGCCTGGATCCAATGGCGGGTGCCTCCACCCAGAGGTCAGGGTTTGCAATAGTTAAACTAACTTGGTCACAGCCCTCTGGGACACTGCAACCCCTTTCTTCCCACTAGTGGCCCACACAATATATCAAATTACCTTCACAGTATACACTTACCCCAGGTCTGGTTCCGGCACTGGGACCTCCTGTGAAATGAGATACAGTGCAACAATCACAGTACAGTACTTTAACATAGACAAATACCTCAGGCAGTATAACTTTGCTGAAACAAGCAGCTCTGATTTATTTAGGGGGGATATTACAAGGACAGGGGGAAATCAGGTTAATTAGTTTATCACTCTAATAATCTACCTATGGCTCTGTGCACAGGCCTATCCCTATCGGTTACTGTTCCTGGGTACCCAAGCCCTAGTGGCTAGTCCAAACCGTGGCAGCTGGTAGGGGCCCTTTCACACAGAGAAAAGGAGAATTAAACAGTCAGCAGTACAGTAATTCCATTTGGATTTAATGTGGCAATTCAACAGGGGAGCGACCCTGAATTAGTACTCACGACCTCCAAATAAGATAGGGTCCTTCAATGTCAGCAGGGCTCACTTGAGGTACACAAACCTCTTCACACATCCATATAAAAGAAAGCACTATACCAGGCAGGCTGCATCTGTATCCCGATCGCAATTACTGCACAATACCTGGGAGAACACACAGCAGATTCAGTTCCTGACAGACCGAGTGCAATTTTCAGCAATTCCTCCAGTCTTCTACAGGGTGAGCCTGGTTTCTACTCTTCAGAGATCCTTTGATTCTTTTCACAGGACGGATTCAGTCCTAACAAGCTGTTACACAAGCTGCAGACCGAACTCTGGGCCTTACGCGTTTTTGACTAAAACTGCACACTGAAAAAGCACAGGGCTCCTTCCTTCTTCACTGCCAAAGCTCAACTGAAACTCCAACTGACAAAACCGGGCACTTCCTTTGAGTTCCTCCCAGTTCTTGACTGGATTGGCTGTCACTCACAATAGACTGCTGCTGTTGGTCCAAAAGGTGCTGAAGTCTAAACTACACTCTCCCAGAGTCACTGCCCATACAATCCTCTTGTGGCTGGCTAGATTGAGTCAAGTTCTGATTCATCCAAGGCACCATTTGAGCTAGCTTACCCACACTGATTGGTCCAGTTCAGCAGTTCAAAACTAGAATGGGAACTAGCAGACACAGTTCTGACTGCAAAGAAAGCAGGTTAGACAAACTGTAATTTCATTATTACTCTAAATAATTTCTGGCAAACAGTTACATCTTTCAGATAGGTTCCCTTTGCACTCTAGTGACTGCAAAAATGAAGTGAATTGGCAGCAGCTCGAGTGGTACTCAAACAGAGAAGCACACAGTCCCCATACAAACTAATTATGTCTGCAAGCAGACAGCTCTTAAAGAGACAGTACCAGAGGTTCTAAAACACTCACTGATAAATGGCTAAACTAAACACCATTCAGGCTTGGAGCATTCAAGCAAGCTCCTGGAAGTCTTTTGGGAACCCCCATTTGCAGGGGGGTTACATTTGCAGCAGATGAGTCTTCACACACACAGACCCCCCCCCCCACCACCACCACACAGGTATCCTCACTTCTGGTTGCTTCAACTTTTTGGGGGGGCATGCACAGAGCAAGAGACGAGAGGAGCAGTTTGTTTACTGAGAGATGGATACTGCATGGCAAGGGAGACTGAGTGTGCAGTGATGCTCATGCAGCTTGACTGGGAGCTGCTTTTTTTTTTTTTTTTAATTTAAGGGACACTGTCTTAGTTTCTGTTTTACATTATCTGCTTAATAACTGTTTGTGGTTAGTTTGCTTGGTAGCCTAATAGTTTTTCATGCTGATAGCACTGTCACATATAGCAAAAGATGTTGCAGATTAATGATTATTTTACAAATATTGTAGTCAGTTCAGCCCTCGCTAAACAGATGTTTATTTGTCCACCATTTCGTAAGCATGAATCTCGGTTTTCACGCATGCGGCTGTGGACGAGCACGTTATTCATAAAGTGCAATCATGGGTATGTGATTCCCTCACAAACTTGCATGCTCCCGTGAACACACTCCTGTCAGATCCTAGTTGACAGTTCTGTGCGGTACATATCAAATCCATTCCTTGATAGAAAAATTGATTGTACAGATTTCAAGCTGTAAAAATGTCTGAAGCTGAGGTATTTTTTCTGTTTGACGTATTTCTTGACATTTCAAGATAGTTCCCTCTATTTTCCCTCCATTCTCCCTGTGATTGCATCTCTCACAAGGTTGAAGTATTACAACCTGTACTTTTTATGTTGGCTTGCGCACATGCGTAAGAAACCTCTTGTGACAGTGCGGGTCTTGGGGGCATGGCTGCTGTTGGGCAAATGCAGGGCACGCATCAGTAGGTGCGTCCCTTATTCCCCAATCTGCCTGCATGCCACCGCCACACCATGCATATATAATTGGGCGAGCACATCAAAGCAAAGGTCTGCTGCAATTGTCATATGCAGCAGTCCTTTGCTTGATGTGCTCGACACCATTATAGCCATGGTAGGCGGCCGGTGGCTGCCTCACCTCTGACATCGGGGTGCCCAATCCCCTGTCAGCACTTCCATGTTTGTGTGCCGATGGGATCCCTCCCGTCGGCATCCCCGTAAATGTGGAATGCGAGGGGGTGCCCAATCCTCGACTCCGCCCGCTTGCTCGGATGTGGAGTCCACTCCCCATCGGCATCACTCCCCAACTGTTGAATGCCGGTGGGGGTGCCCAATCCCCCGGCGGCATTACCCCCCTGTGTTGTGTGCCGACGAGGGTGCCCAATCCCCCGTCGGCTACTGAACCCCCCAAAACCCACTTAGGTGGCACGCTGGGAGCCCACCCCAGCATGCCAAATGCTCTGCAATGGCAAAATTGTCCTGCAACATTTTCTTTTTTTTTTTTTTACCTAGAAAACGAAAACCGTCCCTCTTAGTCTAGATCTCCCCCCCCCCACCCACCCACCACTGTGCACCTGCCTCCCCTCACTCCCCCACCCCATACTTGCCTCCGGACTCTGGTGCGACAATCTTCAGTGGACCGGGAACACGTCTGCACTCTTCAAAGCCGACCGCGAACTGAGGAAATGCCGGTAAGCTGTATAATGCAATGAATAGGGTTTTTTCAACTTTGTTGCATATCTCAGGCATTTCTTGGAATTTTGGCACCAAAGTTTCAACATGGGGGTTTTTGGGGCCCCTCCTCATGAATTCTGTCACTGTCATGGCGTTAATCGGCCTCAGAAGGTGATTTCACAGTCACTGCACGAAATCACCTTTCGGGACCCATTAACGAAATGACAGTGCCAGTGTTCATGAGGTGGCCTCTCAAAAGCCTATGTTCCAAATTTGGTGGAAAAATCCAAGAAATGCCTGTTTCTGATGTGCATTGTGCAGTTGCTACGCGGGCTCGTAACTCCGCGCAGTCGCAATATTTTAATGCGGTATTTTCAGCATTGGCATTTTTCTGCACCTCCTTGTGAACAGTACAGCTGTCATTTCCCACCTCCTGCCCAAAATGTGTTTCTGCACTTCCGGCGCACAATTGCGCAGTCACTGTGGGAAATCAGTGTTTGGGCCAGATTATGAAAATGGCAGTGACACAGTTCATGAGCAGAGCTCCTAGAATGCCTATGTTAAAAAATTTGGAGCTGATACTCCATAAAATGACTGTTACGAGCATGTGTTGGCAGATTGCATGCATGTTCGTACCGTCGTGCAATTGTGATATTTTCACTCTGGATTTCCACCATTGCCATTTTTACACACCTCTTGATGAACAGTACAGCTGTCACTTCACATATCCTGCCCAAAATGTGTTTCCGCTTTTCCGGCGCAGAATAGCATAGTCGTTGTGTGAAATCACTTCTTGGGACACTTTGAGGAAAGGACAGTGACACTGTACATGAGCAGAGGTGCTAAAATGCCTATGTTGAAACTACCACAAACTCAGTGCTGCAAGCATGCCTTGCATATTTGCCATGCACCCATGCAACTCCACAACTTTCGTATATTTGTATGCCACATTTTCAGCATTGCCATTTAATTACACCTCCTTATGAACTGTGCAGCTGTCATTTTTCACATCCTGCCCAGCATGTTTTCCCGCACTGCTACCAAACACCCACAGGGACACCTAATGCCTCTCACTCTCTGTAGGGTGGGGGTGGGAGTGGGTTAGCATCAGTCAATACTTGACTGCCACTCCTATGCTGCATCTCTCTTACTCCTGCACTGCCAATGGCAGCAAGACAACATTCAGCATTGACAAATGCTTGTTTAAGAATGTACACATACAGCTGTTATTACTTTCCCAATGCAATCTCTCAATACCCCTCTCCATCCACCCACAATACGTTATTTTTTGTTCTTTTGAAAGTTCGTTATGAACAGCATCATGACTGACCTTCGTTATTTAATAAAGTGACCAGTATGATACTGTCCCACCGACATTACACACTCGCTCACTTTATGCTGTAGATTGTTGCTCACAATATCACAATTTAATGGTCTCAATAATCATCCTGAAATGAACAGACTCCTCTAACTAACCCTGACTGTTAACACCTGTTTTGGGCATGTGGACTTGGGTCGTAGTTGTTTAAAAATAAAAAAAGAATCACGAGTACATTTTCTTTTTACTTTCACCTTTTGCTCTTCTTACCGATGAACAATCTGCAGTGTTAGTCTTGCAGACCATGGCCCAGATATTCAAACTGCGGCATTTTGTGGCGCAAGCCCCTGTGCCGCTCAAAATAGTTGCACAGGGGTGTGTGCAGAGGCAATATTCAGCGGAGTTGCGCTATGAGCGTAACCGTTGATATACCCTAGCCACACCCACTCTACGTAGTGCAGTGAGAACTGCACCAGCGCCAAATGGTCAGAGTGGAGCATTGAGATGCGGTGGCGCAAGTTCCATTGCACCATGGGCAGCACCTGCAATATTCAAAGGGTGACATGCAAATGGGGCCATAATTTATGCAAGGTGCAGGGGGTCATTTGCATCTAATTACGGCCCAATTTGCATGCCATTAGTACGCAGGTGCACTGATCCCCGGCGCCTGGTGCCCTGCCAGGCAGCAGCCATTGGGGACAGATGCCCCTGCAGCCCGATCGTGGGAATAATAGTAAACTCCCCAGAGCCCGATCACGGGCATAAAGTAAACTTCCCCCAAAGTAGCCTGATCGGCGGGCATAATGTAGCTTCCTCCACCCCCGAGTAGCCCAATGCGGATGTAATGTAAGCTTCCCTCACCCAGGTAGCCCGATCGCGGGCACAATGTAAGCTTCCCCTCACCCCAGTAGCCATATTGCTGGCATAATGTAAGCTTCCCCACCCCAGTAGTCCGATCATGGCGGCATCCTCACCCCCCATCCAGAATCCTGGTGATCTAGTGGCCCCCCCCCTCCACCCACAGAGCCCCACCACCCGCTGCCCCGTCAGATGGCAGGCGGCGCCCCCTGCCTGCTGCCCACACGCCGCGACTGACAGCTCGGTAGGGCTGTCGTCCATTGGTTCAGAGCATGAGACAATGGGCGTGCAGCCACCGTACAAAGGCAGTCCAGATATGTGAATAATTTTCGTACATTTGGACTACTGCTTATGCGGTATGAGCTACATGCCCATTGGCTCATGCTCTGAACTCAATAGCCGCGCAACCCTACCGGGCTGTCAGTCGATGAATGGCGGCGGCTGAGGTGGTGGTGCTGCCTACCCGCCGACAGACAAGGGAGCAGGGTGGTGGGGCTTCGATGGAGGTGGGAGGAATGAGATCACCAGGACAGTGAGGGACGTGGGGGGTGAGGATGCCATCCGCGATCAGGCTACTGGGGTGGGGGGAAGCTTTACATTATACCCACAATCGGGCTACTGGGGTGGGGGAAGCTTTACATTATGCCCGCGATCGGGCTACTTGGGAGGGAGGAATGTTGAAGTTATGCCTGCGATCGGGCTAAGGGGGGAACCACTATTATGCCCATGATCGGGCTGATGGGGGGGTGGTTACACTTCAGCCCACAATTGGGGCATGGGGGGTGCCGCCAGGTGCGGCGGGAACAAGTGGAAGGCCATCCACAGGTGGCAGCTGCCGTGTTGCACCCTACAATGTGGCAGCTCACCTGTGGGTGGCCCCCAAACATTCCTTTAGCGGCAACTTTGTGCAGGCGCAGGTAAGGGTTGCACTGCATAACTCTGCATGGCCCAGCTGAATATCGGGCTGTGCAGTTTATGCATGGGCACACCCCCCCACCTGTGCCTGCATACATTACTGATGCGCCCCGGAGCATTGGGATTTGTGCAGGTGCACTTTTCCCTTTTCAATATCGCAACGGGGCGCATCAGTGGGTTGTGCATGGTGCAACAGTGTTGTGCCATGTGCAACCCTTTTGAATATCTGGGCCCAAGTGTTTTGATGCACTGTAATGTTGATTTTCGTGTGTGTGTGTGTGTGTGTGTGTGTGTGTGTGTGCGCGCGCGCATGTGTGTAAGCCCCAGGTGTCACCAATTTTTATTACTGTTTCTTCAGCATGGCATTTACTGAAAAGCCTAATCAACAGTTTTTTACATTAAAAAAAATCACCCAGGCTGATGTTTGTTTTCCCTACGATCTTTGCCGAGAGTGTCAGTAACAAATATATTCCACATGTTCCCGTTTCTCATCTGCACCCACTGAGAACCAGACAGTGCTCTGCTGCCGGCAACCATAACGCCTTAGTTACCATGTCACTACTTGGCTTTGGCCCTCATTGTCTGTCGGGGACCACAATTCCACATATTTCTCCCTGATTTCACATGTTTTCCCCCACCTTCTCCAGACAGTGCTCTGCTGCTGGCAACTGCAACGTCTAAGTTCCCATGTCACTACTTGGCTACGGCCCTCATTGTCTGGCGGATAATCTACTGTGGCATTTTTCTTTTCCATGCAACCCTGCCTCATAACTGCTGCCCCTACGTACTACTCACAGCTCAACAATAGGCTGCTGATGGTTATGACCAGCGGCGCCGCCATGACCAGGGGCGCCAGGATTGGCGCGGCTATTTTCTTTGAAAGTTGTGGCACACTTTCTGACTACTGTCACCGCCAGCATCCATCCTTATTGGTGCCCGCCACACACACCCTGCCATGCACTGACAGCATTGGCCACATCACTGCCGAGCCCCCAGGACCTGCTACTGCAGCAACCTGCCGCAATATGTTTCTTGCACATGCGCGCAAGCAAACATAAAAAGCGTATGTTTGTCTGAGCTGGGTGAAGTGAATTCTTATCTGTGCAGTCAGCTAGATGAAGAAGGAAACTGTGAATTGGGGGCGTGGCTTAGATAACAGGAAGTCAGGTATTTGCATTTAAATCTGCCCTAGATACCTTTTGGCAGAAAACAAGAGGAAGGAGGTGCTGTTAGAACTTTTCTACTCCACTGAGACTATATTGCCCTCCCGCTGTGCACTGTAGGACGAGCTAAAGTTTGACTATTGCATGCAGTACCATCACTTGTGCCTGTGCTGTTTAGTCCCCTTGTGCACTATATTCTATGCTATACTGTACATATGTAGCCTGCAGCAACCACCATGCACTGCCAGACTGATCTACAGTTGGATCTGTGGGAGACCCAGCCAGCCCTTGTACTTCCAGACTGACCTACAGGTGCAGCAGTGGGCAGACCTAGCCAGCCTCTGTACTTCAAGACTGACATACAGGTGGAGTTGTGGCACTCTGCAAACAGGTTATAATGAGAAGCTGATGTGAATGTTTCCCAAAGACTACCTAAGCAGCCTCATTTGTATGTCACTTTTGAATATAACAGTTTTGCCTCTGGCAAACATGATTGCGCCAGGCAAATGGATCAGCTCTATGCTAAACATGCGCGAATGTGTTTGCACTGCATAAACGTTTAAAAAATATTATACATTTCTGCACAATGTACTATCACATGCACTGATACTTGTAGCTTTACTCACTCTGCTCAATTGCTAGCACACACATTGGCCACATAGTTTACCTCTACCTTCATTCACGTCGCTGTGAACTGGAATGAGCTTGTGGTTTGCACTTACTGGTTGCTATATTCAGTGCAGTCTTACTCCCAGGCTATTTTTGCACTGCCCTTACAGCCCAGTTTGCCCAGCTTCCTTAGCTTATATATTCAGCAGGTTATGCACCAGGGCTATCCCTTTAGAATATAGTGGGCTATTGGTTCTGTTCTAATTTAGCTGCCGGCCGTACAAATTTAGCCCTGGGGCAAAGTTTTGAATATCTGGTCCTAAATGTTTAGCCTCAATAACCTGCCGGTGCCAATGGGTGAGTGAGCAACTGTGGTGTCCCTTAACAGCAGAAATGCATGTGTGGTTTTATTTTAATTTAGTTTCTTGTTTTGCACAAAAGGAGGGCTAGACAACTTTGCCTAATTTCATTGGGGGGCATACAGTTGCAAATTGCCATATTGAATCAGGTTTATTTGTTGGTGATATTTCAAGACACTGGAGAAATTCCCCAAGTGTTTTTGAAAAGTGCCATAGGGGGCAAGATATTCAGGGCCATATATTCAAAGCTTTGCGCTGGGCAAAAAACGTTTGCGCTGGTTTAGCGCGGGATTAGCACAGGTGTGCTATGTTCAAAAGGCTGAATAGTGCAGGCAAACAGCATTAGCGTCAGGCAAACTATAATTATATGCAAGGGGCAAAGTGAACATGAATACAGGTGCAATGAGATATTCAGCGACTAGCACCGCGCTAAGGTGTTTAGCGCGACCCATAGTGCGGTACAATTTACTGCCCAGAAAAAGCTGGTCTTAACTCTGGGCAAACAGCTTTGCGCACTTTGCGTGGTGCTGTCTCAGCATTAGCACAGCTTGCGCGGCCATAACATATCAGTATGACACTTAGATACTGCCAGACATGGAAGACACATGCTGCACATTGTTGGCACCACAATGATGCCATCAGCTGCCACCAGTCTAAGCCAAGCACAAACAGTGAGGGGTGATCTGACCCACAGGGGACAGCATGGTAGTGTGGCCATATAGCACACACCTGCAGACCATACGTCTGGTGTGTGTAACAGATGCCAGCACACACATGCAGCACTGTGGGCATGGTGGCCAGTGAGGGTAGGGTGTGTGGGTAGCCAGACCTCACCACAGCCCACATGTGGCCATAAGGCTGGGACACATCACTCAGTGCACATGGGCCAGTAGTGGGATTACGCTACCACCTGAGTGCCTGTTGGATCCCACATGCCTCCCGAGCCACCCACCACACAACTGTACAGATGTCACAGCACACACTGCCAGCCATGTACATGACACTGTGTGCATCCCATGTCATAGGTACAGCATCTGTGGATCACACAACAGCGTGATAGTACTGTCCACTGTCAGTAATTACCTGCAAGCTGTGCCTGGCACTGTGTACAGTGCAGTGGTCATCACTGCCCTACATACCATTGGCAGTGTCGTGTCCCTCACACTACCAGCCCTCTTGCTACTGTAGTGTCTGCTGTGCACGATGGCATGACTTAGTGTGAAGGTTGCATGCAGCACTACCACCACCTGTGCCTATGCTGTGCTGTCCCCTGAGGTACGATATGCTATGCTATGCTGTGCTGTACTGTTTACATGAAGCCTGCAGCTATCATCATGCACTGCCTGACTGACCTACAGGTGGAGCTGCGGTTGGACCTGGCCAGCCCCTGTACCTCCAGACTGACCTACAGGTGGAGCTGTGGGATCCTGCAGTAACTCTGTGCAAACTGCATGCAAATCAGGGCATGATGAGATGCTAATGTGGCTGTTTGCCCAGACTATCTAAGTAGGCTCATTTGCATGTCACTTTTGAATATGGCAAAGTTTAGCGTGGGGCTAACGTGTTTGCACCAGGCAAACCACCTAGCTCTGCGCTAAAGCCGCGCTAACATGTTAGCGCAGCGATAACGGTTCGGGGAATATTATATAGTTTTCATCACTGTTGTTTCATGTGTGCTGCTGCCTGCAGCTGTACTGGGTCCCTGCATTTGCCAGAACACACATTGGCCACATAGTTCCTTTCTACCTACCCTCACATCTCTGTGCACTGTGCTGTTGTGGTTTGCACTTCTTGGTTGCTGTATTCAGTGTTGTCTTATTCCAGAGCTATGTTTGTCCTGCACTACTAACCCAGTTTGCACGGTCTCATTCCCATGCTATATTCAGAAGCTGTTTGCTCTGGGCTATTCCTTTTGAATATAGCTTGCTTTGTGCTCCAGGCAAGTTTGCCTGCCAGGCAGTGCTAATTTAGCCCAGGGGCAAACCTTTGAATATCTGGCCCTCAAAGCTTTGTCCTTGGGCTAAGTTAATACTGCCCGGCAGGCAAACATAACCTGGAGCACAAAGCAAGCTATATTCAAAAAGAATAGCCCAGGGAAAACATTTTCTGAATATAGCATAGGAATGAGGTCGTGCAAACAGGGTTGAAAGTGCAGGGCAAATGTAGCCCTGGAATAAGGCAGCACTGAATATAGCAACCAGGAAGTGCAAACCACAACACCACAATGCACAGCAACGTGAGGGCAGGTAGAGATGAACTATGTGGCCAATGTGTGTGCGCCAGCGTATGCATGGACCCAGTACAGCAGCAGGCAGCAGCAGATGTGAATGAACAGTGATCAAAACTGTAATATCCCCTGAACCATTAGCGCGGCCTTAGCGAGGAGCTAAGCTGTTAACCTGGTGCAATCACACTTGCCCGGTGCCAAGATTTGCCATATTCAAAAGTGACATACAAATGAGCCTACTTAGGTATTCTCTGGGCAAACAGCCAGGTTAGCATCTCATTATTCCCTGATTTGCATGCAGTTTGAACAGCTTTACTGCAGGGTCCCACAGCTCCACCTGTAGGTCTGTCTGAAAGTACAGGGTCTGGCCAGGTCTGGCCGCAGCACCACCTGTAGGTCAGTCTGACAGTGCATGATGGTTGCTGCAGGCTACATGTATGCATTACAGCACAGCATTGTGTGCCCCAGGGGGCAACACAGCATAGGCATAGGCGGTGGTGGTGCTGCATGCAACCGTCACACTGTAGGCCATACTACAGTGCACAGCAGACATTACAGTAGCAAGGGGGCTGGTAATGTGAGGGACACTACAATGCCTATGGTATGTAGGGCAGTGATGACCACTGCACTGTACAAAGTGACAGGCCCAGCATGCAGATGATTAGTGACTGTGGACAGTACTGTTTCACCGTTGTGTGCACCACAGATGCTGCACCTGTGGCATGGGATGCTCACAGTGACATATACATGGTTGGTTGTATGTGCTGTGGCATCTGTACAGTTGTGCAGTATGTGGCTGGGGGGTATGTAAGCTCAGACAGGCACACAGGTGGTGGGGTAGTCCCACTACTGGCCCATGTGCACTGCATGATGCGTCCCCGCCATGTGGCCACATCTGGGCTGTGGTGAGGTCTGGCCACCTGAACATCCTCCTTTCAATGGCCACCATGCCCATGTATGTGCTGACATCTGTTGGTCACCACAGACGTATGGTCTGTAGGTGTTTGCTGTATGGCCACACTACCATGTTGTCCCCTGTGGGTGGGATCACCCCTTAATGTCTGTGCTTGGCTGGGACTGGTGGCAGCTGTTGGCATCATGGTGGTGCCACCAGTGAGCAGCATGTGTACTCCATGTCTGGCATTTTCTAAGTGTCGTGCTCTTATGTAAGGGTCAAGCAAGCTGTGCTAATCCTGTGCAAACACTGCACAATGCACCACTGATATGCAAAGCTGTTTGCCGAGGGTTAAGACCAGCTTTTCCTGGGCAGTAATTTGTACCACGTTAAGGGTCATGCTAAACACCTTACCACAGCGCTAGTCACTGAATATCTCATAGTGCCTGTATTCATGTTTGCTATGCCCCTTGCATATACTTATGGTTTGCCCAATGCTATTGCTGTTTGTGCGTGCCAGTTGGCCTTTTGATTATGGCAGTCCCGTGCTAATCCTGCGCAAACTGTTTGCGAACCACGCAAAGCTTTGAATATCTGGCCCAGGATGTTTAATGTCCACTTAAACGAACAATCACAAGAACTTGTAGGTGGGCCTCTGTTTAAATTCTCATCTGAAACACTGCACCTCGGAGTGCAGTACACCTGTCATGTTGCACTACAATGTTAGTATTGGGACTTTAGCCCATGTTCCTGGTGTGGGGCTAAAACCCACAACCTTTCAATTTTTGAATCCTCATACTTAGCTGAGTGTACAACCTGCTGAGCAGAGCACTGATACTGTAAGAGATATTGGGCCAGATATTCAAAGCTTTGCCCCTGGGCTAAATTAGCACTGCCTGGTTGGCAAACTTAACCCGGAGCACAAAGCAAGCTATATTCAGAAGGAATAGCCTGGGACAAACAGTTTCTGAATATAGCATGGGAATGAGGCCAGGCAAACTGGGCTGGGAGTGCAGAACAAACTTAGCCCTGGAATAAGACAGCTCTGAATATAGTGACCAGGAAGTGCAGACCACAACAACAACGCAGTGCACAGTGATTTGAAGGTAGCTGGAGGTGACTTATGTGGTCAATGTGTTCCAACAAATGCATGGACCCAGTACAGCTGCAGGGAGCAGCCCATGGGAAGGTACAGTGTGCAAAACAGTATAATATTCCCTGAACCATCTGCACGGAGCCAACACGTTTTCACAGGATTAGTGCGTAGTTAAGCTGTTTGCCCGGTGCTAAATTTTGCCATATTCAACAGTGACATGCAAATGAGTCTACTCTGGTAGTCTCTGGGCAAACTTCCAGATTAGCATCTCACTATGCCCTGATTTGCATGCATTTTGCCCAGCGTTACTGCAGGGTCCCACAGAGCCACCTGTAGGTCAATTCTGGAAGTACAGGGGTTGACCAGGTCCAACCACAGCTCCACTTGTAGGTCTGACTGGTAGTACACGATGATAGCTGCAGGCTACATGTACACAGTACAGCATAGCATAGCATATTGTACCGCAGGGACAACACAGCATAGGCACAGGTGGTGGTGGTGCTGCATGCAACTGTAACACCATAGGGCATGCTACAGTGCACATCAGACACTATAGTAGCAAGGGGGCCAGTAATGTGTGGGACACAGCACTGCCTATGGTGTGTAGGGCAGTGATGCTGACTCCACTGTACAGTGACAGGCCCAACTTGCAGGTGTTTCCTGACAGTGGACATTACTGTTACACCGTTGTGTGATCCACAGATGCTGCACCTGTGGCATCGAATGCAAACAGTGATATATACATGGCTGGCTGTTTGTGCTGTGGCATCTGTACAGTTGTGCTGTATGTGGCTGGGAGGGCACATAGGATCTGACAGGCACACAATCAGTGGGGTATTCCCACTACTGGCCCATGTGCACTGCGTGCTGTGTCCCAGTCCGGTGGCCACACCTGGGCTGTGGTGAGGTCTGGCCACCCGTACACCCTTCCCTCAATTGCCACCATGCCCACAGTGCTGCCTGTGTGTGCTGGCATGTGTCGGACACCACAGCTGTATGGTCTGCAGATGTGTGCTGCATGGCCACACTACCATGATGTCCCCTGTGGGCCCGATCACCATTTACTGCCTGTGCATGGCTGGGGCCTGTGGCAGCTGTTGGCATCATGGTGGTGCCATCAGTGAGCATCATGTGTCCTCCATGTCTGGCAGTTTCTAAGTGTCATAATCATATGGAGGGGTCGTGCAAGCCGCGCTAATGCCACGCTAACACCATGCAATGCAATAATGTTGCGCAAAGCTGTTTGCCCAGGGTTAAGACCAGCTTCTCCTGTGTGGTAATTTGTACTGCGCTATGGGTCGTGCTAAGTCACACTAAATACCTTAGTGCGGCGCTAGTCGCTGAATATCTCATTGCGCCTGTATTCATGTTCACTTTGCCCCTTGCATATAATTATGGTTTGCCTGGCGCTAATGCGGTTTGCCCACGCTGTTTGGCCTTCTGAATATAGCAGACCCATGCAAATCCTGTGCTAAACCAGCGCAAACGTTTTTTGCCTGGCGCAAAGCTTTGAATATTTGGCCCATTGACACCATTGTCGCCCACTGTATTTCATTTGTACCACATTATTCGAAATGGTATTTTTAAAACAACCTTTACACAGTAATTTTAAGTCCAAATGGTTAGTTATGAATACAGCAGAATCTATTGATAGCTAGGCAAGCTCTCTTCAGTTGCTATAACATTTCCCAATGAGTGGAGCACTTCAGAAATAAATGAAGTTAACAGGCATGCTATGGCTAAAATAATTTTTGCACACTATAGCTTCATCATTAACACACATTGTAAAACATAGTTTGCCAAATGTATCACTGGTAAATGTGCGGGTGAGATGGATGGAGGTCTCTCTTTCTTTCTGTAGTTCTATCCATAGCAAGAGGAAGGAGGTGTTGTGCGAACTTTACTATTCTACTGGGACTAAAGAATTGGAACTCTTCTCCTGGGACCTTCAATTTAGGGTAAAAACAAATAAAACAAGCATTTGTCAGCGCCAGATGTTCGCTTGCAGGTATTTTCAGTGGTGTCTGGCACTTCTGGCACTAAACTCAAACCCCACTGAAATAACTGTGCCACAAACCTGTTTCTTCAGTTCATGATTCAGCTTTGAAAAGTGAAGACATGTTTGTGGTCAATGAGCATTACGGTGCTGGACCTTCCAGTGGGTCAGTAAGGGCTTGGGGGGCTGAATAGATGGGTTGGGGGGATAATGGTGCAGCAGAGAATGATGGATGGTTTTCTTATTTTGAGGTGTAGCCAAAAAAAATGTAGTATTCCTGGTCACAATGGAGGGGGGGATTGGGCACCCCCAGTGTCATTGTGAAAAGAAGGTGCACCGCGGCTAATGTAGCAGGCACAGTTGCTTGCTTGTCACTGTGCACTCCGACTACTCTTATGTGCAGGTTTGAAGGTGTATACAGTGAATGCCCCTACTAATCACAGTCCTGCCCTGCATCCCCATTACTGCTTCCTGTTCTGTATAGTAAATAGTGTCTCACACAACCAACACCAGCATAAACTTTGAACCCCCCTGCCACACCTGTAGGGTGCCCTGCCCTTTGCGTTTAACACCTTTTCCATTTCTGCAATAATTGGGGGGAGGCATCCTGTTCCTCTACAGTCCTCTGCAATGGAATATGCAGGTATGGAGGCATGCAGGTTTAAATGCAGTATTAGATCCACCATAAAGGAGACTCAATCTTCCATTCATTTCTGTTACAGGAGACAGGAGAACAAAGTAATGTTAAAACGTTAGTAATTTAGCCTGGGCTATAAAACAGTAAATGCATTGTCAAACTTCAAAATAGTTGAAGATGTTACCCGATGTAGTAGAACTCAGGCACTCCCAGCTTTGACCCAACTAGAAAGCAACCACTGGACAAATGTGAAGTACTGAAGTCAAAGCAGGAAAAAAAAACAGAAAACACTGTGGTGGCTTGGTTAACAGTCAGAGGACTGAATACCACACTGTGGTGCACTGCAACTAAATGGAGGCCAGGAATGAAACAGAAAGGGTGAAGTGCGCTAGAACAGCACAAGCTGCATGGTTCTTTGTCACTCACTCATCAAGGCTTTGCTCTCCTTTACTTATTTATTTATTGAAATGTTTCTTGCTGCTCCCATTTGCAACCTGAGTTGGAAGTTTTTGGGAACAAAAGCAGAGATGGACAGAGGGACAGGAGCTACAGACAGCCAGCAGCAGTGAACAGTACTAGGCCCGTAGTGTCAGCACTGAGTGGTGCCAGGCACTTTGCCCAGCCTTGAGCATGAGAGAGCAGAGCCTGGAGCTTGTTTGTCTCACCTGAATTCCGCCTGCAGAACTGGAGTGTCCCAGTGCCCTGCTGCTTCAGGAAGGGGCCCGATGGGATATGGGGAGGAATCCAGGATGGTTGGATGGATGTGTTCTCGGGGAACCAGCTGGGAGGGGGAGATGGAGATGGGACAAGTGAGGAACTTTACATACAGGCAGGAATTAAAGTACAACCTCTGAGGAGGATGGGGCCAACAAAACTTTCCAAGCATGGAAGTGCCCTACGGTTATTTACCTTTAAATACCTGTTTCATTTACCTTAAAATGCATGTCTTTGCCCATAAATCCTTTAAATTAATGTAACTCTTTTAAAAAAACATTTATTTAAAGAGAGTAAGCCTGTGTAAACGTATAAATGTCCCTCAGGTAAGGGCCCTGTATGTTTTAGGTGTGCTTGTTTATAAATGTATACAGCATCTGGTTACTTTTTCGATGTGACAGTTGAAAAGTTAAAATAAATCCTCTGATAAGGGCCCCGTATCAGTGGTGTAGCCAGGAATTTCAGATCTGCACACCAAGTGGACTCACTGCTACCCCCCTTGTGCCAGCTTCCCCTTCCCTGCACTGTCCTTACCCTGTTCGTGCCGTCTCACCTGACACAAGCACCATTTCCTGTGTTTTATACCAGCACACCACTAGCCTACTGTCACCAACAGTTGTCAGACTAACAGACTGGCTTTTATTTACAACATAGCATTATGACAAGCCTCTGTACCACATCAAGGTAGCTAGTCACACAGAGGTTAATTCACACACTACTAGCCATGCTACCACACCACTAGCCACACCATTGACATACCACTAGCCATGCCAGTACACCACTAGTGACACCACCAGCAATTGTCAGACTAACAGACTGGCTTTTAGTTATAAGCCTCTACCACATCAAGTTAGCCATCCATTCACATATCACTAGCCATGCCACCACACAACTTGCCACATCACCAACAGTTGTCAAACTAACAGACTGGCTTTTAGTTACAATATTGCATTGTGACAAGCCTCTGTACCACATCAAGGTAGCCAGTCCCACAGAGGTCCATTCACACCACTAGCCATGCCACCACACCAATAGCCATGCCACTACACCACTAGCCACAACCCCAACAATTGTCAAACTATTGGCATTTAGTTACAGTTGAAGTAGGCATCAAAAAAGGAATGTGTACTGCTTTCCCTCATTTCTGCAACCAACACATCTTTCCACTAAAAAACAGTGAATAAAATCAAAGGTAAACAGTAAGACAGTCAAGAGCTACAGTATGGCAGGGCTAAAACCCTTCTACCAAAAAGGAGGTATGGATCTCAAGAAAAATATTGTAACAATTTTACAGTGATTACATTACACTGCTTTATCCTATCTTTGCACCCTTAAAAATAAATACTTGGTTGTTTCATCTCCATATCTCACTGTTGCTAGAAGGGTTTTAGCCTTGATATACCCTGTAGCTCTGATTTCATTTGTGTGGCAAGATGTGTGCCAGATGCAGAAACAAGTAAACATTGTAAGCATCTTTTAACAATACACATTTCTTTTTAGATGCCTGCTTCACAGACGCAGGATGGCAGCTAGCCTTTGAAAAGATATACAAAGCTTTATGTGGCAGTAATGCATCAGGGGTTGAAATTAAGTTTTGCAGCCACTAGCCAGCAGGGCTGATGACAGAGAAAATTCATTAGCCCCAAAGACATTTCCACTGGCCCAGGTAGTGTACTTACTGACATATTATTTACTATCCCAAAAGAAAATCTACCAGCATTTGGCTAGTGGCCTGGTGCCAATTTTGACCCCTGTACATTGCTAGAATTTATATAGAACATAAAAAAATATCTGGTTTTACTGTTGCTGGCTACCTTTTACTGTGGCAAGCATCATGACCTGATCCTGTCTGCATTCTGGTGCCCCCCCCCCCATGTACGTGAACAATTATTTAAAAAACAAAAGTGCATGGGTGACAAACGGGGAATAGCAAAAAGATCTGAAGGCCTAAGAGACAGGAATACATGTGTAAGCTTGCTAGGGCAGGGCTGCTAAATAGTGATGAACATACCGTACAGCCTGAGGTCACAGGTTCTAGCATTGCCAGTGACACACTGTGTGATGCCTGCTAACCTCAGTAAGCTGTTATCACCAGAGAAGTAAGGGCTGTAACATAGCAAGTTGTAACTGGCTGGTTTGCTGTATAACCCAATCCCTTCTCTTTTATCAAAATTCTGGGGGTAATTTATCACAAGCCCAAAGCGTATATTAAACTTAATGGTCCTGTTTCCAATTCCCTCCCATCACACCACAGCACAGGTCAGGGATGCCCTTTATTTGCTTTATATTTGGAACCTCTCACCCAAGCTGTCTGGTCCCATACAGATTTACAGGACCCCTGTTAGACAATAGACATCAAACCTTAGCTCTGCATGCATATAATCTGTTGGTGTCTCTGTGGAACCCAGAGATTTCACTTTCAAGTCTTTGTCAGGTCCTGCTTACATTTGGGTCCCTCACAGTCTGTAATCTCAACACATCAAAAACTGAAGTACTGTAGATCCATTACACCCCCCAGCATGTACACTAGAAAGCATTTGAAATTTTCTTCAGATCTCCCTGATCTTAAATATCTGGGAGTGATACCAGTAGACCTAGCATGATTACATCAAATCAACCATAATCCTCTGATACAATTTATAAAAGACCTGGAAACATGGAAAACAATCCCTCTGTCCTTACTGCAGTGTATTGACAGTGTCCGTATGATTCTGTTGCCGAGAATGCTCTATTCGACATACCTTTCAATTTCCCAGCCCTCTCTCCTTTAGAAAATGGGAATAGCTGATTTCTGTTTATATATGGAGGGTCAGCCCATAGATTAGGTTTACTACCCGCAGTTACCGAAGTTGAGGGGCTAGTTTACCTAATCTTTCATATACTATAGTTCTGCTCAAGTTTGTACTGCCATGTACTGACTTCAGAAGGGATATACACTTGCTGGAAAACTTTAAAAATGATGGAAGATGATCTCCTCCAAATTCATAAAACACTTTAGCTTCACTCCAGATGTCACCTGAACAAATGACCTCTAACCCCTTTACAAGAACTATGCTGGCTCACGGGCAAAAACTTTGTAGTCACAAAGAGCTACATGACACTAGCTTCTTGTTACTCCTTTTGCTTTTAATTTTCTTCCTGACAGCCAGACTAGACAATATGCATGCTTGATACAGGAAAATGGGACTGTGTTTTCCCTTCTAATGTCTCAGGGATCACAATATTATCCCCTATGCTGAATTGTCAACTGCCAACTGTTACAGACCCCAATATTTCCAATATTTGCAAACACTCCACTATCTCTGGACAGAAGTCTAAAGGTGGCCCTCCGAAAAGGATACATCTGTGCAACATCAACTTTTGAATGATCCCTCAACTGTCCCTGAAGATTACAAGGGAAGGGACTTCCATTCTGCTGCTCTATCAGATCGGTGATCCGACTGACATAATGCTTTTTATGGTGGAAGCAGGACAAACGCCATCCAAAGATTAAATAAACTAAACAAAAAAAAAAGCTCTGATTTGCATAAAGGCGAAGCGCCATGAAATGCTTTTCACAATGGAAGCAGGAAGCAAAAAACAGCTGTCCGACCCATTCTGTTTGAAGCGCGCCACCTGCCACGCCATGCCACACTGCTGCCAAGTAAATAAATAAATAGTAAAGTAATAATAAATAACCCACTGTAACCACAGTTGGGCAGCGTTCAGCCAGCCTTATACCTCTCAACTCTCCCTGAAGATTACAAGGGACTTGCCTCAGCTCAAAGTCTCCTCTACTAGTCCGACTCCTCACTCTTATCTTATGCAGCAGCAGCAGCTGTCTCATCACTCGCTTTCACCCTATCCCAATCTTTGATTCAACGTCATGATGGATGGTCACTACAGCACTAGAACTACACTAGGCTGGGCTGACTCAGACTTTCTCTCACCCCTCAGCTCGACGGTCGTTCTCAACAGGGCAGTATGTATTAACCTTTAAAATGCATTCATGCATAGCGGGGCCAAAGTCTGTTCAGTGTGATTGCAAGCTGAGAGGGATTTCAAGCAGAGGGAAAGGGTGACGTAAATGTGCTAAAAGGATACACGTTGCCACTGCTGATTGCAGCGGGCGTTTTCTTAGAACTGAAGACCAGGGCAGCTGAACTGCTGTCATAGACAGCTTGCACATCCATTGGCAGGGTAGGATTGTGCCTGCTACGCTGAGCACTGGATTGCCAGGAGGGTCACACACCTCCAAAAAGTTGTACTGTGACAAAACGTTCCTTGTGCATGCGCGCAAGCGAACATAAAAAATCAGGGACGCGTCTTCAAAATTGGTGATATCCACTCAGGAAGCTGGTAGAATAAGGGGCTTAGTGTAAAATGCATTTTCTAAGGAAGAACATGACTGTAACTTTAATGTTTGACATTATTTTTTGCTTAATACCCCCACTGTTTAGTCACGGAGACTCGATTTTTAGGAGGGACAAAGTAAAATTCTGAGGCAAAATCAGGGACAGTTGAGGTGTGTGTGTGTGTGTGTGTGTGTGTGTGTGTGTGTGTGTGTGTGTGTGTGTGTGTGTGACTGCAATACCCAAATAGTCCCTATATGTAACACAGTACTTCAAAGAAACAAATTCATCAACTTCCAACTGCTTCCAGTTAATGTGACAGACTCTTTTTCAACAAGTCTGAAACAATGCAGTACATTGTGAAACATTATTCAACAATACCTGCATCTTGTTTATTACAAGCAAAGTAAAACCAAATGAAGGAATGATCATATTGTCTTTCCTTTCCTATGCTGCATTCGGGGGTGAAACAACAAAAACTAAGTCGGACTTCCTATACAGTAAGTATTACACATTTGCAAAGATAGTGGATTTTGTCCCTGAACTTCTGGTAATCTAGTTTCTGCAGTGAGCACGACTGTTTTCGTTCCATGGTGAAGCTGCAATAAAGACGGGGAGATTTAGTAATACGCTTTCAGGGGGCGCTGACAGGGTACTCAAGCAAGGGATTAAAAAATGGGAAGGGAAGGGGGGGTTATAATGTGAACGAGAACGACACAAAGGAATTGCGAGAGATCAATACGGGAAATACTCACGATGTGCACTGGAATCGGAGTGAGGGACTTGGCATTATAAATGCAAATTAGTGAGATACGACTGAGTGAAGCAGGCACAAAGGAAGCATTTAAATCATGTGAGTTCACTGAAATCCTTAGTGTGAGACCCCCTAGAGCTGCCAGAGTTGCCAGTTGAGCGCCAGTCAGTGTCATGTGACTTGTAATGAACTGCGCATCTACTAGTAGACTGGCTTGCTTTGTCACTGGGTAAGACTGACCGACCCTCCCCCCCCAGCTGGAGGGGAGGGAAGTGGCTTACAGCTGACAGATGTAAGGCATGGGAAGGACAACGGTGACGTCACCTCCAAGTGCTATATAGGAGCACCCTCCACTACAATGCAAACCAGACGACGGAGCCAAGTACTTAACACGATCAAATATATAGCCACATTTATATCTATAAATTGCTGTATACTGGGCGTCCTCTTAATCTTACCTCAAACTATTGACAATCATGTCAAAAATGCTTGGGATGGATAGTTTGGTGAAGGTAAGTGAATTCAACTGTTGGAATCTGTTTACGTTTAACTCAAACTTTTGCCACTGATATGTGAGCCGGACACTGACACTTAAAATGTGTGAAAATGTAGGGGAACAGTTCAAATATGGAGATACAAGCTTGGAGCACTTTGTGGGGAAAACTTGTGTGTTTTTGGGGGGGGCAGCAAAGTTTACTTTTGCTATATCACCAGGGTTTTGTGGCATCCTTCTTTAAACTCTAGTTGATAGCACCTACTCTGTTCAGGAATCACCTTTTTTGTGTGGAACAGTGTTCTGAGAGAAGGGGTGGTTCCGTGGGTCCCTCTGAATGTCGAACCCTTGAAGAGATATGCTTTACTTTGGGCTACTTTGGACTCTTTGTAGCTGAGGTTTATCACAGTGTTGGTTACCGTTTACTATGGCAGACATTACTAGCAACTCCTGCCAACCAACTTGAGTGGCCACAACTGAATGTTAAAAATAGTGTATTACTTATTTTGGCTAGTAGTTCGCATCTGCCATTATTCGTTGAAAGTTTCAGCTTTGGGGCTGGGATGCTTGAGTTCATCTAGTTTAAGGTGTTGCCTTTGTAAGTGGCATAATGTGTGTTGAGCTTGTCACTAAATACACTGCCCACTGCAAGAAAGGTATGCATGTTTTGTGTAGGCAGACTTGTTTGCTTTTTAAAATCTTAAAGTGCTGAAGAAGTTACACAGCATCGATTTCTGTATATCCATAAACATGTCCTTTCCATGTCTCACATTTCACAATTTCACTACACATTGAAATGTGGCTTGTGCACCATAGCACTGTAAACGGGGCCATAACCTAAACAGTTAAATGTGTAAGTGGAAAACTATGCAGTGCAGTATGCATTGGGGTGGGGGGCAAAGCTTTTGTCTACATGTCACATTTTAGAACTTTTGAGAATTATGTCTTGTTTACCATCTGCCAGGATCGTGGAGGCTGTTTTTTAGAGTCTGGGCTTCAGGGAAAAACTTGGGAGGAGATGCTAGAAGGCAGCAGTGGTTTTCAAATCTGTAAACTGTTGAAACACTTAATTGCTACACTGAACTGCTCTGAAACACGTCAGAGCTTCAGAGTGTGCCTTTATGTTTGTATAGTAGCGGCGCCCTCCCCACTTGCCAGTTTCAGAATGCGTGTGCACTGCAAAACTTACCGATAAGACTTTTACTTTTATTTGCTAGAAAGAAGAGACTTGTACTGATGTTACAAAGGCATAAACTGCTGGGGGGGTGCATAAAATATGGTTCAAGGCCTTGATAAGGTTTACGTGCGACTGGGGAGCACAAACATGCAGACAGCTGTGGAGGGATTCCATGGTTGCTTATCTAAAGGTACACACATACTGTACAATCTGTCAAATGTTACTGTAAACTTCTCAGATGGAAACCAAAGAGCAGTATAAGAATCCACTGAGGCAACTGAATTGTATACAGTTACCTAAACATATACTAAATAGTATGGGCTTATGGAAAGGTAACCCAGGGAATATGTAAGAATTAATCTGTCACACATGAGACTACGGTATTACAGTATACACAAAAACGCCGCTAATGTATAAAGGGAAGTGCAACATGAGAGATTTAAGGGTAACTGAAAGAAATTTGCAATTCTTAATGAACACATCCAGAGATAAACTGGGGTTAATTGGTGCTTGCCCATTAGAACATTGTCTAAAGTGTGAATGCTGCGACGTGACATTAAGACGTAAATATGCTAAATGCATACACGTTGCCACCGCTGATTGCAGCGGGCGTTCTCTTAGAACTGAAGACCAGGGCAGCTGAACTGCTGTCATAGACAACTTGCACATCCATTGGTGGGATAGGATCGCACCTGCTACACTGAGCACTGGATTGCACAGGAGGATCACACACCTCCAAAAAGTCGTACTGTGACAAAACGTTCCTTGCGCATGCGTGCAAGCGAATGTAATAATGGTAATATTCAGAGAGGCTGTCATTATCTTTGTCAGTACCAGACTTACTTGGCATTATTGCTAACTAATCTTGAATGAGTTTGAGCCACTGGGGTGTTATTCTAGATTTCAACCAGATGTTTAAGTCCCTGGATAGTACACTCTAATCTATCCATTACCTCTTTCAGTGCCATTTTCCCATGAGTTTAACTTGGGGAAGGTCGAGAAAGGGGAGAATTATTAATGAGGGTAGTAGCAATGGTACATTCGCTAGGAATTAATTTAGTTGTCATATTGGTGCTGTTACTATCACTTTTTTGCTTTGTAGCACTAGAAGCCTTACATTGAGAAATATGGTTGTCTAAGGATTTCTCAGGCTCCCTTAACATAGAAATGACATTTTCCTGATCAACTTTGCATGAAGATGGAATAATGCCACTCCCCTCTAAGAATAATATCATAATTAGCAACCTGTGAACCTGGTCTTAAAGTAGATGCCCAGGATCTAGATAGCATGGGAGTGGAGGTAGATGTAATTTGGGTAGACTGTGTGGAGGTAGCAGAAAGATTATCAAAATTTCCAGCAAACATAATCTTTGTAGTTTGTTTGAGTTTTCCCTGAACACTCAAGTCCCTTTCGTGCCATTTGTCCTTATTTGAATCAACATTAACAGTTTTACCCCTGATTTTAGAGTGAGAAAATGACCTATTTTTATCACTCTTAGTCTTTGTAGAGCAAAGAGCCCTTGCTTTCCTTTCCGGGTTAATGTTCTTGGGCATCTCGGTTTTGACTTTAACTTAATGTGATTTAGCATCATTTGGACCACCCATCATTGTCTAATTACTATGTTCCTTAACAATGGAATTTTCCTTACACTGACTTCTAGTATTTACCATGCCTGATTCGTAGTAATTCAGACAACTGCCTTTACAGCCTTTAGCAAAATAAGTTGCAGTCCTGTATGGAGCTTCTAACCAGAAAAAAAACAATATAATAATATGCTGTGCCAGAGGATAATATGATAATTATGGTAAAATGCACTATTAAAATTATTACTATTTCTATTATCTAAAATACAAGTGCAGTGTGCCATGTGCAAACTGGTGAAATTAGCAGCAATAGAATACTCACAGAAACAAAAAGCAGGCCAGTAGATAAATAGGCCAATAGCCCCTTCTATATTTATCAGGGCTTTATGCAGAAGAGCCAGATACTAGATCATATTAGGCAATGCAGTAACCATGGGCACAGTTGAGCCTTCTAGCGTTTCCAAGTAATTTTCTTAATTTTTCATTTTAGATAAAAAACAGCAAATATCAAAATGGACAGCAGTTACTATGAGTTATCACATAGTGATTTTAAAGTATTTTTGTCCCAAACAAAATGGGCACACAAGAGTTCTTCCTTTTTTGAAAGTCTCTCAAAAGTTTCTCAAAAGACTTAATGATTTGTCACTTCCAGCTAGTATCTCCAGTACACTTTTTGGCTTAAGTTCATTAACATCCAAAGAAATCCAAAATGATTTCTCTGGGACTTCCTCATTAGAAGTGGAAAGAGCTGCTTTAAAGTGCTGTATGCTGTACGATTCTTCGAGAAGTCAACAAACCAAGGCCAAAGCCAGAGCCAAAACTGTACTCCTCAGATACTGCAGGACTAATATGTTGATATGTTGCTGTACTGCAATGGCAGGTTATAACGGTGGTGCTGAAGGGTGGCTGATTCATCTAAATAAACAAAACAGAACTTTTAGAGGCAGCACCGAAACATGGCACAACAGTCAAAAATCAGTAGCAAGCCTAAGTAGCAGATATTGGGGCAATGCTAATACAATGTGATATCAAGCAGCTGTAAACTAACGCACTTTCAGAATAATCAGTAAGGGTGAATAAACTACAGGTTCAGTATAAGGGCTCTTAACCCTTGCCAGAGCAGTCAGTTAGAAATCAATATGCATAAGAGAGAGCAACCTAAGGCAGGGGGAGCACAATTGGCCGTGCTGTGGTGCAAAAGATGGTGCATCTGGCTCAGAGATGCCAGTACTCTCTTTATATGCACCTAGTCATGTGATACAGCCCATCCAAACTAAACAAGTGACATGGGAAATTTAAAAAGCCCAAGACTTTTTAACAGATAAAAAAAAAAACAATAGTAGCAATAAAAACAATTTTCGAATAAAACAAAAACATAAATAAAACAACCTAGACTAATACATTAAAATGCAGCTATATGCAAGCATGCAAGCATCAAAGGGAAAAAGAAGCTATTGTACACTTTCCTTTGCAATTTTTAGAAGAGACGGTGGTTGGTTTGGGGAGTAGGCAGCTTTAAGGAAGATCATTTCAAACAACCTCTTGCAATCAAATATGAGCGCCCTTGTCATGAGGCTGATGCCCTACTGTAAGACTGGGCACACTTCCAGACACATACCCCCCACAGGGCTTACTTTGCAATCTCCTGGCAATTTGGCTACTCCAGGGCTGGAACTCCAATGTGCTGTAAGAGAAAGAGAGAACTGCAGGAAGAGCGACCTGATACTAGCCACACAAGATAGACTGGAAAGGCTGCTCACTTAAGTATGGGATTATTAGAACAAAAGTTCTAAGCAACGCTAGCATACCTTGTCTAATGAAATGGATGGTGTTGAGCAGCTCCTGCTGATCACACTCCTCCACAGTGTGACTGTGTACTGCGGCAAAGCTCCCAGAATGCAGATCAGAGAGGATGAGTGGGGGAAGAAGCAGGAGACAAGGAAGGTCATGAGGAAAGTATCTATCTACTATATGCTGTAACCTGGGTTCCAAGCTCAGCATACTCCAATTCTGCTGTACAATTTTTTTTACCCTCCTCAGCTTTAACCGAGACAGTTGTCACGAAGGGGCACTGTTTAAATTCAGACTGGTTTTTCATATGGGAAGTCAGTGCTTGTGCCCTATCCATGTTTGACACCAACGTAATAGCATCAGCTAGAGATCTATTGCTATAGCCCCTCTTCTTAAACCTTTGAATTTGTCCAGCTTGTTTTGCCCGAAATTCATGCTCTTCTGTACAATTCCTCCTTGTTCTGATGATCTGGACCTTTGTGATATTATACATGGTATGTGGGGGTTGACAGCTATTAAATAGCAACAAGCTATTAGTCAGTTTCTTTCTGGAGCAGTGTAGTGCATAAATTCGCATCTGCGTTTCTGCATATTTTTAAATCTAGGAATGTTATTTCTTCAGGGTGAATTGTGAACTTAAATTTAAGGCAGCTGCTAGTGCTCTTGAGCCATGTCACAAATTCTGAGAACTGGTCCACTGTGTGCCTCCATACAATGAGCATGTCATCTATATGGTATCCGTGCTCAATCCCGCTGCCCGTTTTCCCGCAGATGAAATTCCTGAGACCAATATATCGAAATTTCACAATGCCGACAGTAGAAAATCCCAAACCATAATTTTCCACATGCCCGTGGGAAAAACAGAGAGCAGTGCTTTAGTATTTATTTAGTTGTTTAACCAGGTATAGCACACTAAGCTGAAAGCTTTTTTACAGGTGCGACCTGGGAGAACAAGGAGGTTAAGTGACTTACTCAGGGTCACACAGTATACAAGTGGATGCTGTAGGATTCAAACCCAGGTCTGGTCTGCTGGATATCACCAGATTTGCAGCTCAGAGCCTTAGACCACTGCGCTATACTGCCTAGTATTTATTTGATGTGTAGTATGTATAACAACAAACAATCAAAAGTTTTAAAGAGGGAGTTATGTGTTTTGTTTACCAATTTTTGAGTATACGACATGTAGTCTATTAAAATATGTGAAAGTCGAAACTTGCGTGTTTCTACCTGTTTTAATCTATTTGCAACTGTATTTGTCAGATTTTGGTAGTTCACAGCTGTAGGGTTAAATGAGTCAGTGCGCATGAGGGGATTGTTTATGGCACAGCCAGAGTAAGATCAAGGAAAACAATGGATCTTTTCAACCTTCTCAGTGATGAATGGGGTAGTTCTCATCCTGTAAGTACCAATGAGTTTAAAAGCAGTAACAGTAGACTGTCTGAATATTCACAGGAATTTTTTTTCGGATCAATACCAGCTTGATCCCTTGGTGTCTGACAGCTGTTGTTGAGCTGTCACCACATGCAACTGACAATGCATGGTGAAGCAGCATGTCTTATTTTAGTACCACTGAATGAGTTGCTTTAATTTTGTATGGGGAAACACTCAAGTACACATTTGGTGATAGGTTTACAGAGTACCCTTTGTCTGTTTAACTTTTTCATCAGCGAATGGTGCCTTTTTTTTTAAGATTAGGTAGAATCAGTTTCATGCAGTTACAGTGGCTTGTGGCAGGATCATTGCAGGGGTTCTGTATTACTGTATTATAGTAGGTTATCTTTGTGGAAAAAAAAGACAAGTGTAGCACTCTTGCGACTTCGAGGACATCACAGCAAATAATAGTGGCAGAATGCGTGAATTCGGTGTTGTTCCAACTGGTGCATGAATGGAAGGTCAGTAGTTCGGGGTTCTGTAGGCAGATCTATTGGTTACTGTCTTACTGCGGTGCAAAAAAAAATTGCCGGTGTGGAGCGTGGGCAACTGAGGTAATAAATTAGAAGGACACTCCTCTAGGGGTTCTGCAGGCAGATCAAATGGTGTCAGGAATTTGAATAACGGGAATTAAAGCTTTCTGGCAATGCTGTAGTCAGGAATAAGGGTGTGGGATTTCGATTGTCAGGAAAATAGTCGACGGAAATTAGTACCTAAATCATCTATATAGCACCGCCACATGTCCAAAAGATGAATAAATATGCTAAATGCATACATGTTGCCACCGCTGATTGCAGCGGGCGTTTTCTTAGAACTGAAGACCAGGGCAGCTGAACTGCTGTCATAGACAGCTTGCACATCCATTGGTGGGGTAGGATCACGCCTGCTACACTGAGCACTGGATTGCACAGGAGGGTCACACACCTCCAAAAAGTCGTACTGTGACAAAACGTTCCTTGCGCATGCGCGCAAGCGAACATAAGTACTACAGCCAAAATATCAATAACTATGTTTTGTTGCCTTTTTTAGTTCAATCTTTTTAATGTTATTATTGGGTCTCATTGGTAAGAATGTTCCATTTAAGAGTTTAAATTATTTTTATGTATTGCCATCATTTTGTGATTAACATGATGGTTTTATTTTTCACGACTGCAGAGGCGACCATTAAGAGCCCCATCCATAATGGAAGATCACTCAGTTGTGTTTGTTAAAGTACAGTAAAGCTTATTCAGCTAAATTCATTGCGTTCATTGTGCTTCATATTTTTATTTTAGGCTGATTTGTTCCCAAAACATACATCAAGTAACTACAACACAAAAATATTAGATACAGACAAAAAATGGTGGATATGAAAAAATAAATTTTAACAGGCAAAATTGTTGACATGCTCAGAATACAAATGTTATAATATTTTGGAAATGCTATGCCATCACAACATAGGAAACAAGTAATCATTATTAACTGATTTAAAGGTGTACAACACAATGACTTTACAGTAGGTTTTACTTACCACTCCTCCTGTGTTTTCTGCACACGTAACAGGTTGTTCTTCTGGTACAGAGAATGGTATATTGTGTTACCAATCCAGAATGCAGTTTTTCATCTATACTTTAACATTTAAATAATCTATACTAAAGGGTTTAAATGAATTAACAAAAATATACAAAGCATTTCAGTGTTTCAGTTTCAGCAGATTACCAAGATGGACTTTGGTTAGGAATGTACCTAAACTGGGTTAATAATTAACCCATATATATTGATATTACTCATCATTATGATATGCATGTTTTTTTCAGTTGGTAATCAACACAACTGAAATTATGTGCTGTACTTGATATACTGATAACTACCACTACTACTAATTTTAATAAGCATTAAGGAAATACATGTTGAAGACTGTCTGCATGTGACCAATGATGTTTAACAGGCCAGTTCTTTAGAAAAATTAAAAATAGAGGCAGCATACTTTCCAGTTAGCTTTTAGTCTATTTTTTTTAATTTGACACTAGGTGGCTGAGAAAGCACACTGAGACGAAACATTTTTAGAAGTGACCAATGAGATAAGGTTACAGAGGATCAAAGAGAAAAATGAAAAAGCAAAACAAGTATAGTACATCCAAAGTAAAAAAAAAAAAAAAAAAAATCACAAAAGCTAACATAGGGCTTGATTCTCAAAGGGGTCTTAGATCGGCACAAGCTGTGCCATGGACTCTGCACCAGATTCTGGCACAGGAGGGGTTCTGACACCTAAGTCCCCAAACTTGTGACAACCCCTCCCATGTGGCAAACACCTGGTGCATAGGGAGGGTCTGCCACAGGCTTCATGCAACAAATGCAAGCACCCCCATCCCTAAAATTGCCTATCCTAATATAATAGAATATACATCCCAATCCCACATATTTTAATTTAAGTTTTTGTTGACCGGGTAAGTGCACTAGACAAATCCTGCCTATTTTCAGGCACGACCCGGGGGAAGGGGATACAGATGAATGCCAACTGACTTTGAATCAGATTAAACTGTTGATGGTATTTATAGTGTTGACATGCTCAGAATACAAATGTTATAATATTTTGGAAATGCTATGCCATCACAACATAGGAAACAAGTAATCATTATTAACTGATTTAAAGGTGTACAACACAATGACTTTACAGTATAACTTTACTATATAATAGTGCTCCCCAGTCCTGATGCTGCTATCTTCTAAGTAATAATATGCCTCCCTCCCTGATGCTGCCCTGTTAGTTCAGTGATAAGACCCCACTCTGATTCACATTGTTGCCCTTTTAGTCAAGATATATGCCCCACTCCCCGATGTCAGCGGTTGTCATAACATACCTTAAGGTCCCTTTCCCTGGTGATCCAGTGGCCCCCAGCCCCCCATCCCATCGTCCTGTAATAGAGACAACACGGGCACATCCCTTCCCTCACCTCTGTGGCTGGTGCCAACTGAACTGTCATAGCGTGCTTCACTATACAATGCGCACACTATACAATATGGCGTGAACATCCTCTTATGTAAACTTAAAAAAATCAGTCCCATTAACATCATACTGATGTGTGTAGAAATTCATACCTGCTGAGACTTGATTAACTTAATTAGATTTAAATAACTTTTGTATCCCATGATATTAGCACGGCAATAATAGTGAGTCAAAAAATAGCGAGTAGAAAACGAGTGAATACCGTGGCCAGCTCATTTTCCATAGGCTTGAAATAGCAACTACAGAATTGCATGCTACAATCGTGAATGTAAGAGCCCCCCCCTTTCAGGACGTATTTCAGCTAACAATCCGAATATATTTATTTGGCACATCACAGCAATAAGGGAGCTCTTCAAGAAACATGTTATTACTTGCCTGGCTAAGACTTGCGATGGTATTCGTACAACCCACATCCTCAGACCAACTGTTAAGAGGCAGCCATGTTGCAGCCCGAGCAGGAAGTCCTCCAGGAAACAATGTATACTAACAAGTACACATTTGGTGATAGGTTTACAGAGTACCCTTTGTCTGTTTAACTTTTTCATCAGCGAATGGTGCCTTTTTTTTTAAGATTAGGTAGAATCAGTTTCATGCAGTTACAGTGGCTTGTGGCAGGATCATTGCAGGGGTTCTGTATTACTGTATTATAGTAGGTTATCTTTGTGAAAAAAAAGATGAGTGTAACACTCTTGTGACTTCGAGGACATCACAGCAAATAGTGGCAGAATGCATGAATTCGGTGTTCCAACTGGTGCATGAATGGAAGGTCAGTAGTTCGGGGTTCTGTAGGCAGATCTATTGGTTACTGTCTTACTGTGGTGCAAAAAAAAAAAATCGCCGGTGTGGAACGCGGGCAACTGAGGTAATAAATTAGGACACTCCTCTGGGGGTTCTGCAGGCAGATCAAATGGTGTCAGGAATTTGAATAATGGGAATTACAGCATTCGGGCAATGCTTTAATCAGGAATAAAGTGCGGGATTTCGATCATAGGGAAAACAGTCGAGCTGGAATTAGTACCTAAATCTAGTGCTCAGTGTAGCAGGCGTGATCTCGTTCTCATCACGGATGTGGAAGGGTCTAGCGACAGCAGTTCAGCTGCCCTGGTATTCAAAATGAATAAATATGCTAAATGTATAAACGTTGCCACCACTGATTGCAGCGGGCGTTTTCTTAGAACTGAAGACCAGGGCAGCTGAACTGCTGTCATAGACAGCTTGCACATCCATTGGCGGGGTATGATCGTGCCTGCTACACTGAGCACTGGATTGCACAGAAGGATCACACACCTCCAAAAAGTGGTACTGTGACAAAATGTTCCTTGCACATGTGCACAAGCGAACGTAAAAATGAGTGTGTTTGTCTGAGTTGGGTGAAGTGAATTGTTATATCTGCAGTTAGCAAGGTGAAGAAGGAAACTGTGAATTGGGGGAGTGGCTTAGGCAACAGGAAGCCAGGTGTTTGCATTTAAATCTACCCTAGATAGCTTTTGACAAAAAACAGCAAGAGGAAGGAGGTACTGTTAGAACTTTACTGCTGTACTGAGACTATATAGCCCTCCCTCTGTGCACTGTAGCATGAACTACAGTTTAACAATTCCATGCAGCACCACCAACTATGCCTGTGCTATGCAGTCATACCTCTTAAGTGTTCCTGATTTTCATGGATGTCCTTGATTTTGCATCAACATTGTTCTCTGTACCTCATAAAATATCTGTTTTTTGTGATGGAACAGTGGGGTCTGTGAGCACAAAATGATGCTGAACATTAAAGTTACAGACTTGTTCTTCATGTAACCCCTAGATGGCGCTATCCCAGGGGCTACTACCCCTGCCTGATTTGCCACTAACAGGTTGAGGGGCCTGGATCCAATGGCGGGTGCCTCCACCCAGAGGTCAGGGTTTGCAATAGTTAAACTAACTTGGTCACAGCCCTCTGGGACACTGCAACCCCCCTTTCTTCCCACTAGTGGCCCACACAATATATCAGAATTACCTTCACAGTATACACTTACCCCCAGGTCTGGTTCCGCACTGGGACCCTCCTGTGAAATGAGATACAGTGCAACAATCACAGTACAGTACTTTAACATAGACAAATACCTCAGGCAGTATAACTTTGCTGAAACAAGCAGCTCTGATTTATTTAGGGGGATATAACAAGGACAGGGGAATCAGGTTAATTAGCTTATCACTCTAATAATCTACCTATGGCTCTGTGCACAGGCCTATCCCTATCAGTTACTGTCCCTGGGTACCCAAGCCCTAGTGGCTAGTCCAAACCGTGGCAGCTGGTAGGGGCCCTTTCACACAGAAAGGAGAATTAAACAGTCAGCAGTACAGTAATTCCATTTGGATTTAATGTGGCAATTCAACAGGGAGCAACCCTGAATTAGTACTCACGACCTCCAAATAAGATAGGGTCCTTCAATGTCAGCAGGGCTTACTTGAGGTACACAAACCTCTTCACACATCCATATAAAAGAAAGTACTATACCAGGCAGGCTGCATCTGTATCCCGATCGCAATTACTGCACAATACCCGGGAGAACACACAGCAGATTCAGTTCCTGACAGACCGAGTGCAATTTTCAGCAATTCTTCCAGTCTTCTACAGGGTGAGCCTGGTTTCTACCTTCAGAGATCCTTTGATTCTTTTCACAGAGACGGATTCAGTCCTAACAAGCTGTTACACAAGCTGCAGACCGGAACTCTGGGCCTTACACACGTTTTTGACTAAAACTGCACACTGAAAAGCACAGGGCTCCTTCCTTCTTCACTGCCAAAGCTCAACTGAACTCCAACTGACGTAAACCGGCACTTCCTTTGAGTTCCTCCCAGTTCTTGACTGGATTGGCTGTCACTCACAATAGACTGCTGCTGTTGGTCCAAAAGGCACTGAAGTCTAAACTACATCTCCCAGAGTCACTGCCCATACAATCCTCTTGTGGCTGGCTCAGATTATGAGTCCAAGTTCTGATTCGTCCAAGGCATCATTTTAGAGCTAGCTTACCCCACACTGATTGGTCCAGTTCAGCAGTTCAAAACTAGAATGGGGAACTAGCAGACACAGTTCTGACTGCAAAGAAAGCAGGTTAGACAAACTGTAATTTCATTATTACTCTAAATAATTTCTGGCAAACAGTTACATCTTTCAGATAGGTTCCCTTTGCACTCTAGTGACTGCAAAATGAAGTGAATTGGCAGCAGCTCGAGTGGTACTCAAGAGAAGCACACAGTCCCCCATACAAACTAATTATGTCTGCAAGCAGACAGCTCTTAAAGAGACAGTACCAGAGGCTCTAAAAACACTCACTGATAAATGGCTTAAATGCCAAACACCATTCAGGCTTGGAGCATTCAAGCAAGCTCCTGGAAGTCTTTTGGGAACCCCCATTTGCAGGGGGGTTACATTCAGAAAATGTATTTTACACTAATCCTTTGTTCTGTCAGCGTTCTGAGTTAATAGTGCCAATTTTAAGAAGTGTCCCTGATTATATATATATATATATATATATATATATATATATATATATATATATATATATATATATATATATATATATATATATATATATATATATATATATATATATATATATATATATATATATATATATATATATCTTTTTAGCCTTGTTCCTGATTTGTAAGGCAAGAGGTTGACAGGTATGTGTGCAGTTCCCTGGGGCACTATATTCTATGCTGTACTGTACATATATAGTTTGCAGCAACCACCATACACTGCCAGACTAATCTACAGTTGGAGCTGTGGGAGGCCCAAACAGCCCCGGTACTTCCAGACTGATCTACAGGTGTAGCTGTGGGCAGACCCAGCCAGCCCCTGTACTTCCAACCTAAACTACAGGTAGAGTTGTGGAACCCTGCAATAGCGCTGGGCAAACTGAATGTAAATCAGGTCATAATGAGATGCTAATCTGGATGTTTTCCCACATACTACCTAAGTGGGCTCATTTGCATATCACTTTTGAATATAGCAAAGTTTTGCCCTGGGCAAATGTGATTGTGCAAGGCAAACAGCTTAGCTCCACGCTAAAGTGCAAAAATGTGTTTGCGCTGTGCAGACGTTTCAGAAACATTCTACAAGAATAGACTGCTACTTTTTTTGGGGCCATTTTCAAAGTCGGTGTAGCAGTGGAGATAGTCTCTGGACACTCCATTTTTCTGCCTAAAGCCAGCCTTTTTTGATCTTCCTCTCTGTTACCTTAATGCAACTTGCCCACTGCTAACAGTTAAAAGTAAAATCCCGCTGTTACCTTAAGCAAAGAATACAGATAACACAGCCTCATTTATAGAAGGTTTGCCTAACTGTACTGCAACCAGCTTCTCTCTAGTTCCCTTAAACAAGCAATGAACTGTTTAGCTAATTTAAGTATAGAAAACAAACAAAAAAAAAGTAATATTGGAATCGCAACCTGATTTATAGGATGTTTGCTTAACTGTACTGCAACCAGTTTCTCTCTAGTTCCTTTAACAATTTACGAACTGTTTTAGTTACTTTAAGTATAGAAAAAAAAGAAAAAAAGAAATATTGAAATCGCAGCCTGATGTATAGGAGGTTTGCTTAACTGTACTGCAACCAGCTTTGCTCTAGTCCCTTTAGTTACTTTAAGTATTGGAAAAAGAAGAAAAAATGAAATTGAAATGGAAGCCTGATTTTAGAGGAGGATTGCTTAAACTTTACTGCAACCTGCCTCGCACTAATTTTAAATCCTCTGCCCATAGTCTATTGAGGTTCAATACGGCTTCCACCACGCTGTTAAAAACGTTTTTCCCTCAGGCCTACCCAGCAGCTACCTAAGAGTGGAAAGGGTGCCCACTTCATTAAAATTTTTTAAACATTAAAAGCTGCGGCATCTTTTCCCCTGCGAAGCTCCTTGCACAAGAACTCAAAGTGTATGCGCTGTTTCGGGCTCAATTAGGAGCACGCTGCCAGCATAGACTTACCCTGCATGTACAATTTGTCTGTTGGCTCACTGTTTGTAACCTGAACACAACACCATTGTTTTTTTTTAATCCTCCTCTCCCCTACTTAAAGCCCGCTCTCTCCTCTCCCTCCACAGATCCAGCAGAAACTCGGAGGTCACGAGGCGCTCGTCATGCTGCCCTCCCCCCATGGAGCAAGCACCAGACCCATCCTCCTCCTACTGGAACATTGGAGGTCATGAGGGACGAAACACAGAGCCCTCCCCCAAGCCGTACACCCCTTCCCTTACCTGCACAGAGCCGCATGGACCCCTGTTACTGGAATTGCAAGGTTCAGCAAAAATTGAACTCCAGGCTGATCGATGTGCCTGGGTAGACAGCATCCGATGTCTTTCTACAGCTTCTGTGATGGAGCCTCACCGGCGCTGTGTGCCTGCTCCCCACCACCGCCCTTGGTGAGCATCTGCTTATATAGCAGTGGTCACGTGAGCTGTATAACCTATCAGCTCACTTTTCCATCTGCAGGTTATCAGACCTCTCCACTAGAGATTGCATCAAAAACCTCACTGCCAACCTCCTACTCCTTAAAATGGATAATAACCCTGCTGCCTGCTGTCGGCTGTAAGAACCAAAAATTCTCTCCCCCTCACTCCCCTGAGCCCATTAACTACGAATCAGAAGCTAAAAAACATCCCCGTCACTCCCATGAGCCCATTAGCTGTGAAACAAATGCTAAAGAATGTCCTATGCATGCGAGGCTTAACAAGCCTTTTCCAATCACACTGAAACCCCCCCCATTCACCCCAGTTATAATGCTCCCCCCTCCCAGCCTCACAGGTTCCTCGTCCAGGCTTAGGCTAATACTTGGGGAACATTGAAACCAACCCCAGTCCCTTCTCTCTTAACCTCAGCCTTACTGACCCCACAAACCCCCTCTGGGCAAACACCAGGGGGCTCAGACTGGTGCACATGAACATTGGGAGCCTAAGGCATAAAATGCCTAACCCTGAGGCCTGGACCCTGCTCTACAAGCCTGACATATTAGCAGTGATAGAGACGTGGCTAAAGCCCCACATCCTTCCTCATGAAGTCGAATTGGCCGGCTATCAGACCATAAGAAAGGATAGAACAAGAAAGAAAGGGGGGGTACTTATCTACCTAAACTCCTCCTTAAACGCTACCCTGATTGATCTCCCAACTCCCAACGGATCCCTGGGTGAGGTATTACTTCTCAAACTACTCCTCAGAGACACCAAACCTCTCTTTATCGAGTGTGCCTATCTCCCACCACAAACCGCCGCCCCCTCCTTAGAATCCCTCACAAATGCCAACCACAATCTCCCCCTGTGGGAGACCATCCTCCTCGAGGACTTCATCCTAAACTGGCTTGCCCCAAATACCTCTCGAATCAAGAACCTAATACTGGATGCATCACTTACCCAAGTGAATGATTTGCCAACCAGGCTCAACACCAAGTCAGGCAACCACTCACTACTCAACTGGGCGCTTGCCTTCAGCCCCAATTGGATACAGACTGCTGGGATTATGTCTGACTCCCTGAGTGACCACTGCCATATCTTCTGTATCTGGTCCAATAAATCCCCTAAGGTCACCACCAGAGTGATTGAAGCACAGAACTTCAGCCGGTTTGTACCCGCTGACCTCTGCTCTGACCTTCTGAAGGTGAACTGGAGCCCCATTGTCTCCCTTCCCACAATTGACAAGGCACTGGATTATTTCACCAAGATGTTCCTGGCCATAGCGAACCAACATGCCCCCTGGAAAAAAACTCAGAGTACAGGGAAAATGCCACAAATGGCTTAACCCTAAACTAAAGCACACCATGTGACTCCGGGACAAGGCATAGGGTCTCTACAAATCCTCCGGGTGCAAACCGGACTGGGAGAAGTATCCATGCCTGAGGAACCAATGCAAAAAAGCCACAAAATAGGCCAAATCCAAATTCCTTAGGGACCTCCAAACAGGCCATCTAAGGGACCCAAAGAAATTCTGGGGCCACATAAACTCTCTCCTTAAAGGCCCCTTAAAGGAACATGATGCTTCGCTCCTAGTTGGGGACTCATTTACCAACGACCCAACTAAAGTGGCTGAAGCGTTCTGTGTATCCTTTACAAACCCCAGAGGCTGCCTCCTGGCAGTGCCTGGGACCCCCTTACTCCCCCGCCCAGACACGGTGCTACCTCGTCCCTTATTCCACCTGAAACTAGTTGATCCCAACACAGTACTGCCCCTCTTGTGCAAAATAAACCCTGACTACTCTTCCAGAAATGACCTGCTAGAGCCCCGGCTGCTGAGGGCTGCAGCCCCGGCCATCACCTACCCTGTTACCCTGCTCATCAATAGATCCCTCCAAGAAGGGATGGTCCCCAGTAAATGGAAAGTTGCTACCATAGTCCCAGTCCAAAAAAAGGAACTGTGGACAGAGTGGAGAACTACAGGCCCATCTCTCTTCTCTGCCCCCTGGGAAAAATACAGGAAAGACTTGTCTATAATCAACTTCAAGACTACCTGGAACAATACCTACTCCTCTTCAAAGTACAGCTTGGCTTTCAGAAAGGCAACGGCACCGACACCACCCTCATCTGGCTAACATTGGACATACTAAATGCCATGGACCAAGGCACCCCAACAGGCGACCTATTCATTGACCTATCCAAGGCTTTTGACTTGGTTAATCATGAGCTTCTGCTTGCCAAACTTCATTGTCTTGGCCTGGAACAGCTCTCACTCTACTGGACCATGAGCTACCTGACAAACTGATCCCAAAAAGTCCGCTGGTGGGGAGCCCAATCCAACCCTAGGCCTGTGACCTCTGGGGTACCCCAGGGCTCCATCCTGGGCCCACTACTATTCTCGCTATTTCTAAATGACCTTGAAGAGGATTGTGTACCTTGCAACCTTATCCTCTACGCGGATGACACTAATCTACTTTACTGACCCCCCAATCATCGGTTATCTCATCCAAACTCCAAGTCAGCCTCACAATGCTTGAAGCGTGGTTCACTGCAAGCCTCCTAAAACTAAACAAAGAAAAAACAAAAGCAGTCCTCTTCGGGACCCGACGGCTGGGCAATGACAGTAGTGGGCTACTCCAACTCTCATCAGCCCAAAGAAGGCCAGTAGAAGTATCTGACCAGTTCAGATACCTAGGGGTTCTCCTTGACCAAGAGCTAACCTACAAACTTCATATAGATGCCTTAACCAGATCCATACATCAGAGGCTTGGCCTCTTATACTGCTTGGGAAACTCCCCTTTCTGGAGAAGCATGACGGGTCATAGCAAACTGCAACCTCCTTCCCTCATTGCTATGCAGCTCCCCACTACTCCAGTCCCTCAGGGAGTCTGAGCTAATCAAGCTCACTACCCTTGACCACTGCATTGCATGCTTTGGAACCAACTCCTCCCCAAGGAGACATCACTGTGAGGCTCTTAAAGACCTACACTGGCCGACACTAAAGCATAAATTATCCTATGCCGCATCTTACCTATAAATTCTCCTTCCTTGGCCACCCACCTCACCTTAGTGGCCTGCTCACCCCCAAAATCTCCATCTGAAACCTTCGGTCTACTACAAGTTGACTCCTGAACATCCCCCGTATCTGGACCAACCAAAGAAAGTGCTTCTTTCAGTTCATGGCCCCTCACTTCTGGAACTCGCTCCCTGCAAGCTTACTTGACAAGCCCTCCCTCTTCTTGTTCGAAGACGGTCTTAAAGCATACCATATGGAGCTGAGCCTCTGCAGCTATAACCGCTAGACCATGTCCTCAACTAACCCCTCTTAATGACAACACTAATGTTACTGTACACCTGTTGCAATGAAACTGTACTCTCCAACTCTGTCTAAATGTACCCTACTGACTGTGAAATATACTCTGAAACTGTCTTACTGTATCCTCACCTAATGTAAAGTGGTTGGTGTACTCAACCCCGGGTCGCCTCTGAAAAAGGGATCTCTGGTCTCAGAGGGTTTACCTGGTCAACAACAACTAAATAAATAAAATTTCTGCACAATTTAATATAACATGTGCTGATGCTTGCAGCTTTACTGACTCCACTCCTTTGCTAGGACACACATTGGGTGCATAGTTTTCCTCTATCTTCATTCATGTTGCTGTGAACTGGGATGCTGTTGTGGTTTGCACTTCCTGGTTACTATCTTCAGAGCTGTCTTATGCCTGGTATATTTTTGCACTGCACTCCCAGCCCAGTTTGCCTGGCTTCCTTAGCTTGCTATATTCAGCAGGTTTAGCACCAGGGCTGTCCCTTTTGAATATAGCGAACTATTGGTTCCGGTGTAAATTAGCATGTCGGGCTGTGTTAATTTAGCCCCGTGACAAAGTTTTGAATATCTGGCCCTTAATATTTACCCTCAACAACCTGCCTGTGCTAATAGGTGAGTCAGCAAGTGTGGCATCCCTTAATAGCAGAAATGCATGTGTGTTTTTATTTTTATTCAGTTTTTTGTTGCGCACAAAAGGAGGGCTAGGCAATTTTGCCTAATTTAATCTGGAAGGGGGTACATACAGTTGCAAACTGTCATATTGAATAAGGTCAATTTGCTGATTGTATTTCAGGACACTGGAAAAATTCCCCAAGTGTTTTTGAAAAGTGCCATGGGATGTTTACTGTCCACTTGAATGAACAACCACAAGAACAGGTAGGTGGGGCCTCTGTTTAACCTCTCCTCTGAAACACCGCACCTCGGAGTGCAGCACCCATCTCATGCTGCACTACAGTGATGGTTCTGGGATTTTAGCCCAAATTCCTGGTATGGGTCTAAAACCAACAACCTTCCAATTTTTGCAACCTCATACTGAAGGTGAGGGTGTAATCTGCTGAGCAAAGCCCTGACGCTGTATCAAATATTGACACCATTGCCACCCACTGTATTTTATTTATACCACATTATTCGAAATTATATTTTTAAACAGACCTTTACACAGTAATTTTAAGTTTAAATGCTTAGTTATGAATACAGTGGAATCTTTTAATCGCTAGGCAAGCTCTCTCTCCAGTTGGTATAACATTTCACAAAGAGGGGAGCATTTCAGAAATAAATTAAGTTAACTGATGCTGTATAAAATATTGACACCATTGCCACCCACTGTATTTCATTTATACCACATTATTTGAAAAGGTATTTTTGACACAGACCTTTACACAGTAATTTTAAGACCAAGGGCCAGATATTCCAAGCTTTGCACAGTTCACAAAAGGTTTGCATGGGATTAGTGTGGGTCTGCCATATTCAAAAGGCCAGCTAGTGCGGGCAAACAGCAGTAGCGCCGGGCAAAGCATAATGATATGCAAGGGGCATAGTGAACATGAATAAAGGCGCTATGAGATATTCAGTGGCTAGCGCTGTGCTAAGGTGTTTAGTGCGACATAGCATGACCCTTAGCACGGTACAATTTACCGCCCAGGAAAAGATGGTCTTAACCCTGGGCAAACAGCTTTTCACATCATTGGTGCATTGTGCGGTGTTTGTGCAGGATTTGCACAACTTGTGCGACCCTAACATAGGAGTATGACATTTAGAAAATGCCAGACTTGGAGAACACATGCTGCTCACTGCTGGCACCACCATGATGCCAGCAGCTGCCACCAGTCCCAGCCAAGCACAGACAGTAAGGGGTGATCTGACCCACAGGGGCAGCATGGTAGTGTGGTCATATAGCACACACCTGCAGACCATACATCTGTAGTGCCTAACAGATGCCAGCACACACATGCAGCACTGTGGGCATGGTGGCCAGTGAAGGGAAGGGTGTATGAGTGGCCAGATCTCACCACAGCCCAGGTGTGGCCACAAGGCTGGGACACATCATGCAGTGCACATGGGCCAGTAGTGGGAATACGCTACCACCTGTGTGCCTGTCGGATTTTACAGGCCCCCCAGCCACCCACCACACAACTGTACAGATGCCACAGCACGCACAGCCAGCCATGTACAAGATACTGTACAACCCATGCCACAGGTGCTGCATCTGTGGATCACACAACAGCATAATAGTACTGTCCACTGTCAGTTTGTACCTGCAAGCTGGGCCTGTCACTGTGTACAGTGCAGTGCTTAGCACGCCCTACATACCATAGGCATTGCTGTGTCCCTCACACTACCAGCCCCTTGCTATTGTAGTGTCTGCTGTGCACTGTAGCATGACCTACAGTGTGATGATGGCATGCAGCACTACCACCTGTGCCTATGCTGTGTTGTCCCCTGGGGTAGGGTATGGTATGCTGTACTGTTCACATGTAGCCTGCAGCTATCATCATGCACTGCCTGACTGACCTACAGGTGGAGCTGCGGTCTGACCTGGCCAGCCCCTGTACTTCCAGACTGACCTACTGTTGGAGCTGTGGGACTCTGCAGTAGCACTAGGCAAACCACATGCAAATCAGGGCATGATGAGATGCTAATGTGGCTGTTTGCCCAGAGACTATCTAAGTAGGTTCATTTGCATGTCACCTTTGAATATGGTAAAGTTTAGTGCCTGGCTAGCGTATTTGCACTTGGCAAACCGCTTAGCTTCGCGCTAATGGTTTGGGGAACATTTTACAGTTCTGATCACTATTCTTTCACATCTGCTGCTGCCTGAAGCTGTACTGGGTCCACTCATTTGCTGGCACACACATTGATAACATAGTTCCTCTCTACCTACCCTCATGTCGCCGTGCACTGTATTGTTGTTGTGGTTTGCACTTCTTGGTTTCTATATTCAGTGCTGTCATATTCCAGAGCTATGGTTGCCCTGCACTCCCAGCCCAGTTTGCATGGCCTCTTTCCCATGCTATATTCAGAGGCTGTTTGCCCTGGGCTATTCCTTTTGAATATAGCTTGCTTTGAGTTCTGGGCTATGTTTACCCACCAGGCAGTGCTATCTTAGCTCAGGGGCAAGTTTTGAATATCTGGCCCCAAATGCTTAGTTATGAATACAGCATAATCTATTAATTGCTAGGCAAGCTCTCTCCAGTTGGTATAACATTTCCCAATGAGCAGAGCATTTCAGAAATTAATGAAGTTAACAGGCATACTATAGATAAAACTATTTTTGCACATTACAGCTTCATCATTAAAGAGCAGGTACTTAGTAAAGGTGTATATCTTGAAGAATGAAGGCTTGGATACTTTAGGTGCATCTGCAATCATTCAATTTGCTTTTATTTATTTATTTACTTATTTTTCCATCTTTGTATTTGTATTTTTCCAAGTGCTAGTGAAAAAAGTCCAATGGAGTCCCTGCGTGATGATGTCAGAAAACCCTTACAAGCAAGGCTGCCAGTGTATTTCAAAGGGAAACTACAACTTTTCTACTTTTTAGATATTTCTTTCAGACTGATCTATAGGTGGAGCCATAAGCAGCTACAGCCTGCCCTATACTTTCAGACTGACCTACAGGGGGTGCTGTGAGACCCTGCAATTGCACTGTGCAATCTACATGCAGATCAGGTCATAATAAGATGCTAATATGGATGTCTGCCCACCGACTGCCTAAGTAGGCTCATTTGTATATAATTTTTGAATATAGCAAATGTTTGCCTCGGAAAAATGCCCTAATGCTGGGCGAACATGTTGGCCATGCACAAGCACTGCACAAATGTATTTGTGCCTCGCAAACCTATCTTGAACCATAATACAGTTCTGTAGTATTTGACCTGCATTGTTGTTTGCACCTTTAGTGAATCCACTTCTTTGCTAGCACACACATTGATCACGTAGTTCACCTATACCTTCCTCCACATCTCTGTGCACTGGGCTGCTGTTTTCATTTGCACTTCCCGGATGCTATATTCATAGCTCTTATTTGCTGACCTATTGTTGCACTGCACTCCCAGCCCTGTTTCCATGGCTTCGTTTGCACGCTATATTCAGTTGCTTTAGCTCTGGGGCTATTCCTTTGAATATAGCATGCAAAAGGTTCTGAGTTAATTCAGCATACTGTGCAGTGCTAATTTTGCCCTGGGGCAAAATTTTGAATATCTGGCCTCACATGTTATCAAAAATCACATAATTCTAATAAATATATAATATTTTGGTGGCAGGAAGTGTTGTTTTTCTAGGAAGATAAAGGTGAACTACGTGGCCAATGCATGTGCTAGCAAAGAAGTTGATGCACTAAAGCTGCAAACAACATTACAACAGTGCAGGCCAAGTAAACCAGAACTGTATTATGGTTCAGACAGGTTTGCGTGGCACAAATGCATTTGTGCAGTGTTTGTGAAGGACTAACACGTTTGCCAGGTGCTAGGACATTTGCCCAGTGCAAACATTTGCTGTATTCAAAAGTGATATACAAATGAGCCTACTTAGGCAGTTGGTGGGCAAATGTCCATCTTAGCATCTCATTATGACCTGATTTGCATGTAGATTGCACAGCGCAATTGCAGAGTCTCACAGCATCACCTGCAGGTCAGTCTGTAAGTACAGGGGCAGGCCGGGTCTGCTTACAGATCCACCTTTAGGTCAGTCTGAAAGAAATATCTGAAAAGTAGAAAAGTTGTAGTTTCCCTCTGAAATAAACTGGCAGCCTTGCTAGTAAGGGTTTTCTGACATCATCACATAGGGACTTCACTGAACTCTTTTTTTTTTTTTTTTTTTTTTCTTCCACTAGCATTTGGCAAAATACAAATACAAAGATGGAAAAGCAAGTAAATAAACAAATAAAAGCAAACTGAATTATTGCAGAGGCATCAAAAGGCCCCAAACCTTTGTTCTTTAAGATATGCACCTTTACTAAGCACCTGCTCTTTAACACATATCGTAAAACCTAATTTGCTAAATGTATCACTGGTAAATGTGCAGGTGAGATTTCTGGTGGTCTCTGTCTTTCAGCCTGTAATTCTATCTATAATAAGATGAAGGAGGTGCTGTTAGAACTTTACTATTCTACTGGGACTAAAGAACTAGAACTCTACTACTGGGACTTTCAATTTATAGTAAAAGCAAATAATAAAAAGTGTTTCTCTGAGTTGGGTGAAGTGAATTGTTATCTGTGCAGTTACAGTAGTTAGATGAAGAAGGAAACTGTGAATTAGGGAGAGTGGCTTAAGTAACAGGAAGTCAGGTGTTTGTATTTAAATCTGCCCAAGATGCCTTTTGGCAGAAAACAGCAAGAGAAAAGAGGTGCTGTTAGAACTTTACTACTCCACTGAGACTATATTGCCCTCCCTCTGTGCACTGTATCACGAACTACAGTTTGACAATTGCTTGCACCACCTCCACCTGTGCCTGTGCAGTGTAGTCCACTGGTACACTATATTCTATGCTATACTGAACATATGTAGCCTGCAGCAACCACCATGCACTGCCAGACTGACCTACAGTTGGAGCTGTGGGAGACCCAACCAACCCCTGTACTTCCAGACTAACCTACAGGTGGAGCTGTGGGCAGACCTAGCCAACCCCTGTACTTCCAGAATGACGTACAGGTGGACCTGTGAGTACACCCAGCCAGACTCTGTAGTCCCAGACTGACATACTGGTGGATCTGTGGGACTCTGCAATTGCGCTGAGCAAACTGCATGCAAATCAGGTCATAATGAGATACTAATCTGGATGTCTGCTCACAGACTACCTAAGTAGGATCATTTGCATGTCACTTTTTAATATAGCAACGTTTTGCCCCTAGCAGACGTGATTGCACCAGGCAAATGGCTTAGCTCCATGCTAAACCTGTGCAAATGTGTTTGCATTTTGTAAACATTTCAGAAACAGTATACATTTCTGCACAACGTAATATCACATGCACTGATGCATGCAGCTTTTCTCCTTTGCTAGCACACACATTGGCCACACAGTTTTCCTCTACCTTCATTCACATCACTGTGAACTGGGATGCTGTTGTGGTTTGCACTTCCTCGTTGCTATATTCAGAGCTGTCTTACTCCTGGGCTATTTTTGCACTGCCCTCCCAGCCCAGTTTGCCCGACTTCCTTAGCTTAGTATATTCAGCAGATTTAGCACTGGGGCTATCCCTTTTGAATATAATGGGCTATTGGTTCTGAGCTAATTTTGCATGTTGGACAGTGCAAATTTTGCCCCGGGGTAAAGTTTTGAATATCTGGCCCTAAATTTGTGGACTAATTAACCTGCCTGTTCTAATAGGTGAGTCAGCAATTGTGGCATCCTTTAACAGCAGAAATGCATGTGTGTTTTTATTTTTATTGATTTTTTTTGTTGAGAACAAAAGGAGGGCTGGGCAATTTTGATAATTTAATTGGGGGGGTGCAGACAGTTGCAGACTGTCATATTGAATCAGGTTGATTTGTTGGTGGTATTTCAGGACACTGGAGACATTCCCCAAGTGTTTTTAAAATGTGCCATAGGGACTTCCGGTGACATCACGGAGCTAGCAGCAACACATTAGAGAGAGCTCCCCTCCCAAAAGCCCTTTAAACTACTAAAATCGGAGGAAAAACGGCACCAAAAGCCCTCAGATGGCAAATACAAAACTGAAAAAGATAATAGGGGCAGATCTAAGATGAAAAGGGTCTCCCAGGGGTCCGATGCACCTGGATTAAGACCACCACTCAGAGAAAATAGCTGGAGTCCTTCTTCCACAAGCTTTCCAGATATGGATGAAGAACATGACCAGCTTACATGCACACGCTTTGAGAAGCTGCTCCATGAGCTAAAAGAAATGCGGGCAAAGAATAGAGCTGAATTTAAGCAATTAAACCAACATTTGACAGGCCTTGAAAAAAGAGTCGGGGAGGTTGAGGAGTGAGTCAGTACCACAGAAGATGATGCTGCAAAAATGGGCCTGGCAATACAAGTCCTCCTACAACACACCGAGCAGTTACAACACAAATGCATTGATTTGGAGGGCTGATCTAGATGGGAGAATATCCGAATACATGGGTTACCCAAGGGCTCAAAAACCAGCTGCATAATGGAATTTATTACAGACCTACTAACTGATGTACTGCAATTACCTCCGGGGTACCAACTCTGCATCGAACGCGCTCATCGAGTGCTCCAACAGAAGCCCCCTTCCGATGCCAAACCCTGCTCCATAATCATAAAATTCAATAGTTAGAGGGTAAAGGAGGAAGTTCTCATGAAGCCATGGCAGCAGAAAGAAGTAAAATACCTCACAAGCAGGCTGTACTTCGACCATGATTATCTCCCTGAGGTACAAAAACAGAGGCTACAATATGCTCCTATTTTGAAGGTTCTCATGCTAAAACCATCTGATTCAACACCCCTTACCCTGCTCACTTACAGATCTTCTGGCTAGAAGGAAGTAAAGTTTGAGTCGCGTGAAGAAGCGGGAAAGGCTCTGGTTGAAAAAGGCCTACTGGAAGCACCAGTTAACACCCCTCAGGACTCTGATTCCCAGCATGACACATGGGCCCCATCTGATTGGCTCATCGCACTCAGCAAGAAGCGACGCGGTTGCAGCCTCCAGACATCATCACTGGTGCCTTTAGCAGTGATCCGATCAGCACTCCTAAAAGCACAAGAAAACAAGAGATCTCACACCGCAGACACACAAGACTGAACTGAAAGCAGTTTCTGCCTGTTTGCCTTGACAGTGGTGAGCCAGAACATAAATCTTTAAATACAGAGTTTGACACTGACTTGAAATTTCATTTACCAGCGCCCTGTGCTTTCACCACTCATTTTGCCTAAAACAGGTGCATGACTAGCGGAGTCCAAAGGTCTGAAACTGAGGGAAATTTAAAGCTGTTTACATCCACCATTAACTCTGACTAGTCTCCACTAAGAGGCAAAAACTAAGCAAGACTTCTCTATTGCTGTTTATTTGGTCTTAAATTGTTTGACCAGTTTAAATATGGTCTTTTGGTGTTTAAGCTCTTCAGTACTAATCAGGGCTTGGGTGGGAGGGTGGTTTTGATAAAGCAGTTCAACTATTGATAGAAATTGCAGAGCTAATGTTCCAATTACAGCTGCACCTATATGTTGGTTGGATTGTTCAACCTAGCCTAACCATAGACATCACATAAACGCTGAGTTTCAGCTGAAAGAGCCATTTGTGACCATCGTAGGCTCATTGGGAGAGCTACTGGCCTAGCAGTAAGGAGCTTTTGCTTCATCTCCCTCAACTGGTGCCCTACCCTTAGTATAGGGTGGTTTGCTGGATGAATAGAGATCTCTTGGAGAGTTGGTAGATCTTCACTTTGGAAGCTGAATGTTGTTTACTATAATTGCAAATTTACAGAACTTTTAACAAAATGTTGTTCACTGTTATATGTTTTTAAGGGAGAGAGTTTTACTGTCATGTCTGAATATGAATCTAAGGAAATTTCTAGAGACAGCGAATACATTCGAGGGATTAGAGTAACATGCACTATGAGATCTACAATAAGTAACCATGGCTAAGTCAGATTTATTAGTTTTATCTTACAATGTAAATGGATTAGCCCACTCTAGCAAAAGGGCTCGAACTATGGCTTTCTTATGGAAATCAGGGGCAGCTTTTATTTTACTACAAGAAACTCACATGAGTAAAACAGAACATGGAAAGCTCTTGAAATTTGGTTATAGAAAATAATCTCATCTGAATATGGCAAAGGTTGTAGGAAGGGAACTGCCATGCTAATTCCCCACACCATTCATTTCGAACCCCAAAATACTTTGGTGGACAAGCGGGGAAGATTTGCAGCTATTAAGAGTTGCTATAATGGTTCTGTGCTTACTATGGTCTCTTTATATGCCCTTCTGGGTACAGACTTCTCATTCTTTCAAGACTTTTTTCTTAAAATCATGACTTGGACGGAAAGCCACCTAGTGACAGGGGGAGATTGAAACTTAAAATTAAACCCTACACTTGATTGTCCTGCACAGGTTGCTAAGGAGGAAAGGGGAATTTCTAAGAAGGTAACTAAGCTACTAGGAGAACTTGGATTAGTTGATGTCTGGCGTTCTATGAACAATAACTCCAGACAATTTACTTGTATTTCACACCCTCACCAGACCTTTTCTGGATTAGATTACTTCCTTTCCCCCAGGGCATCACTCAGGATTTGTAAATCCTCTGAAATTGGAGCTGGGCCTATTTCAGGCCATTCCAACATATTCTTAAAGCTGGCGGTGGGCCCACTGAAGCATTCCACCTCATGGAGACTTAATGTTTACCTCAAACAGTCAGAGAAAAACCAAGATATCATATCACAGACCATAGAGCAAGCAATACAATTGAATCAGCACCCAGACATTTCTCCCGGGATCTTGGACACAGTAAAAGCCATTATTAGAGGAAAGTTCATAGAGATTTTGGCTAGATTAAAGAAACTGGGAGAAGAGAGACAAAAAGAACTATAGGAGCAAATAAGGGAGTTAGAGAGACAACAGCAGAAAGTGGATAAGGGCAGGGGGGCAGGGGGAAGCAACTGTCAAAGCTGAAAGCAGAATTTTAAAAAAATCTTGGATTATCAGGTAGAACGATGGTTAATTTACTTGAGACAGAAATTCTATAAGGGATGCCTAGAGCTCTTAAGCTATTGATGAGTAGGCTACGCCAATTTAGGAATAGAGCCACTATCCCCAAAGTCAATGACCCCATAAAACATACACTACAATATAAAATTGAGGAAATAGCTGACGCTTTTAAAAAGTATTATGAAAAACTGTATAGTAAGGGACCCACCCCCACTGCACAGTAAGTCAGGGATTTTTTGAACCCATTGAGACTCCCGCATGTCTCACAGGCCCAGGGGGGGCACTGAGTCAACCCTTCATGGAAGGAGAAATCCTAGCAGAAATCAGGAGACTTAAAACAGGCAAGTGCCCTGGCTCGGACGGCCTACCGGGTGAATTTTAAAGCAATTTAATAATGAGGTTATCTTCCTGCTCTGCAAAGTGTATAATTATCTGCACACTGATGAGGGCAAGATGCCTCCCTCCTGAACACAAGCAATCATATCAGTAATACTGAAGCCAGCCTGGGACACCACTAATTGTGCATCTTATTGCCCCATCTCCATCTTAAATGCTGACTATAAGATCATGGCAGGCATATTAGCCAGGAGAGTGGATCAGATTCTTCCCGGACTCGTACAGGGGGACCAGGCTGGCTTTGTTCCAGGCAGACAGATGGTGGATAATGTTAGGAGATCAATTAACATTATTGAACGTTTACAGGAAACAAACCAGCCAGCATACATTATGAGTTTAGAAGCTGAGAAAGCATTTGACCAGGTTTCCTGGGAATTGCTGCAGGGCTCCCTAGCCAGCTTCAGTTTCCCCAAACGTTTCCTTAAAATCATAGCCAGGATCTATTCCAACCCAGTTGCATATGTGAGATCTAATGGTTACATCTCGCATCCCTTTGGGCTTGCTAGGGGTACAAGGCAGGGTTGCCCCTTGTCACCACTCCTTTTTGCCCTTTATATTGAGCCTTTGGCTCAGAGTATCAGACTGAACAGGGCGATACAGGGGGTAGCCTGGGATAATACCTCTCACAAAATCGCACTGTATGCAGATGATGATTTACTATATTTGACAGATCCTAAAAATTCCATTTCTGAGGTCTTTCTTCAAATAGAAGCCTTCTCCCATTTATCTGGATATAAACTAAATTGGTCCAAAACAGAGGTCCTGGCAATGAATGCCCGGATACCTTCTGAGCTGCAACTTAAATACCCAATGAAGTGGGACTGTGTCAACATTCAATATCTGGGAGTGTGGCTAGGTAAGTCCCCAAGCAATCTCCATAGAGATGATTATCCTCCCCTTTTAAAGGCAATCTGAGCTGACCTACAAAGATGGTCACTCTTACCTCTTCCATTTTACTCGAGGTTGCAAACTCTTAAAACAAATATATTACCTAGATTCCTTTACCTATTTCAGGCAGCACCCTGGCCAATACCCTACAGGGACTTGATGGGATGGCAGAAAAAATGATGTCTTTTCTTTGGGCACACTTTTGTCCAAGAGTTTCCCTAGTAATCTTATTCTTACCTAGGCAGGAGGGAGGAAGGGCATGTCCTAGTCTACAACACTATTGTCTGGCAGCTCAGATGAAGATGGCTCTCCTTTAGTCTCACCCACAGTATAGAGCCCATAGGCAGCAGATGGAAATAACTAATAAAGCTAAAATACCTCTCCCAGTGATAATCTTCAACCCCCTCTTCCCAAATAGGTATACAATCGTATCAGTTATGCTACTAACACAACATTACTGGGCTGGATACAAGGGACTGAAAAGGGATTTACAGCCAAAAACATATGCAAATACAGATGGTGGTACTTTGAGCTGGATGTCCACCCTGCCATTTACTATAAATGGTACAAACAACTGATGAGGGAGGCCTCTGTGCATCCTGGCAGGTTCTCAGGGGACAAGATATGTTACCTTTTGAAATACTTAAAACCAGTGCTAACTGGGACCCATCGGATTGCATATATTACTATCAGATGAGGGATTATGTGACCACTAGACTAAGGCAAATTATCTAATCCTGGTGGGATTAGAGACCCTTTCCCCTGATTTTTGAGACAATATGGGGTGAACTCATGGTAAGGGTGCAATTACCATGTTATTTGGGACCTAATCGCTGATGAGGCTCATAACATACAAAGCACCCACTGAAAATAGGAAGAGGAACTGGGCCTTGTATTGAGTTTCCAGACCTGCATAAGAATATTTAAGAAATGTTTGGAAAACAACCTCTTCACTAAATTGGCATGTATACGCCTGGAAAATCAGGATTAGATACTTTTACACTCCAGTAAAGTTATGCAAACCAGGTATGCAACCACAGGGGATCTGTTGGAGGCACGGTGGAGCCACATCTGCTGACCAAGTGCATATATTTTGGCTGTGTATCAAAATTCAAAGATACTGGACCCAGATAAATACTTATCTGACTGAAATATTTGGCTGAACATCATGGATATCCCTGGGACATTGTATTCTGGGCTTGTATCCAGATGAAATTAAGGGTAAAGATGTACAATATTTAAGGGCCATTCTCACAGTGGCAGCCTTAAAAGCTATAACAAAAAAATGGCTCCAGCAGATCCCTCCATCAGTCCAGGAATGGCTGGAGATAATATCTCAGATTCAGCACATGGAAATGGTGACTTATGCTGTAAATCATCAAAAATAAAAGTTTAGTAGCAGATGGAATAGGTGGGACCTATATAAAGACAGAGTGCAATAACCATTTCGTAGAATTGAATACTCCATACCCTCACCCCCTTTCCTCCCCTTTCTCCCAATTCTTTACCCCATCCAATTCCACTTCCCCTTTTTTCATTCCTATCCTTAAACCCACTCTATGTCCCATCCCCACTGGCATGACAGTACCTATTGAATTAATTGTTTACTCTCTCAACAAATTAACTGCTTTCTTTTAATTTGTTGTTTATATTCATAAGAGAAGCATAGATGACATCTTATGATTATATTAAACATGCTACTTTTTATTTTTATTTTAGTATAGCAATCAAGTTGTATAAGATAAAATACCATCTTGTAACAGATAAATGTACTAAAAGGATATATATGTAATTTGATCTTGAACTAATAAAGTATAAAAAAGAAAGTGCCATAGGATGTTTAATGTCCACTTAGATGAACCACCACAAGAACAGGTAGGTGGCACCTCTGTTTAGCCTCTAATCTGAAATACTGCACCTTGGAGTGCAGCACCCCTCTCATGTTGCACTACAGTTTTAGTATTGGGATTTTAGCCCAAGTTCCTGGTGTGGGGCTAAAACCTACAACCTTAGTTTTTGCAACCTCATACTGTAGGTGAGTCTGCAACCTGCTAAGCAGAGCACTGTCACTGTATAAGATATTGACACCATTACCACCCACCATTTTTAGTTTATATCACATTATTCAAAATGGTATTTTTAAGACAGACCTTTACACAGTAATTTTTAGTCCAAATGCTTAGTTATGAATACAGCAGAATCTGTTAATCACTAGGCAAGATCTCTCCAGTTGCTATAACATTTCCCAATGAGGGGAGCGTTTCAGAAATAAATGAAGTTAACAGGCATGCTATGGCTAAAACAATTTTTACACACCTTGTAAAACATAGTTTGCCAAATGTATCACTGATAAATGTGCTGGTGAGACAGGTGGAGGCCTCTGTCTTTCTTTCTGTAATTTTGTCTATAGTAAGGGGAAGGAGGTGCTGTAAGAACTTTACTACTCCACTGGGACTAAAGAACTAGAACTCTTCTACTGGGACCTTCAATTTAGGGTAAAAAGAAATTAAAGAGAGTGTTTGTCTGAGTTGGGTGAAGTAAATTGTTATCTGTGCAGTTAGCTAGGTGAAGAAAAACTTTTAATTAGGGAGTGTGACTTGGGCAACAGGAAGTCAGGTGTTTACATTTATAGCGCAGTGGTCTAAGGCTGTGAGCTGCAAATCTGGTGACATCCAGCAGACCAGACCTGGGTTTGATTCCCACAGCTTCCACTTGCATACTGTGTGACCCTGAGCAAGTCACTTAACCTCCTTGTGCTCCCAGGTCACTCCTGTAAAAAAGCTTTCAGCTTAATGTGCTATACCTGGTTAAACAACTAAATAAAAAAAAAAATCTGTCTTAGATAGCTTTTGGCAGAAAACAGCAAGAGGAAGAAGTTCCTGTTAGAACATTACTTCTCTAGTGAGACTATATTGCCCTCTTTCTGTGCACTGTAGCATGGACTACAGTTTGATAATTGCATGCAGCACCACCACCTGTGCTTTGTAGTCACCTGGGGCACAATATTCTATGCTGTACCATACATACGTAGCCTGCAGCTACTACCATGCACTACCACACTGGCCTACAGTTGGGGCTGTAGGCAGACCCAGCTAGCCCCTCTATTTCCAGACTGATTTACAGGTGGAGCTGTGGGACCCTGCAATAGTGCTGAGCAAACTGCATTCAAATCAGGTCATAATGAGATACTAATCTGGATGTTTGCCCACAGACTACCTATGTAGGCTCATTTGTATGTCACTTTTGAATACAGCAAAGTTTTGCCCCATGGAAACATGATTGCTCCAGACAAACAGCTTAGCTCTGCAGTAAACCTCCTCAAATGTGTTTGCGCTGCGCAAACAGTTCAGAAACATACATTTCCGCACAATGTAATATCACATGTGCCTACATTTGCTGCCTTACTAACTCCACCCCTTTGCTAGCACACACATTGGCTACATAGTTCACCTCTGCCTTCCTTCACGTCACTGTGAACTGGGATACTGTTGTGGTTTGCACTTCCTGCATGCTATTTTCAGGGCTGTCTTAATCTCAGGCTATTTTTGCACTGCAGTCCCAGCCCAGTTTGCCCGGCTTCCTTAGTGTACTATATTCAGCAGGTTTAACACTGTGGCTATCCCTTTTGAATATAGTGGGCTATTGGTTCTGGGCTAATTTTACACATCTGGTGAAAAGTTGGAGTTATATGGAATGTCTTCTACCTCTTTGGTATAACTCCCTTGCTCAGACTCGTGTACATGGTTTTCAACATGACTGGCAGAGACTAGCAGTTCACTGACAGTGTTTGGCATCTTTCTAAATCATCTACCATTTGGGCCAGATCAGGATAAAGTTTGTTTTGGAGTGGAAACACAGAGAGTGGGCAGATTGGCACCTGAGTCCTGACCCAGGGCACCTGCCACAATTATCCTTTCTGACACCTGACTGACCAAGACTATTTGGTCTCAGTCTATAAAGGCTGTGTATTTAATATATTGATGTAGTCTAGAACTGTTACCTTAATGTACCAGCATGACCCAGGAAACAGAAATCTAAACCTGACATACTGTTAAGGTTATCTTGTTCTAAACTCATTGCTCTAAGTTTTATGATATTTAATTAAGAAGGAAAACTAAAGTCAGGATTCATGATTAAAAATGTTTACTCTTGACATGAATGTTTAAAATTTACAAGGCACTTTTGGCAGTAAAATGAATAAACAGAGTTTTAAACTGCAGTCACAATTCAAGATACATTTACAATTTTTCTGAACAGCAGTGCAAGCAGAAAGTAATTCCTTCGACACAAACCAAAAATGAGTTGCAAAAAGAAATAAAAACAAATGCATGCAGACTATCAGCCTTAGATCCTATGCCTAAGTGGAAGGTAACAAAACTCACCGAAGCAGTACAAGCTGATGTCGTTACAAGATTCTGGGAGCTGAGGTACCCTTGGTTCTCCCTCTGAGACTCCTTACCTTGCCTGGGATTGTTGAGGATTTAAGTACTCTTGACAAGGCAAAAAATGGAGATTTGGCCAAATACTTTGATAGTTTTGGATCTTAGCTGCTTTTAGTGGCACTGGTTAATGATCAGCTGTCGAACAGTACAAGTGCTTTGATGGTATCTAACTGATATATAGGGAACTGTTTGGACTGCAATTTTCATTTTGACGTCATATTATTCTGTGTGACAGATGGTCAGGGAAAACTTTTTTTTATATTAGAAATAAGACTGGGCTCTCAAGTAAGACACACAGTCTGAAAAATCACAGATCAGGTGGAGGTGCGAACAACTGCTCACTGATTGCGTTCAGTTGTATACCAGGCTGGACAAGGTTGGCTGCACATGTGGTCAGTCATTGATCAATTAGGATGGGGTTGACTGCTTGTGATCACTCATGCAGCCCAACAAACCACCAATGCAACAGGGATGACTGCTTGTTGACCTCTTATGGCTAGTCTAGATAGTTAAAAATATACTGCCTGTGTGTACTAGTGGAAAGTGCCACGCAGGTGCCTGCAGTTGAGAATGTCACACTCAGAACTCGTATAGACACAGCTTGTCTGGAAAATTACAGGTTTACCCTCAGTACTTAACTTTACTTAGTCATCTGAAAAAATAAAAACTGAGTATATAAGTTTCAAGCTTTGCAAAATATAATCTACCATGTTATAAGTTGCTAATCAGTTAATCAAAAACACTAGAATCCATTTGTAATTATCAGGTTATAAATTAATTAATCAATACAAAGTCATACACACAAAAATCCAGTATTCATTGCTAATTAGAGAATAGAGAACAGATGCCCAAGCCTTGCTGGTTTGCTTATATACTATTATATAGTACTGCTGGGTGGAATATCAGCATGAATCCATCTAGTTACTATGTTCTCGACCTCTGGGTCCAGTTCCTCAATTACAGGTGGCAACGGGACAGGTAAAGCCCATGGAGCAAGTAATCTAAACCATGGATCAGGGAAAGGCATTGACGGGCAGGCAGTTCCTGCCAAGGGGCATGAGCGTTCAAAGGCATAGGCAAATTTGGTGAAACAGGTGAATGGAGTGAGCCAGGCAGGGGCCATCCTGGTAATGGGATCGACAGTCAGCCCCGATGATGGATGAGTTTCGGGTGTTGGCCACAGGACAGAAGGCATGTGCAACAGGGCAGGCCTACTTGGGTCCAATAATGTATAAGCTTGAGGTGGTTGGCCCAATGATGGAGTAAACCTGGTTGAATGGATGGCCAAACCTTAAGGAGCAGATGGACCCGAGGGCTGGGAAGGCAGGTCCTGTGGTGGTATAGATCTGCTTTATGGATTTGGTAGCCGGTGTAAACTTGGTGGAGTATGCAAGCCAGGTTTACATGCAGAGCAATTTCCACTCCTTTGACAGAAATGCTTTGGAGGATAGAAGAAAGGATCTACTCGCTCATGTAATGCATAAATGGTTAACATATTAACAAAAAGGCAGTCTTCAGCATCACACTCATGTGTCAAGCAATTTCATAAGTTGCTGTGTTTGGCCATCATGTGATTTCTTAAAGGCAGTGGTATTTGCTGAAGGCTGTTGCCTGGAAATATCCAATCACAAAAGACACATTTGGCTCTACCCCTAAGGTGGGCTTGGATGAATAATGCTGTGGCCGAGACTAGTTGGTCTTTCCTTTTGGGAAATTAAGCCTCTATTCTGTGATGTTTCAGACTGCCCTGAGAAGTTTCAAAATAGTGGGGTCTCCCAGCATAACCAATTATCTGAAAATTAACAGAAAAGCTTGTGAAAGTAAAAGTTTTAATTTATCGTCTGCTACAGCATAGTAACAAAATGACAGCAGTAATTCCCCAATTTACTAATATTTATTTATTAAATTTTGGTGACTGGGTAGACCCTCTGAGCCCTGAAGGTCCCTTTTTCAGGGGTGACGCGGGATAACAATACATGTTGTTAGACAAGAGGAAGACTTGGGTTACAGAAATATTCCAGTTTGCATGCAGTATAAAGTCATGGTCATCAACATGATACAGTTCTTACTAGTATGCTAGGGTACAATTGTGGTTATCACTATGCAGTATTCTGAAGAAAGCTATAAGCAGGATGGTGGCAAGAGCAAACAAGTAACTGGGTATGTGGATAGGGTCACCTCAAGTGGGTTGAGGTAAGAAGGGGGGGCTCTCATGAGCCTTGACAATGGCAAGTGCTTCCGTCAACTGTATGGGCCTTGAGTCTGATGTGGAAGCTCAACAGTGAGGAGGCATCCTGCACTGGAGGTGGAAGTTTGTTCCACAGGTAGGGGGCTAAGTAGGAGAAAGATCTGCCCCCAGTTTTGGTCCTGAATCTGGGAACTTTCAGCAGTGTTCGCCCTGATGTCCATAGGCTCCGAGGGTTATGTTTGATTGCTATAGTTCCTACTAGGCTAGGAGGAGCAGACCGCCCAAGTAGCTTGAACACCAGGCAAAATAGGTGGTACTGTAGCTGTGCGCTTAGTGAAGGCCACCATAGCTGGGCTAGTGTGTCACAATGGTGACTTCGTGAGTAGTCTTGGGCAGTGAACGGGCTACCTTATTGTACAATATTTGCATCCTTGAGAACTCTTGCTTGACCATGCCCTGTATAGTCAGTGCAGCATAGGTCAGAGTGGGAAGCAGGACACTTGTGGCAATTGAGATCCTGGCCTCAGAGATGAGCTGGTCTTTAAGTCGGTACAGAGTACCGAGTTTACAGTGTATGGTCTTAGTAATTAGATCCAAGTGGTTCTTGAAGGTAAGACATTGGTCCAGTGTTAGTCCTAAGTATTAAAAAGAGGGCACTATCTCGATACTGCTTCCCGATAGTGCAGTGAGTTGCAAGGAATTACACCTGTCTAGACCAAGGGATCTGTGCCCAAATAGCATCGCCTTAGTTTTGCCTGAATTTAGGACCATTCTGTTTGCTCTCAGCCAGGCCTCAAGGGATGTGAGATCAGCTTGGAGGAGGGGGCCAAGAGCTGCCATGTCACCCAAGGGCCGGTAGATGACTGTGCCATCCGCATATTGAACAACTGAGCTACCCCCACAGTGGAGATTTAGGTCATTAGTGAACAGAGAGAAAAGGAGGGGGCCAAGAATTGAGCTTTGTGGTACTCCCTCTTTTAGAGGTAGGGGACCTGATGTGGCACCCTTCCAAATGACCCACTGTGTACAGCCAGATAAGTAACTCCCAAACCACTTGAGTGCAAGGGAATCTAACCCAATGTTCTCCAGCTTTTGTAGCAGGAGTTTGTGGTCAACAAGGTCGAATGCCTTGGACAGGTCTATAAAGACAGCTCCTGTGGGTGTCCCATTATCCATTGCTCTGATTACATCATTCATAAAGTTGATTAGGGCTGTATCAGTCCCATAAAACTATTTTGGGAAAGGGCTAGAAGCTGACGAGACTTCAGGTAGCCATGGAGTTGGCCATAGACTATCCTTTCTTGTAGCTTTGTGAGAATACAGAGCAAGGAGATAGGCCTGTAGTTGCTTACATTTTCTCTGGAGCCACCCTTGTGGATGAGGACCACATTGGCCTGTTTCCACTGGTCAGGAATGATTCCCTCCAGTAGGGATCTATTAAAGAGCCAGGTCAAGGGTCTGGAGAGGGCTGAGGCTCCAACCTTAAGTAGACAGGGGTTTATTCCATCTGGTCACCCTGAGCCTTTGACTTTCAGGGCCTTTAGGAGGGTTTGGACCTATTTTCTCTTTACCAGTCTTAGATGGAAAGAGGGTTGCTCTTGGCATGTGGGCTTGCCTACTTTAGTAGCTGTGGTTGGAGATGATAGGCCAGCCTTGTAGTCCTCGGTTTGTGATGTGATTGTTAAGGGCAGTGTATGGAGTGAAATGGTGAGGTTAGCCAGCCTAATAGTGATTTGATCCAATTAACTGGATATAGCCAATCCCATGTGACTTCCTCAGTCATACCCCCAAAGTATTGAAAGGATGGCATGATTGAATTTGAGCTTCCAGTTAGAAAATTGTGTTTCTGACTGGTCTACCACTTGTTCCTGCAATGTTTTTATGTTTCCTTGCATTGCCCTGATTGTTTTATTGCTTGATTTTATGTCATCCTTTATCATAACTATATCCTGCTTTATCTTAATAGCTTCCTGCATAGTGTTGATTGTGTGTTCAAGGTTATATAGTTCATCCCTAAATGTTGCCTGTCTATTGTGTGGAGTGAACCTAAGGAATTGCATGACACTATGTATTGTGTTTAGTCTAGAAATTGTTTGTTGAATTAACTTTTGCTGCGAGCTGGTGTACTTACGGGCTTGTAGCAACAGAGAAACTAACAATTGTTCAGCAGTGCAATTATAGTATATGATGCAAAAATCTAACGTCTTTCCAGATGTAACCTGAAATAAGAATGGGGGTGTTTAAATTACCACTAGTTCTGCTATCTAATAGTGTATTGTTTGGTAGCATGTTATATGGGAAATATATATTGAAACCCTGGAATGGTTGGCAAAACTGGAGGATTGAGGTGTTTGTGGGTTGTGGAACACAAATGATGGGTTGTGTGAGTAGAAACAGATCAGACTGCAGGGGTATTGGTGGAACAACATGTAGCATGCCTGCTTATAAGCGAATGGTATGGGTAAGCTTAATTACTTGGATTTGATCGGTTACTGGATTAAAGCAGAATTCTGTCTTGCATGCTTGTTCTCCATTTGAGCAGTCTTCTCTCAGAAGTGGATACAGGTGTATATTTGCTGCCTCGTTTAAATCTTCTGCCTTGTTCAGCTGGTTTATTAGTTCCATGTGTTGATTGTTGAGATATACTGTTAAATCACTTGTATTTTCTCCCAGATGTTCAAGGGTCATGTTGATACTCCCAGTTGGCATTCATGATGTGATTGTAAGCATGTGCCAATGATCGTTTGAGGCATTTTTGCCTTAGTGATTGTATTTGGGCACATTCAAAAATTCTGTACCCTGATGCATATTCGTAGATGTCAGCCTGGCAGGTATCGGAATTTTTGAAATGTTTGCAGGAGAAGAAATTTGCAGTGAGTCCCAAAGGTGGTTGTTGTGGGGGCGCATTTGGTTTTCACATGTCTTGGATGTCTTTTAGCCCATTGTACTACTTTCTCACTGGTACTGTTAAATTGATCATAAGTGGTGGGCAGCCTAGGGTACAATTCCAGGGTGTGCATGCTGCCTTATTAGGGGGTGGCTAGTGGCAAACTTCAGTCTCTTTGCAGGGCACATATATAAGTTGAGGAGTGGGCTCATATATCTGATGTGAGGAGAGTGTTGGTGCCCCACTATAGTTCATTACACAGTGAACATTCCATCCAAATTTGTTTCTGTCACTACTGACGATTTTATAGTCGGTGATTTGAATTTTGCCACCTCGGTTACCGGTAACATTTGCACAGTAATAAAGTTCAAGGGGTTTTGAGTTTACTGTTGCTTTATTTTTTGAGGTGCTGGTAAGGTATGGTATTTCAGATCATTCAGAGATATAACATTCTCTTGTGATGGACTGGCAATGATGCATGAGTCTATAATGTTGTCCATTCTTTTAAACAATGTAACCAATATGATACAGCGGGAGGTCTGCAGAGTACTGGGTGTAGTTCTTTGGGAAGTTCTGGTAATGCAGCTGGTCTTCTGGTTTAATTTCATGGGTCCGAGAAAGATAGTGCATCCCAGAGAAATCTTGGAACTACTTGGATGTTAAAATTCTTGTTGAGAAAATTGCACCAGTAAAGCGTAAGGTTTACAGACATGGTGGGCTGGTCTTCAGTCTGTTTGGAACATGAATTGCAATGTACCTTTACTCTCTTTGAACATGTTTGCAGTCTTTTTAGTAAAGGTAAGTGGTATCATGGTGGCAAATAGTCCATATAAGTTGTAATGTCCATACTGAGGTTGTACTGGTACAGGTGAGGTTCAACTGCCACAGGTATACATTCAGGATATTGGTTCTTCTTCTTTGCAGTATCTTGGCTTCACTTGTTGGTTCTGTCTGTGGGGGATATGGTTGGTATGTCCCTCTGTGCAAGGCAGAGGTTGTGTTGGTGTCATTATTGTTAGGTGGATGTGTTGTATGGCCTGAACTAACCTGTCTGGCTACCTGAGGTTGAGCTGAATCATGGGTAGATGCATTGGCTGATGAATTGCCCTGATCAGGGGCAGAGTCTTGGGTAAGCAAGACATTAGAATTTATATCATGTGGTAAGTAGGAAGCATAAATCAAAAATGTCACTATGACAAGAAAAAGTGATACAGAAATGCTTTTTTGCATTATTTTACATGTTGAGTGTTTCCCTTTCTTTATGGATTTGCTCTTATGAGATGCCGCATGAGCCTTGGCAGGTTCAGCTGGTATAGTGTAAGGCATTTTAGTCTTTTTTTAGAAATGGCTTGAGTTTACGGCGCTGCACCATACTATTGTACAAACTATAAAAATATCTAAAATGCTAAATTCTGGTAATTGAAACAAGATTATTAAAAATGCAAAATATATGAATCTACAAAGAAGCAGTATATAGACGAATCTTGACAGAGTGCCCTGGAGGTTTCTCTCAAGAATGTGTTTTTTTGCAGTAACTTAACCTGAGTGTTGATTTCCACTTAGGAACTTTGCCTGTTCTGTAACAGGTTTTTGACCTTTTTAGCATTTACTTAAGCAATCTACCAAAAGCAAAACCAAAATAAACGCTGAGCTGGATCAAAATGGCAATGCAAGCAGTAGTAGGTGAGATAGTAATCTCAACATCTGTAATCTTTTTCTCTTTCTTTCTTCTGGGTATGAGTTCCTCAGTTTCTTGGATCTCTGGCATGTTAGACCTGGTCTCAGCATGGAGAACATGTGGGTGTCAAAGAAACAGGTGAGGATATTTGACCATCAGGGACACTAAATTGTCTGTTTTGTCCAACTCTGTGTTGCAGCTGGACATCTTGGGCAAACTCTTGTAAGCGCAGAGCATTTGGGATGTGTGGTATTGGGATATTTAAGGCATATTGGGCTTGCTGGATCAATCTTCTGAGTTTTCAAGTTCCTCTGGGTGCCACAGTCCTCTGACCAACCTGGAGATTTGCTGGATGTCCCTGCATTTGGATGGAAGGGTTATTAGCTGCCATTTGAAATACAGCATTTCTTTAATTGTGAAATATGGATCCATTTAGGTTTGTCCTTTACTTGTAAGAGGACTGTGTTGTTAGACACTTGCTTTATTTTCATTGGTTTTGTAAACTTGGGCCTCATAGGGGTATTCACTATTTTTTTTTCCAGCAAACCCAGTCTCCAATGTTATATGGGTTTACTGGTGGCTGCACCTTTTATCTCAGTTCAGTTGGGTCCTGTCTTGAATCAGAATCCAGGGCAGTTTGTGTTTGCATCTGGGCTCCTATAAGAAGTTGATAAGGTGACAACACATGTTTTGAAAGTGGTCTGTTTCTGAGGTGCATAAGTGCAATGGACAAACTTCTGGCTCAGTGTTTTTGTCCCATTCTCAAGGCTTGCTTTAACAGTTTAACATTTTTCACAACACCCTGCGACTGTGGGTGGTACTAAATACCATAATGCCAATTGAGGAGATATTTTTAATTATGTGTTCAGAAATATGTACATTTTTTGAAATGTAAGCCCTGGGCTGAATGCATATGACTGGGAATTCCCCACCAAGGGAAAATTTCCCTAGTTAAGGTATTCATCACAAATTTATCAGTTGCTGCCTGTGCTGGAAAAGCTTCAACATATTGTGTAAAATGATCGATGACTACCAGTAGATACTGTTTACTTTCACTGGGAGGACGCGGCCCCATGAGGTCAATGTGCACTCTCTCCCAGGACTTTTTTTTTGCTGCAGCCACCTGCTGGGATCTGCCTCGGTCATGGACCTCTAGGCTCCCACCTCCTACATTGCCTGCACTCTCCCCAGCACCCTTGGCTTGTGTCCCAGGGGGTGGGGTTGTGGCACCCTCCCCTCATAGTGCCGCGATCCTAGGGACTATCTGGGAGAGCCGGGCTAGGAGGCTGATTGAAGCCAGAGGTGAGGCTTCATGGAGGAAGGTCTGGCTGCAAGTTTTTACCCCTTGCTGAGGTGGGGACATGCAGTGACTGCCAGCGTCCATCCCACCCTCAACATACGGGCACCAGTGCTGCAGTACACCTGGCCTCCGCTGGGTGTCTGTAGTGCACCGGACATGCAACCCCTCTCCCCCTTGGAGAAGGAGAGCAGTCACGGGATGCTCAATCCTTCTCCCCCAGCCGGCCCTTCCAATGTCCGGATCCGTTCCCGAACCCGGGTTGTCAGTGCCGCAAGTTGGCACTCTGCCCCAATGCCAGTGGGTCGGCTTCTCTCAGGGCTTTTGAGAACTTGCTTGCAGATTGGGAGTGGGAATTTGTTGAACCTGCTTATATTGCTGGTAGATCAGTTATTTACATATGTTACATCTGTCCTCATGGAAGGCCAATTAAATTTTTGTCTTAAGATGGTGTAAGCAAGCAATAATACCCAACATAATGGGTGGTATTGGGCTATACCCACCTGCTCAGGGGCATAATGAGACCCTACACTGCAGACGGGGTGCCTTATAGCCCCTGGAAGGGCAGCTATAGCCCATACCGCCCACCCTGGAGGGTATTATTGCACTTAGAAATTGGTTATAATTATGAAGAATGAGACGGACACAAAGTTTAGTGATTTAAACTGTGAGGAGTTTATTTTTTAAACAGTACAAGTGTGGTAGAAAGAAAATAGTCCCTGGTAAAATAATTTATTGCAAGAGTTGTTCATTTGTTTCATTTGTGATGAAGTCATTTGTTGTATGTTATGAATTGAATAGGTGCATTGAAGGTGCAGTTGGTTGGTGTAAAGTTGGTTAAGCCAGCAATAAGACACGAGGTGTGGGTTATGTTCTGATAAGAACATGCCCCAGGTGCGTTATGAGGCATGAGGCGCTTGCGCTGAGTGCGTTTAGCACCTGTTAAGTGCTCTTATCAGGCCATAACCCACACCTCGGAGTGTCTTATCGCGCTTATAAAATGGGCCTCCATAACTCCCCAGAAAAAAAAAAAGAATTTAAAATATAAGAAATATATGGTAAAAGGATTAAAGATGGAGAAGATTGAAAAATAGTCCCTCAGTTATGCAGACCATATGTATCATTCACTGTATGTCTCTTTCTCTCTTCTGCCAAATCTGTGTCCTAATAGAGAAAACATTTTTTTTTTTTTAAATAAGTTTATCTTGGTTTTGTTTAGCTTTTGTTCTTAAGTTGCAGGCACTTGCCCGTTTGACTGTGAGCGAGCGAGTGTGTTACTGTCCCACGTCTACAGAGCGATTTCCATCGTGGTGCTTGTGCCTCTCCTGTCAAGTTTGTCTGTGCCACAATACACATACACATCATTTTTCTTTTATTTATCGTTTTACTTTATTTTGTGTTGTTTACAGTTTTACTAATAGCCACTGATTCGCTTGACTGTTAGCGAGCGTGTCCCTTGATGGCTGCCGTATAGAGTGGTTTTCAGTCAGACTTTTAAAATCACGAGGCTGAGCTGTGTAACAGCACTGCACTGCATTAGGGGATATTATCAGCTATTTTCTTTTGTTGCTCTCATTAACGCAGCCGGATTGCTGTGTGAGGAACGGACAATGGGGACAGGAGATGCCGGAAGAAGGATACCGATTCTGTTAACGGTCAGTGGAGTCACTGGTTCCTGGGTACGTTTGAATAGTGAGAGTAACAGATATTTGGCTGTGAGGAATGCCTGCCAAAAAAATAAATTACTGAACAGTACTACAGCTTTAAAGTTTGTTTTTTGGAAAAGGGGGTGGGGGTTATTGGTACGCCGTTTCTCGGTACCGTGTGATCTATCAGTGTAGCAGTTGTGCTTCTGTGTGCTGCTAGCTGACTTGCTGCATTAGGGACCACTGGCGCAGAGTGATTTTCCCATGTGGTGCATCATGGCTAGCAGAAGTCAATCAATATCTTTATTTATCCAGGTGGCCACCATTGAGAAAGCTCATTTACAAGGTGGACCTGCGGTCCTACAGTAATAATACAGAAAGACAAGTTACAATAGTACAAACAGTAAAAATAGCTATTAATGTAAAAATGCACATTTACAGGTGATATACATTGAACACAGAACTACAAGGAGTCATGGATAATGAACTTGTGCTGGATCCAAGCCCAAAAACAGCCTTTTGTAGTGGGAAATGTTAGGGAGAGGGTAGGCATACCAGATAGAAGATATCACATGCATAATGTAGGGAGAGGTGGGGAATAGGGGAGCAAGTTAAGATGAACCAATTGTTAGAGCAGAGTGAGGGATTGGGAGGGCGTAGGACCGTAGGAAAGGTGATGAAACAATTTTTGCCCCAAAACGTGGTGACATATGGAAGAGAAAAGCTGCTGTTGTACCAAGTGCAAGAGGAGGAATATAGTAGCAGGGGCATAACTGGGAGGGTCCTGGAGGTTGGGGCAGAGGGAGGTGTTGGATGGACGAGGGACCAAATATTTTTTTGGGCAAAAGATGATATTTATCCCCAAGTGCGGTAGCATGTGCTAGAATCAGGCTGCTGCTGTTCAGAGAATCAAAGAATAAGATATGGGAGTTTGGCAATAAATCCTGTGGATCTGTTTGGTGGGCATGCTAGAGGCAGAGGCACACATTTCAGCTAGGGGGCCACTGTTTGCGGGCCACCTTTTGAGGGAAGGAGGTTAGTTAGTGTCTAGTAAAGCAGTTGCAAATTTCTGTAATGCCATCACGGTAAATCTTTTTGAACAAAACAGTACTTACTGGGGTTTTCAACTTAAGTATTATTTTTGGTTTTATTCCATATTGATGGAAGTACAAATCCAAAGGTGGCTCTCCTGACTTGTGTGAGTGCCCTGGGTATATTTAGCAGGAGTTGTGAGCAGCTTCTAAGGGAATAATTCCTGGGCACAATCGGAGACAGTCGACGATATATTGAGGAAGTTTGCCACTGAGGGCTCTAAGTGTCCAGAGTGCTGCATTAAAGTTGCGCCTATAGTGAAGTGAGGTCCAGCCCATGGCAGTATAGTGTGCAATGATGGGTAAAAAAGGGATGAAGTGATAAAGCGTATAGCTCTGTGGTACAGCGTATCCAATTTTCCAAGATAGGAAGCCGCACAGCTACTGTATATGAAGTCTGCATAGTCAATTAAGGACAGGAACGTGGCTTGGGCTTATCATTTATTTGCGTCTGCTGTAAGAACTCTTCTTATCCTGTAAAAAGAAGGCCAAGTCTTTGCCTTAATTTTTTCAGCAAGTCTTCCAGGTGGTCAGTGAAGGAGAGTTTACAGTCGATCCACACCCCAAGATATCTGAATTTCGGAGTGTACTCTAAGCACTCTCCCAGCATTGTGGTCATTGGGGGGAAGGAGTCAGTAGTGCTTGTGTAGTTTGCAGGGGAAAATAACATGGCTTTAGTTTTCTTAGTGTTTAATAGCAGTTTTTTATTGATTAGTTGGAGTCGCAGGAGGTTGAAACCTTTTTGTAGGTCAGTACAAGCTTCTTTTGGTGTGGGACAACTCAGGTACAGCACTGACATCCACAAATAAGTGAATACTTGCATCCTTGATTCCCTCATCAATGTTGTTGATATACACTGCGAAGAGGAGGGGACCTAATATGGATCCCTGAGGGACACCTCTTTGTAAGAGTTTTAGGGCAGATAGTTCACCATCTGCTTTCACCTGCTGGTATCTGTCTGTCAGATATTCAGAGAACCAATTTAGAGAAGTAGCATCCAATCCTAGTGTTTTTAGCGAGTCGAGGAGCAGGTCGTGGTCGACTGTGTCGAATGCTTTGCTGAGGTCAAGAAACACAGCACATACTGACTTTTTATGCTCCAACTCCAGTTGCCAGTTGTTGGTTACTTTAGCTAATGCCGAGACTGTACTGTGGTTGGCTCTGAATCCATATTGAAGGGGGTTTAGTAATTTTTCTCTGTCAATGAAGGATCTTAGTTGGCCATTTACTATTTTTTCCAGTAGCTTCGAGTGTGTGGGTAGAAGAGAAATTGGCCTATAGTTATTAAGGTTGTAAGGGTCTCCAGATTTAAATAGTGGGATAACGTGTGTAATCTTCCATATTTGAAGGAGGGTACCTTGTGCTAGGGACAGGTTGAATAAATTAGTAATAGGCACTGCCAATACATGGCATGCTATCTTTAGGAAGTATGGTTCAAGTGCATCTGCGCTGGCACTTTTCTTAGTATCCAGGTGGAGAATCAAGTCTTCCACTTCCTTGAGGTAAGCCAATGAGAGTGAGAAATGTTGACTAATGGAGCCAACATTTGGTGGGGTCATGCCAAGTTGAGTGCACAGGCTGCATGCAGGCGAGTTATCAAAGGCTAAGCCTGCTGTGGCAAAGTGCGTGTTGAATGCCTGCAGTATCTCTTTTGTCATTGATTACTGTATTGTCAGAGGTAATTTTTGTAGGGAGCATATTTTGTGACGTGGCTTCCACCAGTTCTTTGACTGTGGCCCAGAATTTGGAGGGACAATTGGCTGCAGTATCTAGTTTTGCTTGGTAGTAGCAGGCTTTAGTTTCCCTAATCAGTTTGCTGCAGCGATTTCTGGTTGTTCCAAAATGGTGCCAATCTTCCTCTCTTTGGGATTTGTGGGCTGTTTTCCAGAGTTTATCTCTGGACAGTAGTGTAGCCTTGAGATCTTGAGTGAACCAATGGCATTTCCTAGCCTGTATGCATATTTTTGACAGAGGTGCATGTAGATTCATGGGGTAGATAATGATTTCATATAGTACAGAATATGCAGTTTCCACTGTTTTAGCAAGGTAAAAACTGTGCCACAAGGGGGAGTTTTTAGGTCAAGTAGGTATGCCTTTGGGTCGAATGACCTAGTTGACCTTTTGGTGGAGAATTTGGCCTTAGTTGGCACTTTGTTGGCTGCCTAATCTCCAGCTATTAGGCAATGGTCACTAATATCCACGTCAAAGGTTCCAGCGTGGGAGAAGGAATGGGGTTTGTTCACAAGCAGGACATCCAGAAGGGTATTTTTGGCTGTATTCTTTTTGTTGATACGGGTGGGCTCTTCGTTGAGTAGGGTGAAACCAAGGGAGTCACAGAAAGATTTAAGCGGGTGACTGGCTTCCGACAGCCAATCGTAGTTTAGATCTCCGAGGATGTTTCCAGGGGGCTAGTGTCCAAGATAGTTGTAAGATAGGACAAGAGCTGAGTACTGGCAGATGGTGGTCTATAGCATCCTATGACTCATAGTGCTAACGATGGGGATAGGTAAATTTTTATGTCCAGGCACTCAAATCCCGCTACCAGTGAGTTAGAATTAAGTGTTGATGCCACAAATCTATCTTTGATGTAGATGGCGACCCCACCTCCTCTGGATTGCCTATCGCATCTAAAGATCTGGTAGTTAGGTATATTAATCATGCTATTTGGCATAGAGGGCTGAAGCCAGGATTCTGAGATAACAAGCACATCTGGCATTGTATGGGCAGTCCAAGCCTGGATAAGGGTGAATTTTTTTCAGCAGACTGCACACATTAATGTGCATAAAACTAATACCTTTAAGAGATAGTGACTCAGAAGGGGAGGTAAGTTTATGGGCCCTGGATTAAGCTCAACATTGCTAGAGCAGAGTAAGAGGAGGAGTAGCAATTTTTTCAGGGATTCAAGTGAAAGGCAATGAGCTCAAGGCTTTTTCCGGCTTGGAATGGAGGAGGAACCGGGGTGCCAAGCTTTGTTGTTTTTTTTTTATTTATGCAAGCCTAAGGACACTGAGGCTAATACTCTGGCTGTGTAACACCAGTGGGAGTAACTTGAATTAATTGGATATAAGGAAGGAGGCGTAGACAAACCTGCAATAGTTGCTCTTCGAGGAAGGTAGTCCACCTGGATCAGTTGGCAAGGAGCCTTGGCATAACATGTGATGTGTCAAGTCAGATTGGGTGAGCAGTCTTCAGGATGAGGATGTGGTGTACCCCCAGTCTTAAATTTTTTGGATAGTAAGCCAGTAAGGGGTATGATGCACAGAGCAGTCAAGAGGATTAATTGCCACGAGGCTGCCATAATTACAGTTGTTGGGTAAATGAGGGAATTTTGATAAGGGTAGCTTGCTGGCTGCTGGTTGCAGGATTCCCCTGGTGGAACCCTAGCAGTAAAAAATTGTTTTAGTAAAAAAAAGAAGGCAGGAGATTCATCAGGGATGGGAATGGGCGGTGCTAACTGGTCTATATGATAGCACACAGGAGGGGGGGTGAGTGGGTGGGTGAAAAATTGTGGCTTTGCCGTGCCTCTCAAGCAGTGGAGTCCAATGAGGAGGTCTCGGGCAGCGGTTTTGGAAGTGCTGACCGTCCTGTGTCCACGGTCCATGCGGAGGGCATCTGAGCTGGGATCCCTAGAGGGTTTTCAGCTAGAGAAAAGAGAGGAGCTCGAATTAATAGTGGGGCAACACAAAGGCTAGCAGTCTGAGTGAAAACAGCTCAATTAGCAACTGAAAAGCCTGTGATTTCCTTGGTGCCTTGCAGTCTGGAGAAAGCTACAAAGTCACAAAGGTGCTGTAACACTTGGTTGCTGGGAACATTTTTAGACAATAAACACAGTTCTTTGGCAAATCAGTCACAGGTCAGTAATTTGTAGTAACAATTTTCAAGTAAAACAGTACCTTAGCAAGAGAGGATATGCTAGTCAGCAAGACAAGATATGCTAGTGAGCAATAAGCAAACCTTAAGTACCAAAATGGTATGCCTCAGCAAGACAAAATGAGATAAAGCTGCTAGAAGGCTTAGTTGCAAAAATGGGATGGGAGCAATTGCAGTTGTTGACAGTAAGTAACCAATAAATTGAAACATCAGATAGGAGTAGGCGGAGACTGTGTGCATTTAAAAGAGGCTTGGGAGGGGCGGGGGTGGAACAAAAAATCAAGGGGAAGTTTGAAGAGCTAGCACTGAATCAGTGCACATAAGGTTGGAGAGAAACTGCAGCGGGGGGGGATGGTAAGTTACTTTACACAGGCCGAGCAGAACAGGCTATATTAAAATATATAAATTAGAAGCAGAGTACAGGGATGCAGGCTTACATTAAGCCACACGTCTCGGGTGAGTGAGACCAGCCAATCGGGCAGCTCTACACAGGCGTGGAGCCAATAGTGCTACCCTGAGAAGATGCTGAAATTGAAAACAGCAATGATGTCAAGACTGTCAAGAAGTAGTGCCCATTGAATAGATGTGGCCTGATAAGGACACGGCTGAAAATGTGTTTCAACCAATCAGGCTCCAGGATTTTTTCTGCCCATTTTATAATGGAGTAGAAGGTGCTGCTGGTGTTTCTGTGGTGGTTTTGTCATGGTGACATGCTGGTTCATTGATATGATTTTTAGTCTGTTCAGCTTCTGCATTTTGGCCTCCCAGTATTTTACTCCAGTGTTGTCTGTCTTGTTGTCTTGGTGCCCAGTAGTTTGCTGGCCTTGTTTCTGATTTGTGTCTTGTTACGCTAGTAATTTCTCTGCTACTTAGGCCTGTGCTAGATAGTAGTTGTACTGCAGTGGCTCTTATACTGTGGTTGGCATATCTTTGTGTGAGTTGCGCTTCATCGCTCAGTCTTGACATCATAGTTCCTAGGTAGTTTTTACCAACTGGTGCACTGGAGTACCATTGTGGGAGAGTATCTAGTATGGCTTGTGGTTGTCTGAGGGGATGGCAGTAAAAAGCTGTTGCAGTTGGGGGTAGTTTAGCTAAGTATTTCTGAAATGATTTAACTGGGCAAAGTGGATTTTGTGGGTCTTCGTCCGTAAATCCTCTGTTTTTGTCTCTGTTAGTTTCTATTGGATTCTTATGTTTTTTTGTTGGTTCATTGTGACATTGGGAAATGTATTGTAATCCATTTTCATCTGTGTTTATTTTGAATGAGGTAAGTGTTAGTTCTCGTAGACCTTATCGTCCTCGTTGCGCCATTTGGATCTGTATGTCGAACCATACTTTTCTGAGGAGACCTGGTGCAGTGTCGATGCTTTGTACTGATGAGGTTTGTAGCTTTTGCAGGTCTGCTTCAGTTAGTGGAGGGTGGTGGGTGGCATAGTCCTTTTATTCTTTGTGAAGTTTTTTTCAGGACGGAGGTTAGGACATTGTTTGAGCGGAAGATTGAGTCACTGATTAGGCTGATATTTCTTCCAATATCTTGGCTGTTGATGTGTCTGTTTAGTCCTGCATGGAGGGAACAGTAGCCTGAGATTGAATATTTTTGGCCACTGCTTGTTCTAACTTCTGCATAAAATTGGCATAGGACTTTAAGTTTTAAGGTGTCAGTTTTCCAGTCTATTGTAATATTTCTACTGATGACCCATTCATTGACTACTCTGAGACCCCAGTTTGTGCTTTTCTTTGTATTGGCCTCCTCATGCTCAGATTCGATGGTGTTAAGTTCTTCTGCAGTTACGGTGCAAAAACATTTATTTTCTTGATGCTTGCTTGTAGTTTGCTTTGGTTGTTTGTTGTTGGTTTCTGTGGTGTGGTACAATTGCTGTTTGCTTTTTGGTTTATTGGTGTTGGTACATGTAGGCTTTGTTGGTGGTATATTAAGTTGAATTTCTTCAATATCTGGCGGCTTTGTAATTTCTTGTTGTTGTGCAGCATCTGTGAAGAGAACATACAGTTTAATATAACAGTGTATTGCTTTGGAGGTGGATGTAGTTTTAATGTTATAGATGCATCGTGACAGCGGGAGAGGAGCTTAGTGGTGGTGTGAGGTGGTGGTTGTTTTTTTTTTTTTCTGTTTTGTAGGGCAGTACCAGAAAAAATGGCAATGTTTTCTTAAATATGTGTGAGTGTGCAGTATAGGGGAAGTTAAATGAATATTGGGTTCATATAGTGTGGAAGTGGAGTATGTAGGAATCAAACCCAGGTCTGCATATTTGCAGCTGATACTGTGTTATTTGTTTGGGAAGACAGAATGCTTTAGTTTGTGCTTTAGAGAGATGTGCAGGGTATGGGTTGAAAAAGTAATGGGAAAGATGTAGGGAATATAGTGTATTTTTGGGATTGACTGTTTCCTTGTGTTTTTTGAAGGGAGGTATTTGGTTGACGCTCCTTTGCGTTGGGAGGTGGAGCATCAGAGTAGGAAGTGCTACACAACTAATGCGGTGCATTTTTATAGGTGAGAAATGAATATGCGCATGATATTTGAGCAAGTGTCTTGCTTGGGGAGAAAAAAGGAGTCTAGAGCTTTGCATAATACGTAGACTACGGGAAGTATTTCTTGGTTTAACATCTGGAATGCAGAGTTTGATATTGCCTCATTATATGAGGAATTTGTAAGTTATTTGTGCTTATTTTGTGAGGAAGAAAAAGTTGGGGGGTTGTGAGAATACTTTGGCTTTGGGAGGGATTTATGCATTGTGATACTGTTGAAATGCGGGTGGGTTTTCAGATGCAGGATGAGAACATGGAGCAAGTAGGAGAAGCAGAAATGTAGGTTTAAATAGCCTGTCATTCTGGGAATGTACACATTGTGGCAAGTGTATGAGGCGAGTGACAGATTTACTAGCGTTTCCTAGGTACAGATACTTGTGAAGAAAGGAGATGTATATGTGAGGAGGGGAGAGTGTTTTTTTTTAATTTTATTATGGTTCAAGGGGGAAGGGATGATGTGTATGCTGTGTACATTTCAGGGCAGTCGCCACCTGTGCACGTTTACTCCTAGCCCCCCCCAATCCTGCACCCGCATCGTAGGGCGTCTGTTGCTTCTGAAGTAAGTGTTTATAATGAGAAGTGTGTAGTGGATGTCCAGTTTTGTTTATCTTGCCAATACTGTTTAGTTTGAGCCACTAACCTGGGTAATGTTGTTGGACTCCTGGGCTGTTTCTGTTTCACTAATGGTTTCGTTTGACTGGCTGGACTGCATTGCGAATTGTGATGGTTCGTTAGCATTTTCTTCACTTTTTTTCACTGGAGGCTCATAAAAAATGTTGTCTTCTAGGTCTGATGACATTTGCCTCAGTCCTGGTAATGTTAGTATGAAGAACTTTATGGCAAAATCTAACATTTTTTACTTTTTTCGGTGACCGCGTTTGAATTTCCCGCTTCCATGTTACGGTTTGCCACACAAATGTTCGCGAGGTAGAAGAAAGGGATGTGGGTGGCACATTGATTTCTGAATTATTGGGCGGCAGAGGCTGGCACTCATTCATAGTGGGCATTGTTGACTCATAAATGCCCACCTGGATGAGTGTGTTAGCTAATCAGATGTCAGAATTATGTTTGCCCATTTTCTAAGTTGCTTTAATGCCCAGGTGTACATGTCCAGTACCTGAATGGGCTAAATGAATTAAATCCTGCCTGCACAAATTGTCATTTACCAAATAAGTACTTCTGGTGGCTTTTTCAATTAGACCTTCTGACTCTCATTTCTGCAATTTTTGGAAAACCTTACTGTCCGGGGGGGACCAACCTCCTGTTCAGTCGGGCAGACCTCCATCATAGTTTGACTGGTGGGGCACTGTAGCAGCATGGTACAGGCTAATTTCGCTAATTCATCTGCTACCAAGTTACCCTGACAGTGCCTGGAAAAAATTCTCATCCATGCCGCCGTACGTGGGATACTTTGGGTCCAGCAGGACTAAAGAGGTCACCTGCTTGCATGATCTCGCCCCAGTCCGATGGGAATGCATCAGGCTAGTTTGGACCCAGATTGTAGTTGTGCACTACATAACTGCTGTCAGTAAAAATAAAATTTGGTTTATGCTTTAATGCTTCGTTTAATGCCAAAACCTCATCATGTTGTGCCGACTTTGCCTTAACTGGTATTGCTTCTTATCTGTCAATAGAGTAGTCTCCCTGTTCTGTCTTATGGCCTATAACTATGCCTATCTCTGATCTTCTTTTACCATTTATATGCTAAACACTTCCATCTGAATAAGCTATATCACTACTGTTTGGTATATCTGCCTAGGAGATGTATTTTAAATTTGGGGGGCTGTCTGTATTATCTGTATGATGAGTGAAGTGTTCTTCTATGACAAAAGTTATTTTCTCTGTATTTAATAGTGCACTGAAGTACAGACTTTGAGCCTTCTTTGGGGCAAGTGCTGGATTTTTTTTATTAGGGTAAAAGTGCCTGGATCCCTAATATGTGCTGATATATTTGGCACCTGCCATAGATGTAGTGCTCACTTTACAATTTGGTGAAGGCCTAATAGAGTTTGATAGGTTCCGATAAGTTTTTCTCTGCATTCGAAAGTGACCCTGCCCTGTATGATAGGAGATTCAATTATTTTGTTGCTGTAAGGCTGCATTATAATTGCTATGATCTGTATTAATGACTGTCAACTGGAAGTGAGAGGTTTATTGGTATCAGTTTGTGATGTTTTAGCACCCCTTGCTGCAGCTGTTGTAGAAGTTCCTCTTTTTCTTTCTCCCACTTGAAATGTGTTTGTGATTGGTATAGAGGCTTTGTTATAGCAGCATAGTTTGGCACATGGGTTCTAGCAAAGTTGCATACTCCTAAGATGCGCTGTAATTGTTTCTTAGTCTGAGGTACCATGATATTTTTCACTTTTTCTAAATAGTCATTTGTGAGGAGTATCCCTTGGTGTATTGATTTGTGTAAGTAATTCACCTTATGTAGGCCTATTTGGCTCTTTTCCTAGTTAATTTTGTAACCTTTTTCATAAGTCTCTTCACTACCCGTTGCAAGGTATTAATGTGCTCATCTGGAGAATCATGGCTAAAATAAATGTCATCTCTGTAAATCCTTATGTTGGGAATGTCTTCCAGGTCACTGGTTATGATGGATTGGAAGATATTTGGGCTATTCTTATAACCCTGGGGTAGGCGGTTAAAACAGTTTTGTCTATAATTTACAGTAAATGCTGTCTTAAATTGATCCTTGGGATGCAGTGGGATGGAAAAGAATCTGTTTGATGCATCAAGGAAGGTTTTGTAAGTTTTTACTGGGAGTGATTCCTATTGCTGTAACATGTCAGTATTTGGACATGCGTTGTCCCTCGAGTATTTATTTAATTGTCTATAGTCTACCACTAGGCAGACAGAGAAATATATTTTACCTACTGGTAGGACAGGTGAATTAATGGAGGAAGTTCATTGTCTTGAATCATTTTCATTAGCTCGTCTTTGTACTGTGCTTTAATGGGATATTGTTTTTACCTGGGATGTTTATCACTGTGTATTCTTACTGGGGGCATGTCTATGAGTCCCGCATATTCTGATCTGGTGGTTTTTTGAATTAATTGTTGGATTCAGGCTTTATAATCTCATGGCAGGTTCATTTGAAGTGGGGGCCTATCAGTGACAGTATTTAACAAGGCAAGGTGTCTAGCATCCTGGGCTCCTAGGACACTTTGAGCTGGTATATCTGCTATTATTGCTACCGTGGAGTGATTATTAATTTTAACTGGGACCTCTACCCCGTCACTGCTGGTTGACCCATAATGGTGTACAGTGTTTTTTGTTAATAACTTGAGAAGTCAAATGGGTAGTTTCTAAGGGGCAGAACTGTATGTGTGGAGCCTGAATCAATAAGCAAAACTTCCTCGATCTACCCCAGTTGTTGCCCCAGTAGGATCAACCCCTGCCTCTTTTAAGATGCTCGCAGGGATGTAAATTATACCCACATTGGCTTGGATTTTCTGGTCTGGGATCAGCCTGGTTTGCAAGCTCTCCCAATGGGGAGTGCTGTGGCAAAAAGTCTTTGCTGTGTATTAGCACCATTCTGGTGGCATGTTGTATTACACCTTCATTTTTGTAAATCAAAGGTATAATGGAGGCAGTAAATGACAGATTTTCCTGCGTCATAGTGGTCTTTAAAAAGTTTGTATTTAACTGCATCTAAAGTATGTTTTAACGCTTCCAAAAGAGTATCTTCCCCATATTCCTGAGAAAAATCCGTGAGTTGGGATGCATGTTTATGAATGTTATTTAAAGTGGCGCTCTCATGCAGACGTAGTTGATCCTTAAGTAATTTGACTAGTTTTACTTTTTCTAATGTGACCGATAAGACAAGGGGTATCATTGGAGATGATCCCTGTTTAATTGGTTGAATGGGTAGTGGTCCCTGAGGGGACTGAGTGGGAAGCTGTCCTTGAAGAAATTGATAGGGTAATTGTGCCTGTGAAGTCTGCATGGGAATTTGTGTTTGTGATGATTGACTGGGTATTTGTCTTTGTGCAGGGGGAATGGGTAATTGTCTTTGTGGGTGTTGAATGGTAAAGTATCCCTAAAGAGTTTGAGAAGGGAATTGTCCCTGTTGAGGCTGTGTGGATGGTGACACTTGAGACTGCATGGTTACCAGGGTTGACATGGTGGGCTGTTGTTGCTGGGCAGGAATTTGAACTGGGGCTGGCTGGACAGGCCTGGTAATCACTGGTGGTGGTGCTGAATTTTGTGAGTAGGCAGGCATGGGATTGTGAATAGTTACTGGATTTTGAATGGTAACAGGATATTGGGGTGAATTTTGTGGTGCCGGAAGGGCAGGATTAACCTGTGGGGATGACTGAGGTGTTGAAGTAAAAATCAACTGTGGGAAAGGAGGTGGTGATTGGATTGGTATTGGGGCTTGGTTGTTGGATGGCAGTGTTGCATTGCCCTGATATTGTAAAGTTAAGTTTTCCATTGTTACTCTTTGACAATCTTTGATAAAATACTCAAGAAGTGTCATATAAAGTGTCAGGACCCGGGTGGGGCAAGGGTATTCTGTTTCCTGAAATGAGGTCAAAAAGGCACATCGCTAAGTTTGATCCTGTTTAAGTATCTGAGATATTTCAGGGTCACATTGTATTTTGTGTTCTAAACACCTGACCAAGTGTGCTTATATTTGTGGTAAACAAGGTATTATGTCCAATAGTGTTGGGAATGGGAAAAGTAGGCTTAATGTTGATGAATGGTAGATAACAGTGATCCTGGGGGGGGGTTGATGAAGGGCTTGATGTTGAGATGTTAGTTGCCTAAGTTGGGGGGGTTGTGGCTTGGAGTTTGAGTGGATTGATATTTTGAAAGAGGGTGGTTTGGGGTTGAAGTTTGAGTATTTTGATGTTGGAAATTGACATGGCTGTATATGGAAGGGTGGGGGTTTTGGTGTGGAGTTTGAGTCATGGCAGTGATGTGTGGAATTTCCATGTGGGGAGGAGGGAGTGTGTTTAGAATTGTGGCATGCCTGATGTTGTAGTGTACGGGTGGCAGAGCGGGGGGTTGGGAGTTGCCTGTAATCCATTTCAGAATCTGATTCTGAACCATAATTTTCAAACTCTGTTTGAGTATGGTTGAGGATGTTCAAATTCCTCAAGTGGGTCTACCTGTGGTGCACCATTGGCCATTTCTTTGGGTGTATTTGATTTACCTTTTGTTAAACTTTTAAGTCCTTTAAGTGTCCTTGTGACTCATGAGAAATGGCGGGTGTCATCTTTTGATTGGTTTTGTTCCTGTTCTAGTTGTTCAAGGTTGGACATGAATGGGGCACTTTGTATTCAATGCAGTTTGGATTTGTGCCTATGTTTTTGGTGAGTGGTATGTGATTGGGAAGGTTGCTGGTCGCTAAGTATGTCTTCTTGATTATCTTGCAGGTGCCTTGAGACACGACTGTGTTGATTGGGGTCACCATGAAATAATTGAGTGTTATATGAATTTTAACTAATTAGACGTGGGGGGGTCACCATGTGAGTTAAACGGATTATTATTTGTACATCCGAGGTCACCAACTGAAAAGTGGGAGTTAAATGGAGCACCTTCTGCCTTTCTGGTATAACTCCCTTACTCAGACTCGTGTACATGGTTTTCACCATGACCGGCTGAGATTGGCAGTTCCTCCGAGTATTCCACTGACCGTATTTGGAGTCTTTCTAAATCATCTATCATTTGGGCCAGATCAGGATAAAGTTTGTTTGGAGTGGAAACACAGAGAGTGGGCAGATTGGCACCCAAGTCCTGACCCATGGCACCTGCCACAATTGTCCTTTCTGACACCTGACTGACCAAGACTATTTGGTCTCGGTCTATAAAGGCTGCTTATTAATTGAAGTCCATAGTCCCTTTGTGATTATGATTTTGTATTAGCAGGCAATGAAATTTCCCTAGTTCCTCAAATATTTTGACATGTACCTTAAATCCATCTGTTAACTGATGCCTGGGACAATCACATATTTTACACCAGTGTTTCTTTTTAGAATCAAGGAGGCACCATCACAAATATTTGTGTAATGGTTCTGTACATGTTAAGTCTGTACAATTTAATATATGGATGTAGCCTGGAACTGTTACCTTATGTGTACCAGCATGACCCAGGAAACAAAAATCTAAATCCGACTTACCTTTAAGGTCTTCTTGTTCTAAACTCATTGCTCTAAGTTTTATGATATTAAATTGAGAAGGAAATCTAAAGTCAGGATTCATGATTAAAAATGTTCACTCTTGACATGAATGTTTAAAGTTTACAAGGCAGTTTTGGCAGTAAAATGAATAGACAATTTGTTGCACAGCAGTGCAAGCAGAAAATTCCTTCAAAGCAAACCAAAAAATAGTCACAAAAAGAAATAAAAACAAATGCATGCAGGCTGTCAGCATTAGGTCCTATGCCTACGGTGAAGGTGACAAAACTCACCAAACCAGTACAAGCTGATGTCCTTACAAGATCCTGGGAGCTGAGGTACCCTTGGTTCTCCCTCAGAGACTCATTACCTTGCCTGAGGTTGTTGAGGATTTAAGTACCATTGACAAGGAAAAAATGGAGATTTGGCCAAATACTTTGATAGTTTTCAATCTTAACTGCTTTTAGAGGCCAGGTGACCACTGGTTAACAATCAGATGTTGAATACTGTAAGTACTTTGATGGCATCTAACTGATATAGGGAACTGTTTGGACTGCAGTTTTCATTTTGACATTATATTATCCTGTGTGACAGATGGTCAGGGAAAACTTTTCTTTTGATATTAAAAAAAAAGACTGGTCTCTCAAGCAAGACACACAGTCTGAAAAAATCAGATCAGATGGAGGTGCGAACAGCTGATCACTCATTGCGGTCAGTTGTTTACCAGGCTGGACAAGGTTGGCTGCTCATGTACTTATGTGGTCAGTCATTGATCAACTAGGACAAGGTTGACTGTGATCACTCATGCAGCCCGGCAAACCACCAATGGAACAGGGTTGACTGCTTGCTGACCTCTTATGGCTAGTCTAGATAGTTAAAAATATACTGCCTGTGTGTACTAGTGGAAAGTACTCCACAGGTGCCTAAAATTGAGAATGTCATGCTCTGAACTCATGTAGACACAGCTTGTCTGGAAAATTACAAGTTTACCCTCAGTACTTAACTTTATTTAAAGTCACCAGGAAAAAATTAAAACTGAATATATAAATTTCAAGCTTTGCAAAATATAATCTACCATGTCATAAGTTGTTAATCAATTAATTGAACACACTAGAATCTATTTGTAATTATCAGATTATAAATTGTTGATTAATCAATACAAAGTCATACACACAAAAAATCCAGTATTCATTGCTAATTAGAGAAGAGAGAGAACAGATGCCCAAGTCTTGCTAGTTTACTTGTATACTACTATATATATTACTGCTGGGTGAAATGTCAGCAAGAATCCATCTAGTTAAAATACCCTTGACCTCTGGGTTCAGCTCCTCAATTACTGGGGGCAACGGGACAGGTAAAGTCCATGGAACAAGTAATCTAAACCATGGATCAGGGAAAGGCATTGATGGGCAGGCAGTTCCTGCCAAGGGGCATGAGTGTTCAAAGGCATAGGCAAGTTTGGTAGAAAAGGTGAATGGAGTGAGTCAGGCGGGGCCATCCTGGTAATGGGATGGGCAGATTCAGCCCCAGTGATGCACGAGTTTGGGGTGTTGACCGCAGGGCAGGTGGCATGGGCAATAGGGCAGGCCTAGTTGGGTCCAGTAATGGATAATTGTGAGGTGGCTGGCCCAGTAATGGAGTAAACCTGGTTGGAGAGATGGTCAAACCCAAAGGAGCAGATGGACCTGAGGGCTGGGAAGGCAGGTCCTGTGGTGGCATAGATCTGCTTTATGGATTTGGTTAGCGGTGCAGACCTGGTGGGGTCTGCAAGTTAGGATTACATGTAGAGCATGGGCAGTACACATTTAGCTATGGGGCAAAGTTTTGAATATCGGGCCCTAAATATTTAGCCTTAACCTGCGTGTGCTAATAGGGGAGTCAGAAACTTAATAGCTGAAATACATGTGTGTTTTTATTTTTATTTAGTTTTTTGTTGAGCACAAAAGGAGGGTTAGGCAATTTTGCCTAATTTAATGGGAGGGGCGTGCATACAGTCACAAACTGTCATATTGAAACAGGTTGATTTGTTGGTGGTATTTCAGGACCCCAGAGAAATTCCCCAACTGTTTTTGAAAAGTGCCATTGGATGTTTAATGTCCACTTGAATGAACAACCACAAGAACAGGAAGGCGGGACCTCTGTTTAACCTCTCATCTGAAACACTGCACCTCGGAGTTCAGCACCCCTTTCATACTGCACTACAGTGTTAGTATTGGGATTTTAGCCCAAGTTCCTGGTGCGGGTCTAAAACCCACAACCTTCCAATTTTTGCAACCTCATACTGTAAGTGAGTGTGCAGCTGCTGAGCAGAGCACTGATGCTGCATAAAATATTGATACCATTGCCGCCCACTGTATTTCATTTATACCAGATTATTCAAAATGGTGTTTTTAAAACAGACCTTTACACAGTAATTTTAAGTCCAAATGCTTAGTTATGAATACAGCAGAATCTATTGATCACTAGGCAAGCTCTCTTCAGTTTGTATAACATTTTCCAATGAGGGGAGCATTTCAGAAATAAATAAAATTGGGGACCACGTGATGCAGGGTACCAGGTAGATGCTCCTCTGCATAGTTCCAGCCTCCCGACTTGGTAAAAGTGCTTTTTGGAGCATTTAACTAGCCTAAAACCCTACAATTTTATGGTCTACTGCCTTCCTCACATTGTGTGCTCGTGCTGGGTGAATTTGAGAGATAATGGAGGTGTATATGAAACGGGTGCTGCAAAAGCATACCCCGTAGAAGGCCCTGAAGAAATCACAGGCCTCGAGTGGAATTGACAAGCCAGAGGTCGCAAATCAGGGCACGGAACAGGAACCGCTTATGCTTAGCAGATTCCTAGAAGAATTCAAGCACTTTCGGGAAGAAATAAAAGAAATGGCATCAGAGATGAAATCTTTAACTAGAAAACTTGAAGAGATCTCAGTCTTAACTACGGATAACACCGCCAGAATTTCCTACTTGGAGAAACGAGCAGAAAGGTTCGAGCCCAGGATGGTGGCTATGCGGCAGAAACTTGCACGTTTTGAAGCTAAACTTGAAGACCTTGAAGGTCGTAGTCATAGAAATAATATTGTGATACTTGGGCTGCCAGAGGGAGAAGAGGGCCAGAACACCATAGCATTTGTCCAGAAGTTGGTGGAGAAGATCGCTTCCCCTCGCCCTTTGGGGCTAAATATATAATCGAGAGAGCCCACAAATCCCTGAGGCAAAAGCCATCCCCCCCCGGAGCAACACCTCTCCCTATAATATGCCAATTTCTAAATTATTTGGAGTGGCAGCACTTGTTGTACAAAGTTAGAGAAATCCAGGAAGTGAGATGGGAGCAAGTCAAACTCAGGCTTGCGCAGGACTTGCCGGGCTCTGTCCATTTGAAACACAAAGCATTTCACCCAGTTGTTTCTAAGATTATTGCAGCTGGTCTGAAGTTTCGTATGACATACCCGGCTAGGTTACAGGTGCAAGTGGCCGGTACCTGGGTTTCTTATGAGGATCCTGAGGCTTCGATTGTGGGCCTAAAGCTGTCCCTACCTGACCACTTCAGGGATACATGAGAGGCCCTTCATCATTTAAAGGGAAGAGTTCTGGATCGAAGAGAAGTGGCTGTCACTTGAAGGACTCTTTGGGGAGGAATATAAATAATTGCTGGATTTCCTATCCAAGCCTGTTTAGTGGGCTTAAGGAACACAATTTCCTTAATATTATCTGGACTTTCTATGGTTGTTTACGCCTTAGCTTTATCTGGGACTGTGATTTCTTCTAAAATGACTGTTTAATTTTATCGTTCGCAGACGTTGGGGAGAGTAATTTTGTAGTGTTCTGGTTTAGTACCTCCCCTGCAAGTATGCAAGGGGGAATGGCTCTGTTATGGTCTATGGTTTACACCTTCTAGGGTATCAATACCCATCGTATGGTGGGTTGCTTTGAGGGTCTTGGGGCATTTTCTCTACAGAGCCCTATTGCGCGCTTTTGCACCACCAGAGGGAGCTCGTGTCTCAATGTAATGGGGCCAGTGATCCTATCAGCCCGGGATGGGGGGGGTTCCCTGGCATAAGTGCATTACAATTGATGGGGTGCGGCGAGACCTGTTTTTTTTGGGTCAAGTGAGTCCCGTTGAGGGTGTGTCCTGCGTGGGAACCGGAAACATTGTCTTTGGTCTGGCCCTAACAGCACCTATTGTGGTGCGTTCCTTTTAGTAGGCAAGGCGTGAGGGTTGGTAACTCCCGCCATTCCTAGTGCCTATGTTCTATCAACACAGTGTTACTCCCACGGGTTATCAGGAGTAGATCAACTGAGGACCTCACAAATTTTTACTGTAACTCAGGTCATTTACCTCCTGTTGTTTTCATATAGGGGGGCTCACAGATCTTTTTTTTTTCCCCTTTGGGTTTAGGGGCGTAATGTCGGGGGGCTGGGGTGGAGAAGGAAACGGTATGTTGAACGTTGTTGGTGACAGTTGGGGGTAAGGAGGGCAGGGTAGAAGGTAAAATGTTGTGTTTATTAATGTTATGTTGTGATTGGGTGTTGCTTGGGGGATGGATGTGGTTGTTTGGGCAGGGCTGGGGGTTGGGGCAGGAGGATGGCACAGCAGTCTTAGTGGAACAGGGGTACGTGGATCACAGTATTAGTAACTGCCAAAGGTTAACCTTGGGCTTGTCTTGCCAATATAGATGGCTAGCAATATTAACCTAGCTATGTGGAATGTGAAGGGGGTTAGGAAAAAACCTAAGCAATATCAGATGCTTAAACACCTGAGTTTGCTGCGTGCGCAGATAATGTTCTTGCAAGAATCTCATCTGCTAGATACTGAGACATTGCAACTCAGGAGACAACAGGTGGGGCAAGTCTTTATTTTTTTTTTTATTTTATTTAAACAGCAGTTTGGAAAACCTTTGAGCCATAGGCTCATTTACAAAGGTACCTTGTCACAGTAAGACAAACGAAAATACACAGTATAACAGTACAACACAAGTATAACAGTAACTTAAGACATAGATACAAACCTATGGTTCTACTAGCAGCTGTGGGGGTCATGATGCTGGTTAATAGAGACATCCCATTTATCCCCACTCAGGTCTTTAGAGATTCAGAGGGAAGGTACGTCCTAGTTCAGGATACCCTTAGGGCCATGCCACTATTGCTTGGTAGCATCTACGGACCAAACGTGGATGATCCCACCTTTTTTAAGAAGTTGACCACCACAATTCTCCCCTTACTCCCTATTCCCATTATTATGGGGGGAGACTTTAATCTGGTTTTGGACCCTAATATAGACAGGTCCGGAAACATGTCGAGAGGACTGTACCCAGGGCAAGGGGCCTTCAGGGAATTGTTGGATCAATGCGGACTGTGCGACGTATGGAGAGTCCTGCATCCCAACTCCAGGGAATTTACTTTTAGTTCGCCAGTACACGGCTTGCAGTCTCACATTGATTACCTTTTGGTCTCTCATGAGCTCTTGCCAGGCGTCCTATTCGCCTCGATCCAACCGGGTCTTGTATCTGATCATTCTCTGGTGTTATGTAATCTGGCTTTCTCTAATATTCCCAAGAAAGAGACCCGATGGAAATTAAATGAGCAGCTATTGAAGGAGGAGAAATATTGTCGACTAGTGAAGGATCAGATTGATTTCTTTTTCTCTACCAGCCCAATAGAAAGTGTCACGCCGGACATTTTATGGGGAGCTTTTAAGGCTTACATTAGGGGTATTCTCATTAATCTAGCTACAGAGGAAAAGGGCTCAGGAAGCAGAGCTATTATCATTACTGTCTCAAATACGGGAATTAGAATCTAGACAACCAAATAACACTTCCAAGGAGGAGAGGCAGAAATTATTAGTAAAGGACAGATATTTATAATTATTAAGAGAGAAAGCAGAGTTGGCCATCATTCGTACCAAAGCAAGTCTCACGGGTCAAGGAGAAAAGTGAGGCACCTGTTGGCCTTACATTTAAAACAGCAGGAGTCTGCAAGATTTATACCTCCTATTAGGGCACAAGCAGACTGATCCCTGAGGGTATCCCCCCTCAGAGATAGTGCAGAAATTTGCTACATATGAGCAGCTATATAGGGATATGGATAGCCCTCCTTCCACAGAAGAGTTGGAAGTGTACCTTAGGGATTCTCAACTGCCTTCTTTGGCAACCCCCCCCCAAAAAAAATTCTTATCCTCTCCCTTATTGCAGGAGGAAATTTCGGCCCTCCGATAAAGCTCTGGGACCGGATGGGTTTTCCGCTTTATTTTATAAAGTTTTCAGGGAACAATTATTGCCATGCTCCACCGGCTGTACCTTCATATTCTTTCCGGGGCTGCAGTAGACACTCACTTGTTTGAAGCCCTAATAGTCCTATTCTCCAAACTGGACAAAGACCCCGAATCGGTTCAGAGTTACAGGCCACCATCCCTATTGAATCAGGATGTCAAAATTCTTTCGAAAATATTGGCGGATAGGCTAACGTTGGTTCTCCCGGACCTTATTGGCATGTCTCAAGTTGGGTTTATGAGGGGACGTTCATCCTCAGACCATTTACGTACCCTCTCGCATGTCTTCTCGGAGTCCAGGGATGCCACCTTCCCCGCAGGGTTGGTCTCCCTGGACGCCAAGAAGGCATTTGACCGGGTAAACTGGAATTTCTTGTTCCAAGTTCTCAGAGCATTTGGGTTTTCCGCCATGTTCATAGGCTGGATCAGGTCGCTATATCGGTCTCCCTCTGTGAGGATTTCAGGTAATGGGGCTTTTTCTAAATTGTTCCTGTTATATTCAGGTACGAGACAGGGATGTCCCCTTCCCCCTTATTATTTAATCTTTATTTAGAACCCCTTATTCAAATTATTCTTAACACCAGAATACAAGGTATTCCGATCCGGAACAAAGTGGTGAAGATAACTGCATATGCTGACTATCTCCTCCTCCATTTGGACCATCCAGTACCACCTATCCTGAATATGTTAAGTGAGATTGCCAAAATTGTCCTTTTTAACCCCTTAGTCACAAGGTTTTTAAGACAGACATTATCCCTTTGGGATTGTGCTGGTCTCCCCGTGTTATCAAATACCTGGGTATCAAGTTAAAACGTAATACTTCCCTATGGTTTAAAGAAAATTTAGAACCTCTTTCTCAGATGATTGTGCAGGATCTAGAGAGATGGGATAAGCTGCCGATTTCATTATGGGGCCGTATTAACATAATTAACATGAATGTATTTCCCTGCCTTTTTTAACCCCGTCACATCTCAACTCATTTGTCCCTGTATCCTGGTTTCAGAAAATGCATAAACTTTTCACTAATTTGATCTGGTCTAATAAACATTCCAGGCTGGCGTATCACAAACTAGCTACCCCTAAAAATGAGGGGGGGTTGTGGATTCCTCATTTGGCAATTTATTACTGGGCTAGTCATCTTGCTAAGTACCTGAAATGGGTAAGGCTGAGTCTGGAAAATCTGAGACCAGCCTGGCTAAACATTGAATTAGACTATATCCAGGCTATGAACATGGACCCCTCGACCATGCTCTTTGTCAAAGTCTCCCTCTTACAGAATGCTAGTAAATGCCTCACTCTCATGACCTCATTAAAGGTTCACTTGCAACTGTGTTCGTTTCTAAGATATAATCAGAGTACAGACCTGTTTCAGTCTATCTGGAATTCTCTGGCTTTCACCATAAATAAGCAGACAGTCTCTCGTACATGGTTACCTCAGTTAGATGAGGGGATAGCTTCTTCGTTCTTGGAAGACTCGGGGTGCTTGGCTCCTGGTAACTGAGATTCTCAGAAGGTACAATATTCCAGACTCCCAGTCATTCAGGGTTTGTCAATTGAAGCATTTGTTAATCACAATTTTTGGTAAAGTCCCTCCTCGCCCAACAGATTTTGCTTTGGTACCTGAACGTTCTTCTCTTCTCGAATCCGCAGGGGTTATCTCTATGATATATCAGGTATTGTATCAGTGGCGGTTTGGGAGTTGTAATGGTCCCACTAGTTTTTGGAACCCATTTTTCCTTCAGTCCACTTTCAATTGGTCGGCTCTCTGGATGTTCTGTCATAAATATGTGTCACAAGATAGATTACGCCTCATGCAATTTCATATTTTGCATAACATGTACTACACACCAGTCAAACTGACAAAATGGGGCCTTCTCGATACTGATAGGTGCACTAGATGCTCCCAGGAAGCTGGGACACTTTTTCGTATATTCTGGTCATGACCCAAGATAGCTTCATTATGGGATTTAATTAAAACCCACCTGAATCCCTTATTGGGATTACAGGACTGTTTTACTCCAGATATTTGCCTTTTGGGAGATTTGTCTTCTATCAAGGTAAAAATTTGGCGATTTCATATATCTATGATCACACTCTCGGTTAAAAAAATTATTCTCAGGCTTTGGTAAGATGGGATTTGTCCAACATATCAGGAATGGACACATGAAATCCTTGCTAATCTCCGCACAGGAAAGGCCATAGCAGGCCTCCAAAATAGGTTACAAAAGTATATATGGGATCCCCTTCACACTTTAATTATTACCACTAGGACTTAGTGTGTAACTGGTTTCCTGCTATCTTAAGTATTTGATTATTATGGATAGCTACTTACTACAACACTTGAAGGAACTGCTGTGCCGGTGGGGGGGGAGTAGAGGGGTTCGGGGGCAGTGTTGGATTGTTCTACTAACTGCCTGTTCATACTTGTATCACTGCCTCCTGTATTGTGGAAATTTTGTGAATAAAGTGTGAATTGGAAAAAAAAAAGAAATAAATAAAATCAACAGGCATGCTATGGATAAAACAATTTCTTGCACACTAACTTCATCATTAACACACATAGTAAAACACAATTTGCCAAATGTATCACTGGTAAATGTACGGGTGAGACGGGTGGAGGTCTGTCTTTCCTTCCATAGTCCTGTCTATAGCAAGAGGAAGAAGGTGATATTACAACTTTACTACTCTACTACTGGGACCGTGAACTTAAGGTATAAACAAACAAAAAAAAAAAGTGTGTTTGTCTGAGTTTGGTGAAGTGAACTGTTATTTGTGCAGTTAACTAGGTGAAGGAAACTGTGAATTAAGGGAATGGCTTAGGCAACAGGAAGTCAGGTGTTTGCATTTAAATCTGCCATAGATATCTTTTTGCAGAAAACAAGAGGAAGGAGGTGCTCTTAGAACTTTGCTACTGTATTGGGACTATATTGCCCTCAGTCTGTGCTCTGTAGGATGAACTACAGTTTGACAATTGCATGCAACACCACCACCTGTGCTAGTGCAGTGTAGTCCCATGGGGCACAATATTCTATGCTGTACTGTACATATGGGCCCAGATATTCAAAGCTTTGCACGGTGCGCAAACCATTTGCATGAGTTTAGCACAGGATTAGCTTGGGTCTGCTATATTCAAAAGGCAAAATAGTGCACGCAAACCGCACTAGCACTGGGCAAACCATAATATATGCAAGGGGCCAAATGAACATGAATACAGGTGCTATGAGATATTCAGTGACTAGCGCCGTGCTAAGGTGTTTAGTGCAACTTAACGTGACCCTTAGCGCAGTACAAATTACCACACAGGAAAAGCTGGTCTTAACTCTGGGCAAACAGCTTTGCATGACATTGTGGCCTTGTGTGGCATTAGCGTGGCCTTGCACGACCCTAACATATGACTATGACACAGAGAAAAAGCCAGACATGGAGGAAACATGCTGCTCACTGATGGCACCACAATGATGCCAACTGCTGTCACTAGTCCCAGCCATGCCAGGCAGTATGTGGTGACCCGGCCCCCAGGGGCCACCATGGTGGTGTGGCCATATAGCACACATCTGCAGACCATACGTCTGTGGTGACTAACAGATGCCAGCACACACATGCAGCACTGTGGGCATGGTGGGTGTTGAGGGGAGGGTGTACAGGTGGCCAGGCCTCACCACAGACTGTGTGCAGCTACAAGGCTGGGACACAGCATGCTGTGCACATGGGCCAGTATTGGGAATACCCCAATACCAGTGTGCCTGTCTGATCGTACATGCCCCCCCGGTCACATACTGCACAGTTGTACATACACCACAGCACACACAGCTGGCCATGTCTGTCACTATGAGCATCCCATGTCAGAGGTGCAGCATCTGTGGGTCACACAACAGTGTGACAGTAATGTCCACTGGCAGTACACACCTGCAAGGTGGGCTTGTCACTGTGCACAGTGGTCATCACTACCCTACACACCATAGGCATTGCTGTGTCCCTCACACTACTGGCCCCCTTGCTACTGTGGTGTCTGCTGTGCACTGTATCATGCCCTACAATGTGACAGTTGCATGCATCACCACCACCACCTGTGCCTATGCTGTGTTGCTCCCTGGGGTACACAATGCAATGCTGTACTGCATACATGTAGCCTGCAGCTACCATCATGCACTGTCAGACTGACCTACAGGTGGAGCTGTCTTTCTTTTGGTAGTTCTGGCTATAGCAAGAAGAAGGAGGTGTTTTTAGAACTTTACTACTCTACTGGGACTAAAGAACTAGAACTCTACTACTGGGACCTTCAATTTAGGGTAAAAACAAAAAAACAATGTGTTTGTCTGAGATGGGTGAAGTGAACTGTTATCTGTGCAGTTATCTAGGTGAAGAAGGAAACTGTGAATGAAGTGGAGTGGCTTAGGCAACAGGAAGTCAGGTGTTTGCATTTAAATCTGTCCTAGATAGCTTTTGGCAGAGAACAGCAAAAGGAAGGAGGCGCTGTTGGAACTTTACTACTCTACTTGGACTTCATTGCACTCCCCACCCTTTGCCAGTTCTACTTTTTGAGTCACAGGATTTGACTGACAACAGGAACTTCCTGTTTGGGAGCAGGAGGGGAGTGATCACAGAGGCACAGATGACTCGCCATCCTAGAAGGAAAAGAGTAGCTCTCCATCCCCCTCTAGCTGCTAGAGGTCTGACTCTGAGCAAGTAAGAAGGTGACTACTAAGGAATTTAGCTGCTTCTTGTCCCAGAACAAAAAGATCAGGAGCTTTAAAGGCATGAAGACAGTAGGAAAGTAGGGAGGAAAAAACTATATAAGATAAAAAAAATAACAAACAGAGAGAGGAAAGAGTAAGTATACAAAACAGTTAAGGGGGCCACAAATAAGACATGATGGGAGTGGTGCAGTGCAGTGGCTGTGGAGCACCAGTCTTCTGGGAGATGTTCTGGAGGATGCAGTGGTCTCCCATCTGCAGGCACCTCTCTGGGATGAGGGAGGAGGTTGCTCCTCTCCAGGCTTAGTTGGCCAGGATTTGGGGGACCTCCTCTCTCACCCAGGACCACCAGGTCCATCGCTGCTGCCTCATAAGTTGCTAAGAAGGAGGAGTGGTTGGACCACAGTGGGCTCGGGGAGGTGGAGGGTAAGGGTGGTGGAACAGAGGTGCATCCCTCCAGTTGTACCTCTCCACATTTCGTATGCCATTCTGGCAGAGTGTGGTTCCTCTATGGAGGCACCCACAGTGGAGACCAAGGAGGATGCTCGGAACCTCCACAAAGGAGACCCACAGGAGAGTGGTATGGGACCCCACAGGGGAAGAAAACAACTCCTGGTGGGGGATTCCATTGGTTTGAAATGTAGAACTGGGGGAGGGAGGGGAGAGGGAGGTCTGGTGCCTGCCTGGCACCATGGCTTGGAGGGACAGGGAGTGAATCCTCAGGATCTCAGGAGAAGCTGCAAGAGGAGGGAGCTGGATGTCATTGTCCATCTAGGGATAAATGACCTGGCTTGAAAAGGGATCAGAGCAGTGTAGGAGGAGTTTGTGGAGTTCTGGAGGGGTCTTAGACAAGTAGCACTCACGGTAACCTTCTCAGAGGTGCAGCCTGTCTATGGCATGGGTGAGGCTAGGGTGCTCTGCACCATGCGATTCAATCAGTGGTTGAAAGACTGATGCAGAGCTCAGGGGTTTTGGCTTCATTGGGGATTGGGGATCCACCTAGAGGGGTGCAGTTTTATACTGGCGCAATGGTGTGCATCTGTCCAGGAGGGGAACCAGGATCCTAGGTGATAGGTTTAAATGCTTCATTGGCAAGCATTTAAACTAGCTAAGGGGGAGGAACTGAAAAAGAGAAGGGAAATCCTAGGCCCCCAAAAATAAGGGTAATTAGTGAGGTAAACACCAAGATAGAGAAGTTGATAGGAATAAGGGCAGGGGTAAATAGAGAAAAAGGCAAATGCAGTAAGGACAGGGATAAGGCAAAAAAGGGTAAGGCCATTAAAAAAAGGAGGGTAATGAGTACCAGTGCTCATAGTCTGGGTAACAAGCTCCCTGAACTGGTGACCTTGATGGAAGAGGGATGCATGGATATCATGGCATCACAGAAACATGGTACTCAGAGAACAATGACTGGGATTCAACATACCAGGGTACACAATCTATAGGAGGGACAGGGACGGTAGAAAAGGATGAGGAGTAGCTCTCTATGTAAGGGAAGGGATCAAAGCAATGGAACAAAAGGTTAAGCAGGAAGGAGAGGAGGCACTATAGGTCCCCCTGGAGACTGGACATGGCACCATAATTCACACACGGGTTGTATACAGTCCCCCATCTCAGGGGAAGGACATGGACAAGGGAATTATAGAAGACATCCCTAGGATGGCAGAGAAAAGGGAAATATTGCTGATGGGGGACCTGAATATGCCAGATGTTAACTGGAGCACCTTTGATTCAGCCACATCCAAGAGCAGGGCCATTCTCATTGTCCTACAGGGGGCATGCCTTAGACAGCTAGTGCTGGAACCCACTTAGGAGGGAGCAATCTTAAACCTGGTACACTCAAACGGGGATGGAGAGAGGATCTCATATCTAGAAGTGAGTAGCCCTCTGGGAACAAGTGACCACCAAACAGTGTGGTTCATGATAAACTCAGCTGAAGAGTCAAGCCATACAAAAGTGAGGGTACTATGCTTCAGCAGGGCTGGCTTTGTCAAAATGGGAGAGTGCCTCAGAAAAGCATTAGAAAATAGGCAAGAAGGAGGGGTAGAGCAACAATGGGGAAACATCAAAACTGCCATCACTGAGGCAACAAGCCTTTGTGTTAAGCAAATAAATCAAAATGAAAGAAAAAAACACTATGATTCTAAAAAGTTTGCGGGGAAGGTTAGGGAGAAAAAGATAGCATTCAGAAAGTATAAGGAAATACAGAAGAAGCAGGACAAAACTGTACCAGTTAAAGCAGAAGGAAGTGGGGAAGGCAGTCAAAATAGCAAAGGCCCAAACTGAGGAAAAGATAGCCAACTCAGTTAAAAACAGGGATACAACCTTTTTTAGGTACATTAGGGAGAGAAAAAAGACAAAGGGAGGGATAGTGAGGCTTAATAAAGGGTGAGTGAGCAGAGAGGGACAGTGAAAAAGCAGGGATACTGAATGAATACTTCTGCTCAGTATTCTCAAAAGAAGTGGAGAGGGAGGTACCTAATCCAATCAATAAAAGCACTCTGGGTAAGGGGATCAATACCAGTCCTTTCACAGAAGAAAGGGTTCTGAAAGAACTCCTAAAACTGAAGGTGGACAAAGCAATGGGACCTGATGGAATTCTCCCAAGAATTCTAAAAGAACTAAGGGTAGAACTAGTGATACCACTGACTACCCTTTTTAACAAATCATGGGAAGATGGTGTGGTACCTGAGGACTGGAGGAGGGCAGATGTGATTCCCCTTCACAAAAGTGGAAGCAAGACAGAGGCAGAAAACTACAGACCTGTCAGTTTGACCTCAGTGACAGGGAATATGATGGAATGACTTATGAAGGAAAGAATCGTTGAATACCTAGAAACCAGTGGGGCACATAACCCAAGGCAGCATGCATTCACAGTGGGAAGATCATGTCAGACGAATCTAATCAATTTCTTTGACTGGGTGACCAAAGTAGCAGACCAGGGAGGGGTTATGGACATGGCCTACCTAGACTTTAGCAAGGCATTTGACACAGTCCCACACAAAAGATTAATAAACAAATTAGCCAGCCTGGGAGTGAGTCCCAGGGTGGTAGCCTGGGTAAAACATTGACTGTACAACAGGACACAGAGGGTAATAGTAAATGAAGTCCATTCCAAAGAAAGGGGGGTTACTAGTGGGGTACAGCAGGGTTCAGTACTTGTCTGGTCCTTTTTAATGTCTTTACAAGTGACATTGCAGAGGGACTGGAAAAGTATGCCTCTTTGCAGACAACACAAACGACACAAAGATCTGCAACAGGGTTGATACACAAGGGGGGGTGGAAAGGATGAGAAGAGACTTTGCAAGGTTGGAGGAATGGTCAGAAGTATGGTAGCTTAGATTCAATGCAAAGAAGTGCAAAGTAATGCACCTGGGAAATAAAAACCTGGGGAAGAGTACATAATGCGGGGGAGGTAGTAACAGCAACAAAAATGGAAGAGGACCTGGGGGTACTCATATTAGATAAGGTTAGCAAGCAATGTGAGAAGGCAGTAGGGATGGCTGGGGGGGATACTGGGATGTATAGGGAGAGGTATCACTGGTAGAAAACAGGAACAGTTGGTGAGACCCCATCTGGAGTATTGCATGCAGTTTTTGTGACCCCATCTCTGCAAGGATATAAACAGGATGGAGGCAGGCAGTCCAGAGGAGGGCAACTAAAATGGTGCTGGATCTGCAACAGAAGCCATATGAAGAGAGACTAAAGGAGCTTAATATGTATATCCTTGAGGAAAGGGGGGGCATGATAGAAACATTTAAGTACCTCAAGGAAATCAACAACGTCCAAGAGGGTAGCATCTTTCAGAAAAAGAGATGTGAAAGAACAAGGGGACACAATTTGAAGTTGGAGGGGGACGGCTCAGAGGCAATGTGAGAAAGTGTTTTTTTTTTCCACAGACAGGGTGGTGGACGCATGGAATGGGCTTTCTAAGGAGGTTGTGGGGTCAAAAACTGTGTGAAAATTCAACAATGCATGGGACAAACATAAGGCAATTCTTGGTGGGGGTAGGAAGAAATAGGCTGTTGGTTAACTAGGATCTGCAGCGTATCCAATAGGTAGGGAAGTGGTCAGACTACGTGGGCCAAGCGGGTCCTTATCTGCCATCAAAGTCTGTTTCTATAGATCTATTTTGGAAAAGACATACAAATATTATGACAGTATTTGCAGAAACATTTAATCCAAGCCTTCGATCTGACTGTTCACTTGCTCTATATCTGAATTATGTTAAACATAAATACTTATTATACACTGATCATGGTCATTTACAGCAATATAATTAGGGGACCTTATAACTTGTAATATTAAAAATTAGCATCCTTACAGTGAACTGTAAAGTGCTCTAAATAATCTCAAGGTAATTGGACCCCATTTCCCATTGATTAAGGTGAGGGATACTTTCACAATGAAGGGCTGATTATTCAGACTGAAATTGATAAAAGTTCACTCAAGGATCTCTCTACCAAAATCCCAGGTGATATTACGCTCACCCAGGAATTCCCAGCGGATGTGCTACTGGAAGGTGCTCCACAGATTCATGGAGAAAACAGAGTTGTGTCTGCACAGTCGCTGCCACTATGCTTTTACAACACAGCATCAGAGCTGGTAAACACATGATGCATTAAAACAAGGGGAGGAAATCCTTATTGAATGTACTGTGTAGCGTATTCCTCCCCTTCTGACTTTAGACATATTTAAGGGACTCTCAAGTCTGAGGTCTGTCCCTTTTGGCTGGTACATGCGATCTGGTATTTCAATAACTGAAATGGCATTGGAGGATGCTGTACAGGGGTCAAACAAGAAATTTACCTTTATATTGATGCATACGCACTGTGTAACCTAAAGTTCTTCAGATGTGGACGTCATGGTCTGGGGTGGCAATGCAGAGGACTCATCAAGACAGAAGAGTCAGCACCAGTTTTTTTCCTACCTACTGTTATTCATTTAACTGCCCACCCCCACCCTAGTGCAGCTGCTCCTTGTTATCAACTTTTAATTTATACCCAGACAGCCACCAGAGATGGTCAGAAGGGATGTCAGTACTGTATATACTGTCTCGTCTATACAGCACCTCCTGGTGCCCCATACAGTGTTAATATTGGGTCTTATCCCAAGTTTCTGGTGTAGGACTAGAACCCAAGACTTTCCAATTTGTCCAACCCCAGAACAGACTGTGAAACCTATTGAGTCTCTGCATTAATTGTTTAACCAGAATAATACACTCACTGAGATGAATAAAGGATATCTAATGTGTGAGTTGTAGTGTGATAATCATGCATCTTCACATGTGAGGATGAGATCTATAACACTTAAGTAGCAAACACCATGAGTGTGATACAAAGGTCTTAGCCCCACAAGTGGAGTGAATGTAATTATGTTCACTTGCGCGCATGCGCAAGGAACGTCTTGGGAGAATGGGACACTTTGGAGGTGTGCCCCTCCTGTGCAATCCCCTGCTCCATTGAGCAGGCATGGCAGTCCTGCACCAATCAGATGCAGTGCTGTGTATGACAGCGGTGGTCTTCTCTTCAAAGAAAACCACTGCTGTGTTCTTGCACTGTGTCACGCCCCCCAAATCTTTGCTGCCACACTGGGAGCCCACCCCAGCATGGCAAATGTCCCGCGTCGTCTGCCGACAGAGGTGCCCAATCCCCAGTCTGCTCCATGGCCCCCACAGCCATCCTTCTGCCACGCTGGGAGCCCACCCCAGCGTGGCAAATGTCCCACGCCATCTGGCCGACAGGGTGCCCAATCCCCGCCTGCTCCATGGCCCCCAGCCATCCTTCTGCCACGCTTGGGAGCCCACCCCAGCATGGCAATGTCCCATCATCTGCCCGCCAGGGGTGCCCAATCCCCGCCGGCCCACGCCCCCACAGCCATTCCTATGCCACGCTGGGAGCCCACCCCCAGCGTGGCAAACGCCCCGCTCTTTTTTTTTTTTTAAACCTGTAAATTAAAAACGGTCCCACGGCGCTTCTCCCTGGCCCCCCTCCCACAACCTGCACCCACCCACTGCGCACCCTGCCTCCCCACACCCTCCCTCACCCCATACTTACCTTCAGAGCTCGGCGTGACGATCATCGCTGGACCGGGAAGAGGTCTGCACTCTTCAAAGGCGACCGCGAACTGAGGAAATGCCAGTAAGCTGTATAATGTTCTAGATGGGTTTTTTTCAACTTTGTTGCATATCTCAGGCATTTTTTGGAATTTTTGCACCAAATTTTCAACATGGGGTTTTTGGGACCCCTTCTCATGAATTCTATCACTGTCATGGCATTATTCCAGCCCGAAGGGTGATTTCACAGTCACTGCGTTCATAAGGTGGGCTCTCAAAAAGCCTATTTTGAAAATTTGGTGGAAACATTCCTAAAAATTACCGTTTTTATGAGCGTGCGTTGAGCAGTTCCTACGCAGGCTCGTAAGTTCGCGAATTTTCAATATTTTCACTCCAGATTTTCAACATTGCCATTTTACCACACCTTCTTTGAGTAGTACAGCTGTCATTTTTCACATCTCACCCAAAACGTGTTTCCGCCCATGTAGCGCACAATGGCGCAGTTGGTGTGCAAACTCAATGTATGGGACACATTAAGAAAATCACAGTGACACTGTTCATGAGCAGATGTATTAAAATGGCTATGTTGAAAATTTGGTGAAAAAATTCCTTAAAATGACTGTTTTATGAGAGTGCGTTGTGCAGTTCCTACGCACGCTTGTAAGTTCGCGATTTTTCAATATTTGCACTCCAATGACTTCCAAATACCTAAACAGCACATAGAAGCAAGCAACATTCGGCATTGACAAATGCTTGTACTTCTTTGTCACTGATTTTTTTTTTTAAGCCATGTCCAAGTGCCAAATACCACTGCAAATACCTGCAAGCGTACGTTCGGCATTGACAAATGCTTGTTACATTACAGTGGGCTTAATGTAATCTCCATAAAGAGCAGCTAGTCTGCAATTTGTTTCTGCTTACTTCTGCTTCTGGATAAGTTTTCTTGTTTTAAAACAATAGTTCTGTTGGGAATAACTGTGTATTACACAGGGCCAGCATATTCAGAATATTCTGAATAGATATGCACTCAGAATCCTATGGTGTAATTGCATAATTTGCTTAATAAGAAAATAAAATTGCATTTTACATGTTTAATTTAAGTGGATGTTGAATAGCAGATGAGTTTGGTTAGAGGAGGGAAATGGGATTATTTCTGCTGATGAGGCAGCCCGCATTATTAGGGGAGTACACTGTATAACAGAATCAGCTGGAGGGTTTACTGTGCTCCATGGGCTACAGGTCGGTTATCAACAGTTTCAATATATTTATTGAGTAAATTGTCACCATTGGAAGGAATTTTGTCCTCAGGTGCCCCCCCCCAAAAAAAAACCTGGAACAATTCGAGTTTCTCTTTTTTAGATGTGCACTCCAAGCTTTTCCTCAAACAATTTAAACAATAAATGCAATAATTTAAATTGTTTTAAACATAAAACATGCAAGCAAATTTTATAGACTTGGAATGGTTTGCAAAATGTACTCTTCAACATGTACACCTTGGAAGAGAGGAGAGGGAGAGGACCATGATAGAGACGTACCTATAAGTATCTAATGGGCTGAACAGGGTACAGAAAAGCAGTCTCTATCAAGTAAGAAAGAGAAGCAGGGCCAGAGGACCTGCAATGAAGTTGTAGGGAGGAAGGGAGGTTAAGAGGGATATAAAAAAGTACTACTTCACTCATAGAGTGGCGGACACCTGGACAGACTGCCAGAGGACCTGGTAGAGGTGAACTCAGTAGGGGACTTCAATCATTAGTAGGATGCGCATAGGTGAATATTAGTAAATAGACTTGGGAGGGGGCACTGAAGACCAGTTAGGGTCAGTGGAGCCAGTCTAGACAATGACCATCTATACAGATTTTATGGGCCTTTCTACAGACACATTCAAGGTTTCTAGGTTTCATTTTGTGATTTGTATTGCTCAGCAGTCTAGGTAGCTGTAGCTGAACTGCTGGCTGTAGGATGTCCCCCTCCATGTGAGCAATCTTGTTGCTGATCTGCTGGTTTAAGGATGCTCACAATGAGCAGGTGCCTTCCTTGAGCTGTGCTGCCATTATGCCTTTAGCAGAGTCGGATGCCAGCCCTAAGATTAGCAAGTCTTGATGACTGTAGCTGAGCTGCTTGTTTGAGGGTGTACACGTGAACTAAGCAGCCCTGCTATCCATAGCTGTGTTGCTAGTTTACAGTGCACTGCCTAAACTGACCAGCCTTCCCTAACTGTAGCTGAACTGCTGGTTTCAGGGTGCCCATCATGGGTTGAGCACATGTTTGTAACTGAGAGCTTGAAGTACTGGTTTGATACTGTCAGCTCAGCTACTATGGGATACCCCTCTGAGCCATGCTGCTTTATTAATATTTAAACTGCTAGATTAGGAAGACCTACCCTGTACTGAGCAGTCTTGTTACATGCAACTGATTGCTGATTTAAGGTTGCCCACCCTGAGGTGAACAGGTACACGGAGATGAGATGCTGGTTATATGGTGCCTGCCCATAAGATAGGCTACCTTGGTGTCTCTGTGCTGAGTGGTTTCTAGCCTTGAGCTGAGTATTCATGGTGCTTACAACTGGGCTGCTATGGATGCCTGCCCTCAGCTGAGCAGGTGCATGTAGCTTATGTGCTGGTTATAGAATTGCTGTCTATAAACTGGGATGCCTTGGTGCCTGTAGCAGAGTGGTAAGCTGCCAGCTATGTGCTGAACAGTCTTGGTGCCTGTAGCTGTGCTACTGATTTAAGAACACCATCCCTGAGCTGAGCAGTATTGGTAGATGTACTTGAACCTTGAAAGGTGTGAGGATGTCACCCTGAGCTTTGATGTACTACATCTCTTACATCTCCTAAGGGTCAAATATGGCACTAATGTAGTTTTTGGATGGTGTCTAACTATACAAACCTGCGGCCTCACTTTTCTGAGCTTCTTGTGTACTGGAAAAGCAACTGCAAGGAGTGTTCGCTCTCCTGCACAGGCGAGTGCATGTGTACAAGTCTACTGTAAGACACCACATACCTTGCAAAATCTATAAGCCAGGTACACGGGGTGTAGTGCCCCAGCCTGGATTCAATATATGTTTATACATGCAGTTCTCTGGTCTCTTGTGGTTGCAAGTGTATTCTCCAACAGTTGTGGCACAAACAAGACTTGAGAAACAACTCCTATAAACATAAGACACCAGTATATATAAGAAATGTTATACCTCCTGTTGCAGATTTCTGTTTTTTGCAAAAATGAAGCTGGAATTTATAAATCAAAATGTTTTAAACTGAAAAAATAGAAGCCCCTGTGTGTGGAAATGGAGTATGTTAAATAAAATGAGAACCAAACTTTAGAAGTATTAGCACAGGACATCCTCTTATGGTTATAGCCCTACTTGGAATGTTTAGAAGTAAAACAGCTCTACTGATGTAGGAATGATGCCGTGATTTATAATGGTTAAGGCAAGCACCGCCATAATAAAATATGTTTCATGGTAGATCTCAGCAACCAGTGAATTGTACTTGTGACACCAGATTTTATTATATAAGATACATTAATGTAGTGGAACCAAACATCTGATTATACTGATCCCCGTGGTTTTAGAATTAAGTGATGGTTATGATAGTGACAAGAAAAGGGAGGTTTACAATATAGAGTTCCATGAAAATTAAATGCAGAGAATGTCTCTTTTTCAGGCTTGGCCAGGCAACTTTGGAGAAGAAGCTACAATTTGCACAAATTCTTAAACCCCATGCCGGAAGCAACATTTCAGAGCTATGGGTCCCTTATCTCTGACTGTGAACATGGATGCATGTCATCGGCGACAGCAGACTCACAGAGAGGAACGGTTTTGTATACGTACCAAAATTACATGTTCTTATTTAACACACAACCATTTTCATAACAAGATGTCACCATTATGCCATCTTCATTTAGAAAAATGCCATCCCAATAATCTTACGCAGAAAGCAAATTATTTTATTCTAAACAAGTACCTCTGCACTCAGTGTGTAATTGCTTTTTCTCATTTACAATTTATTTATGCAGGATAGTCCAGATGAGATTTTTATTGAATGGTGACCTGCTTGAAGCTTCTACCTATTTTCTCAGCTTGGTTAGTTGGAGCACTGGATGTGGCTGGCTCAGTGCCTCAGCATGGGTATTTGCATGAGCATGTTTGAACCACCAGTCACCATGGTCCCTAATGCTGGTGCTTAAATCACCATACAGCATTTCCTTTATAATCTTTGGGAGATATGGGGACCCTATACCTTTTATTACACCCCCTTCCCATTACAGAGCAATAGTAGTAGTAGTAGTGTTGGGCAAGCTTAAAAACAAACACAGGTTTTAGAACTGCGTGTAAATATCTTTTTAGTTCTGTGACAACAGAATTGAAATCTTCACCTTTTGTAGGAAAGCTGCCTGAAAAAAATCTTATCTTCACTATTTGTATTTATGGAACTAAGATTGGATGCTAAAAATAATGATTCTGAAACAATTTCTCTCAGTAAATGATGCATTTAATTATATATAGAGAAATAGCCAGGCTAGTCGGGGTGAAGAAACTATAAAATAAAACTATATATTTTGTTGTTCTAACATGTCAATTTACACTATTAGTTTATTCACAAATTACCATGTACTTATGCAAACAACAAACTGACGTCTGCACAGTGCACCCTCACGGTAGCTCCAGCAAGTTCTGTCTATGGTATATATGGCAAAGAGTCAGTTTTGGAGCCGTCTCAACTAGCTGATGTCCACCACACAAGCTTGAACCTCCAAAATATCAAGTTTTGTCACAATCGCTACAAAAAAATTACCTTATTGTGGCTAAACACTCATCAGGAATGATGGCTGTTTACACAAAACCTTTATTCACTTTCTTAAACATTGCCATTCTCAACTGAAACAGTTAAGGGGTTTTGTATCAAAAAAATAGTTGTAGTGCATTACTGCTGCCGGTGTCCCTGTAAAAATCAGACATATAATAAAACATGTTTTACCGTTTTGTGCTGTAGCTATAGTCAAATCAGATTTTTACAGCTGTGGGCAGAGCCTACAGCCATTTTGCGATCTGTTGCCTTAAAATGGCCGATCATGGCACCTTCCATTGGACTTTTGGAAGTATCCTTCCAGAAGTCCAATGGAGCTTGTAACACTCCGGCACAATCAGCTGCTACGGAGTAACAGCCGCACTATTTCAACTGTTACATCCACATTCTGGGCAAGAACTCGTGTGCATTCGCAGTTCTGCTAACCCCACCATCTTGTGAATGGCAGACTGCCATTTCACAACTACGCATGCACGAATGCCGTGCATGTGCAGTTGCATCACTGCTGGTCAGCGGCACTCACTCTTCAGAACTCTGCAAGCTCACCACAGACGTATTGGCTCTGGCTAGATCTTGCTTATAACAGCATCAATTTTTAAATGTGACCTCTATTATGGGACTCCCTCCAGAGTAGAAAATAGTGGTGCCCAAAGTGCAAAAAATGTATTTCAGGAATTAACTCATGAAGTGCCACTACTTATGGAAGTTAATCTCAGTGTTCACTGCCTCTGTGAGCTCTCTCCCACCCCAATCCTCCCTTATGTGTCTGGTAAAACTCCAGCTCCCTCCCTCTGTGTGCCATCCCACCCCCATGCTCCCTTGCCTGTCCCCAAATAAACAAAAGAAACAGCCATCCATTCCCTCCTTCTGTGTGCTGTTCCAGCCCCACCCTCCATTATAAACAAGATAAACATGCCTAAAATAGGTGAAGTGTAACTATTTATCGAAGTTAATCTCATCACCCCTCCCTCCATGTGCTCTGTCCCACCCTAACCCTCCCTTACGTGTCTGGTACATTACAAAATTCCCACTCCCACCCTCTGTGTGTTGAACCCCCATCCTCCATTCCCATTCCCTGTATAAACAGGATAAACATGCCCAAAATCATCTGGATGGGGGAAGAAGACAAGAAAAAAAAAAAAAAAAAAAAAAAAAAAAAACAGCAGCAAATGCAAACAAAGCAAAAATCCCCAGTGGTACCAGTACAACAGAAAGTGAATGGCCAACTGAGCGAAAGTGTTCCTTCTGATAGAAAAGAGGAAAGCTGGATAACAGGGAGGGGGAGGGATTTTGTACATTTTCCAATGATCTTATTAAGGAACTCTTCAATTGATCATGCTAATGGCCTTTGGAGCTAACAATACAAAATGGAGCCTTTGTGGACTCTCTTTCATGATGCCACCAGGGTCACCATTGCAGGTCTCGGTCCCAGAGGGCCCTGTTTAGTGATATAACCCACCACAGTGGTGCTCAGCCCTGGAGGGCTGCCTTTTCCTGATCCCACCCACTGTGGCATGTGTCAACCCTGGATAGCTGTGTTTTGTGGTGGGCAGGATCACAAAATGAGATCCTCCAGGATTGAAAATAGTGGTGCCTGAAGTGCAAAAAATTAATTACAGGAATTAATTTGACGTGCCACTACTTATGGAAGTTAATCTTACCAGCCTCTCCCTCTGCGTGCTCTGTCCCACCTCAGCCCTCCTTTACGTGTTTGGTACATTAAAAAAGAAAACTCCTGCTCCCTCCCTCTGTGTGCTGTCCCACCTTCACACTCCCTTGCCTGTCCCTGAATAAACAAAAGAAACAACCTTCCACTCCCAACCTCTGTGTGCTGTCCCAATCCCCATGCTCTCTTCCCTGTTCCCCTATAAACAAAAGAAACAGCCTTCCACTCCCACCCTCGGTTTGCTGTCCCACTCCCACCTTTCCATTCCTGTCCCCATATAAACAAGATGAACATGTCTAAAATAGGCTGGATGATGGAAGAAGCCAGTCAAACATAAAATTCCGGCTCCACATACCACGCATGCCTGCAGTACTTACTTGTACACACACCCCCACAAACTGGGCACCACCAAGACAGTATGCAAAAAGGGAATTCTTTATTCAAATAAAGTGCTCACTACAGAAGCAGCTGCCCAACAAGTCAAACACTCCTTGACCAGTTTCACACATAAGGTGCATCTTCAGGAGGATGTTCTCACCATGACCATAACCAATAAAAAGAAACTGCTTAAAGTGACAGTGCATTTTTTTAAAAAGGGCACAAAAAAACATTAAAATAACACAATAAATACAAACAGCAGTACCAACAATCAAGGTGACTTCAGATTAACACCATAATTCATGTAATGATCTGTGCAGCATAAAAAATCCAAAATATTATTTCTACATAACACCAATTACTCATAGTAATTCATGCATTCATGCATCATAGGAAGCAGTAGAGCAGTGGTTTAAGGCACTAAGCTGCAACTCTGGAGACCTGGGTTTGAATCCCACAGACCCCACTTGCATACTGTGACCCTGAGCAAGTCACTTAACTTCCCTGTGCTCCCAGGTCGCACCTGTAAACAAGCTTTTAGCTTGGTGTCTCTCCAGGTTAAACAACTGGAAGAAAAAAATAGTGGTAATCAGAACCCTAAAACAATGATTACAATGGAGGTGCCTATCAGCATTAGTATCACACTTCCAAAGCTCAGAACATAGAGGATAATGGCTGGAGATCGGGTGATAACCACACCGTAATCACCTCGAGTGGTTGCTAGGGTAACATGGTAAACCTCGAGAGCGTAGCTGGAGAGGTTTACTGTAGCCCTAGTAACCACGAGAGGTGATTTCAGTGTGGTTGTCACCAGATCCCCAGCCATCATCTTTTATAGTGTGTGGTCAAAAAAACATTGTTTGCATTCTACGTGTGAGAATTATGGAACTCTGGTGCATTCTTTTTTCTTATGCCACTGTTTGGACGTTCCAAAGTGTGGTTAGCAACTTTTAAAATTCTAAACAGTGCATAACAAAGCTGTGTAACTGCTGATTTATGGTGGTTAATAGGCACTTACCATACATTATATGATTATTACTTGGTATTAAAAGACAAAGTAGGCTGAGAGCCCACTGAATTGTCTCCCACTCCTAGTGGGTATATTAAGTTATTTTATTTTGAACCAGGTAGGCATCCAAACTATTTTTAAAAGACTCACAAGTTGGTGCTAGAACTATATGACCTGGTAAGGTATTCTAAATCTTTGCAGTTCTTACTGTATAAAAATGTCTTAACAGTTTTTGATTTAGAAATAAACACTTGTCTCGGATGACATCTAAGATTATTTGGCTTTATGCTGTATCTAAGGCCACATTGGTTCATAAGTATGTTATTTTCCAGAATCTTTTACATTAGTAACAAGTTACTTCTTTCATCTAATAGTCAGGGGGAAAAGTTGTAGGGAAGTATTATGATCTGTATAACTTAGGGTGTTTAACCCTCTAATGGACTTTGTTATTTTTCTTTCATTTTTTTAATCAAATTTGCAACCCATCTAAGATAAGGACTCTAAATCGGGAAACTGCAATCCAAGTGGGGGATTATATAAGTTTTATGAAATTTCATTATACAGCCACTATTCCTTGTGATAAATGCCTTTTTTATGCTGTGGATTAGCCTGGTGGTAGTCAGTGATACGTATCTACAATGGTCAATTGAAGAAAGATTATTATTTATCCAAATTCCTAGATCTTTTTCTTTATTGGAAGATTTAAGAGTTGCTCCATTTAGTTCATATTTAAACCCCAGATTTTTGGATCCAAAATGCACAACTGAGCACTTGGCTGTATTAAATTTCATTTTTTTTCTCAGTCCCCAGTTTTCTACTTTTCTTATATCCTGACACAAGGAACAGTAATTTTCCTGCAGACTTACTTCCCCAGCAACCTTAGTGTCATCTGCAAATTTAGACACCTGACTGCTTAAACCAGACCCCATATCACTAATATAAAGACCAAACACTGGTCCAAGCACTGATCCCTGAGGTACTTTGCTGGTAATTAATTTATTTATTTAAATTTTGGTAACTGGGTAGGCCCACTGAGACCATAATGGTGCCTTTTTCAGGGGTGACCCGGTGTTAATTACAGTCAACAGTACAATAAGAAGTAGGAACAACTCAAGGGAAAGTGCGCATATACAGACATTAAAATCAGAACATATAGTACAATCACAGGCAGGTTATGTAACATTTAGAATAACATGGGGTAAACACTAGTTTCACAAGAGTGGCAGTTACATAAGGTTCTTTTAGTTTGAAGTTTATTGTTCTAGGAATTAATACCTTTGAGCCAAGGCTCTTTTACAAAGGTTCCACGTCATTAAGTACAGAAACATAGTAGACAGTGTTACAAACAATCAGTAAGCCGTTTAACAAGGCCACAACTTAAACAGTAACATTTATGTAGAGAAAAGAAAAAGGAACTCAGAGGCAGTGTCAATGGCAAGGAATAAGGATTGGAGAGCTTGAGAGGGAAGAGAGGGAGAAATAAGAAGTTTAGAAGCAGACAGAACCAGGTTAGTGGTACTCGGGTTGTCTTTGTCAAAGAGGAGACCATGGTGGTTGAGTGAAACAAATGTAAGTGCACTCAGTGGGATGAGACTTTAGTCCAAGCAGTCACAGGAGCTGGAGGCTGTGAGGTGAGCATAAAGTATGGATTTGAAAGCTCCCAATGTCATGGAAGATAGGGAGGGCAGGTTAAAGGGCATTGTACCAGGTAGGGGCACGGTATGTAAAAGATCTTTGTCCCTGAGCAGTCCGGCATCTAGGGACAAGGAAAGGTTAGTGGTCAGATCTTCTGGTGGTACGAGTGCCATTGTTCAGGCAGAGCAGGTCCTGGATACATGGAGGAGTGAGCCCCAAGATTGATTTTTTTTTTGCCATCATGTAGGTGAGATACATGAGGCGATTGGAAAGATGCAACCAACCGGTTTCCATGTAGAGGTCACAAGTGTGGGTCCGTCTCTGTGCTCCAGTGAGGAGTTGACAGGTTTTGTTTAGTGCTGTTGAGGTGTGCGCTTTAGTGCAGTGGTAGTAGCTGAACCATAGACAATTAGACCATAGTCTATGATTGAGATGATGGAGCTTTGAAAAGCAATCCTCGAGGCAGCTTGGTTGAAAAATTGACAGTTCCAGTACAAAATTCCAATGCGTTGGTGCACTGTTTTTGCAGTGTTATCGATATGGACCGCAAAAGTAAGACATTCTTCAAAAGTGATACCAAGGTATTTGAAAGTGTTCACTTGTTCTAGTGTATTTCCAAGAGAAGTTTTTATGATGAGTGGAGTATGCCTATTTCTGTTTTGATGACTGGCGAAAAGCATGACTTTTGTTTTTTGGTTTTTTTACTTAGGACCAGTTTGTGCTCAAGGAACCACTTTTCAACACCTGAGAAAGCAAGCTGCAAGCTCTGTCTTAGTGGATTTGGATCCTTATGGGAGGAGAGAATTACAGCGTCATCAGCATAGAGTATTAATTTTTCAGGGCAGGATTTGGGAAGCAAGTTTAGAAATAGGCTGAAGAGGAGAGGACCTAAAATTGAGCCCTGGGGGACACCAGAGAGCTGGTTTGGAGTCAGAGAACCTCAGAGATTTTTGCTGTTTGAGAACGTTGTGCCAGGTAACTTTTTACCCAGGCTCCAGGTCCCTCGGCTAGCCCAATGTTGAGCAGAAGAGAGATTAGAAGGCTATGGTGAACAGTGTCGAAGGCCTTTGTGAGGTCTATGAAAACAGCTCTGGTTAAATAACCCTTACCCAAGGCTTTGTGAGTTTCACTAGAGAAATCAAGTAGGGCTGTCGATGTACTGTGTCCTTTCCTAAATCCGTGTTGCTGGTAGTCTCATAGTTGATCCGTCATGATCTGTTCAAGAGCTTTGGAGAGGGGTGGAAGTATAGATATGTGCCGATAGTTCCCTGGTGTGGATTTTTCACCCCCTTTATGCACTGGTGTGACTATAGTGGCCTTCCATGTTTTGTGGAATTGACTTTAGCACAGGGAGAGGTTGAGAATTTTGGTGAGGGGGTGGATCTCTTCTTCCAAGGTGAGGGACAGAAGTTTTAGATCAATGGTGTCACTGCTATTTCTAGATTTAGAGCAGGCCTTGTTTATGTATCTGTAGGCTTCATATGTCTTAACTATTTTCGAGGATTGCTGCCATCTGTCTCACTTCTGCAATCAAAACTATTTTAAAGTGAAATAGCAGTTTGTCTGGTGAGGTGGTTTGGGATACAAGTTTTGGAACTGACAAGTCCTGGAAGAAGTCTGGTGAGAGGACACCACTGACGTCAGTGAAGGTTTTATTTAGGGCATCGGCCATAGTCTTAGGGTCACGGGTAGTGGAGCCATCAATGTTCATTGCCATGGGACTGGATTTAGACTGTTTGCCCGTAATGTATTGTACAGACAGCGGGTGAGACCCCATCTGGAGTACTGTGTGCAGTTCTGGAGACCCAGTCTCCACATAGACAAGATGGAAGCTGTCCAGAGGAGGGCAACTAAAATGGTGCAGGGTCTGCACCAGAAGATATATGAAGAGAGACTTAAGGAGCTTAATATGTATAGCCTCGAGGAAAGAAGGGAGAGGGGAGACATGATAGAAACTTTCAAGTACCTCAAGGGAATCAACAAAGTCCAAGAGGGTAGCATCTTTCAAAAAAAGAGGTGTGCAAGAACAAGAGGGCACAATTTGAAGATGGGGGCAGCTCAGAGGTAATTTAAGGAAGTATTTTTTCACAGAGAGGGTTGTGGATGCATGGAACGGCCTCCTGGAGGAGGTTGTGGAGTCAAAATCAGTGGTGGAATTCAAGCATGCATGGGATAGTCATAAGGCAGTTCTGGGGGGTGGGGGTAGGAAGAAATAGGCTGCTGGTTAACTAGGATCTGCAGCTTATCCAGTAGGTAGGGAAATGGGCAGACTGGGTGGGCCAAGCGGTCCTTATCTGCCGTCAAATTCTGTGTTTCTGTGTTTCTGTGTTTCTGTGTTTCTGTGTTTCTGTGTTTCTGTGTTTCTGTGTTTCTGTGTTTCTGTGTTTCTGTGTTTCTGTGTTTCTGTGTTTCTGTGTTTCTGTGTTATATTACGTATATTGTCCCAGAAGGATCTCCCGTCACCCCAGGTGGTTTTCTAGAGCATTCTTGAAATAGGAGCGCTTCATTTGTCTGATTTGTGAAGTGCATAGGTTGCACGCTTGTTTATAGTTGTTATAGTTATCAGGTCAGTTTTACAGGTTACAATTTCAAGTGTTTCAGAAGTGATAAGATTCAACTGAAATAGGATAACAACCTGTTAGGTAGCAGGTTTTTAGTATCAGAGGTGGAGTGCTGTTTTCTATCCTCAGTGGTGGCATGCACAGAGGCTTAGCTCTAGAAGGTACATCTTTAGGCCTTTTTTAAAACCCCCAAAGGAGCTGCAGTCTTGAAGATTGCCAGGTAGGCCATTCCATAGGGACGGGATGTAATTTTCGAACTACCGAAGACCTTGGCTTGTTCAGACTTTTGGGACATGGAGGAGTCAATGACACGAGGATCTAAGTGTTCTTTTAGGTTGCTTGAGTACTAAGGTACTACTCAAGCTGGGGGGAGTATTCATTTGTAGAAGCTTGAAAGCCAAGCATAGGGAAGTGCAAGCCAGTCTGCCCTCCAGGGAGGGCCAATTCAGTGAGTGGAGTATATTACAGTGGTGGTCTAGTGGCTGAGCTCCCAGGGCAAAGCATCCTATTCTGTGGTACAATTTTCCTAGCTTTCACATCTGTGTTTTGCATCGAATGTAGCACTGGGGCACCATAAAATAAGGTGGGCAGGAGCATGCCCATGGCTATCTTTAGCCTGGATGCCTGAGTGAGAAAAGGGGTTAGACGGTACATGAGTCCAAGCTTTTGATTTAGCACCTTGGTTAATTGTTCAATATGAACCTTGAAAGAGCAGTCTTGATCGATATAGACTCCCAGGTATTTGATGCAATCCACCACCTCAATAGGATGGCCACTGGACATATAAGGAGATGGTAGACATGTTCTGTCGGGGCCCAATTTACTGGGTCCAAATAGGATGGCTTTGTTTTTTTTCTCCTTTAGGACTAACCTATTTGTCAGGAACCAGGTTTCCAGTAGGAAGAGATCGTGGTTCAGGAGTTGGTTTAACTGTACAGCATTTGAAGCAGATCTGTATAGTACTGCATCGTCCGCATAAAGGATCACTTTCGCTCCACTGCAGTGCATTGGTAGGTTGTTGATAAACAGGGAGAATAGAAGGGGCTCCAGTATTGAACCTTGGGGGATACCCTCAGCAATGGAGCGCTTGCCTGACTCCACCCCCTGCCATCTGATTATCTGAGATCTGTCTTGCAAGTAATCTTTAAACCACTGTGTTGAGTGGTTGTCCAGTCTGAGAAAGCTAAGCTGCTGGATGAGCAATTTATGGTCTACTAGATCAAAGGCCTTGGTAAGGTCTATGAAGACCACACCAGTAAGTTGGCCTTTGTCTTGGGCAGCAAGAATGTTGGATGTTAGACTCACCAGGGCAGTATCAGCACCATGTTGTTTTCTGAATCCATGTTGTCATGGAGTGAGGAGGCTATGTTGTTCAGCATATGCCTGGACTTGTTGGTATACAATTCTCTCAAGCATTTTATTTAGTGTGCAGAGAATAGAAATCTGTCTATAGTTTTCAAATAGCTCACTGGGTACTCCCTTAGGGATCAGGGTAACCAAAGCTGTTTCCCAAGCAGAGGGTACTTTGCCTTCCATCAGCAACCTATACTGTAGAGCAACCACATGACTGGCACGACAATTTCTTGGTCAGCCAGTCTGAGTAACCTGGGTTCAACCTTGTCATAGCCTGGAGAACCATTTGTCTTAATGCTCTTAATGAGCTTTAGGACCTCAGTTTTTGATGTTAAACTAAGATGAAAATTATGTGATGAGGGGAGATTCAATGAGTCATCCGAAGATGGCTGTTTTGTGCTGCAGGGATGAACCCTGTACTTGCCAAGGTCACTGAGGAATTCATTAAAGGCATTTGCAACATCTTGCGGGTTCGTGTGGTGGACATCTCCCACAACAATGTCACAGGCATTTTACGTGTGGTGGCCTTTCAGGAGCGCATTTATTTGGGACCAGAATTTCTTGGGGTTAGATTTTTTGTTTGTAGGTTCTTAAGGTACTGTCGCTTGGCCAGTTTTAAATCTTTTTTACATGAGTTTCTGAACATTTTGTAATGGACCCAGTCATTGGTTAAATTAGTGGACTTGTACCTGCCCCAGGCCCTGTCCCTTTCCCTCATTACTTTTTTTAGATCACGTGTCAGCCACCTAAACTGTTGTCCTTTGACTCTCATTTGTTTTAGAGGGGCGTGTTTGTTGGCGGCCGAGAGGAAATTCTGGTTCCCTTACTTGATATAGTACCATTTATTCTAACAGACTGTATTTGATTTGTTAGCCAGTTGTTGATCCATCTTATCAAATACAGTATTTAATGCCCAAGGCTATAGGTTTCTTGACTAAAAGATCATGTGGTACTGTGTCAAAAGCTTTGCCAGTATCTAGTAAAATCATGTTGACTGGAATACCTTCATCAATTTTCTTGCTGGCAAACTCATAAAAAGAGACAAGGGGCCAGATATTCAAAACTGTGTCCCGGGGCAAAATTAGCACTGCCCAGCAGGCAAAATTTGCCCGGAGAAAAACCACAGCTATATTCAAAAGGAAATAGCCCAGTGCAAAACCAGCTGAATATAGCAAGCTAAGGAAGCCGGGCAAAGAGGCCGAGAAGTACAGGGCAAAATTTGTCTGGGATCAAGACAGCACTGAACATAGCAGATAAGACAGCACTGAAAATAGCAATCAGACAGAGGCAGTGCAAACACCCACAGAAACAAAGTGTTAGAGGTGTATGCAGCTGTCCAGGAACACAGGAAAGCAAATCAGCGCTCCCAGACATAACTGCAGTACTAGTGAAAGGCATGGAATAACCTGAACCCACAAATGAAACCAGAATACCACAGAACACTGTCAAATTCTGACTCCCCAAAAAAAAAGACACAGGACACAGGAATGTCAAGCATAACATAGTATAATTCAAAAGGGAACAGGTAAGGCATAAAGGTAACAAGAACAAATAAACAGAAAAACAAAGCAAAACACAGCAGAATACAGCATGCAATAATGGGGTACAAGAAAAACACAATGTAAGGGAAAAGGGCAGGCCTAACAAAGGTATTGAAAACAATGGGGAAAATAGTAACAGTAGAAAAACGGCTACTGTGAAAAATATGTACAGTGCAATGGGGAAAGAATGTGGAAGGGAGAGGGATGTGGACATAGGAAGGAATGGAGGGAAATAGGATGGCAGACAAAGGGCTAGGGACAGTGGGCCTGGGACAGGAAGCAGGATAACAATAGGAGGTAGGACTTGGGGGCGGGCAGGTGCTGACAGATGGTCTTCGAGGATTGCTGCCATCCGTCTCACTTCTGCAATCAAAACAGCCTGCTGCTCAATCAGTGTTCGCTGTTGGCGCACCACCCGCCTCAGCAGCTCATTCTGGCTCTCATCCTCCATTGGATGGGTGTCCCACAGTGACGCCCGATGTTTTTTTCTTTTGTGATGTGAACCTACAGGAGACAGAGGGACCATATCAGGACATTACAATGACACAAAGGCACCATGTACCACCACAAGGTGGACAGCATGCCCCAACAACCATGCCCATGTGCCAGTACAGAACAAACCACAATGCACACTAACATGTGTCTGCAGGACAAGGCAATATGTAACAGGCAGCATGCAACACTCCAATGTACATGGATATGCATAGATGGATGCATAACACAGTGGAATCCAGCCAGCACAGCATTGTGCAGACTAACAGTGCAAACAGACAGCCACCCCCTGAGATGCGAACGACAAGAGAACACTGAATGACATGCACATGGGATGACACATGGTGGGACATGCTGCCCACAGTCACACAACTATGATACACAACACAGATTACACCCTCTAGAGAAGGTGCCACAGCCACACCCAGGTGTGTAACCAGACATGTCTGTCCCATACCCCCCCAACAGTGGCCCACCCTCACTGGTGCCCCCCCCAACAAATGTAGAGTCCCAGCCAAACTGCCACCCACAATGCTATAACACAGCAGCCATACAAATGATGTCAGGAAGCCCTGAACAGGTGGGTGACTGACATAAGTGTGGAACAGTAGCAAGTGACACAAATAGACTCGACATGGACCACAGAGGATAACGACACTGGCAATAGTACAGTAGGGACTGTAGGACAGGTAACCAAGCAGTACACAAAGCGCCAATGCCCACCTACACCCATGGCCACAACAGAAGGATGATGAGCCCACACTGGGAAAGAGCATGGCATGGGGCTATGCCACCATCCAAAGTGGTAGCACCGTGAAGGTGCACATGCAAGGAGACACACACATGTGAAACATGTGGCATGGAAACACAGGCCATGGTCCACCAGTGGCAGGGCAGTGGTAGGCCAATGATATGCACAGGACAGTGTCACCCTGGTGGCCAAGGCATGGCAAGGCACACACCCACACTTGTGGGAGCAGCGTCTGCCATAGGATCTGACACCCAGCACACCATGCTACCACAGAACAATCCCTGCAGCACACCTACATAACCTATACACAAATACCATGCACTGCAGGGACTGAAGGACAGCACCCTGTAGGGGACTATGGCCCCCACAACAGAGCTGGAGCCAACAGGCAGGGGTGTAGCCAGGGTGGTCACAGCTGCACACCATGTGGATACACTATCTCTCTCCCCATCATTAGGGTGAGCTACCCCACCCTGGAGTGGAGCCAGATACTATACAAACGTACATGAGGACTGTGTAGTTTGCCACCAGTGGCATAAGAAATACAACTTATGAAACACATGACAATGGGCGCTGCCCTGCATGGGTAAATACAAAGCCATGCATAGCACCCCAAGACACTCACAGACCAGCCCACAACCTGTACAGTTGTATTTTCCATGGGAGACGGACAGTCATAGTGACCAGTTCCCCTATCGTAGACCCCAATGAATGAAATCATATAAAGGTACAACATTGTCTTTGTTAGGTTTCATGGACAAAGGAAGCAGTGCAGAGCCAATTCTCTACCCCCCCCCAGAAATAAAATAGCACACCATGGAGTGCTTGGAGGATGCCTGCCTACACCCATGCCGCAACAGGCACACATGACATGCACAGCCACACAGGCCCGTGTGGCACCATAGGCCCAGAGGCCCCCCCAACAGCCCCTGTGCATGTACACCACAGGTCAGACAAGGGCACACAATAACATACCTGTGTCCTTAGTACCATGGCTTTACACTGGTAGGGAGATGCAGGAACCACATGACACTGTGGCCCCCTGTTCATCATAGTGTGAATAGCCCTGGCAGGCACTAACATGTCCTGCATAGATACTGACACATTATACATGGTACTGTGAATGAGACATGTCATGAGAAGTGGAGAACAGTGTTGCCATGGCAGACAGGACAACAGCAGCAGCAGAAACAGCCAGCACAACAGGCTGACCCCAGTAATCCCCCACCTCCAGGCATGATTGGCCTACGGCCATACACAGACCTGCTGCATCCTGCCACAATGGTGGACATAACAGCAACATGTTGCACATGACAGTACAAGGCAGATAACAGTGCACATGGCAGTAATAGCAACAATAGATCAGACATAGAGCCAGCCATGTCTCAGGCAGAAGGCAAGGCACTGGAGGCATGGGAAGACAACACAAATGCACGCAGCCAGCATAGCAGGCCCCACTGATGTAACGGTCATGGGTGCACTGCATGGTGCCACTGGTGTCAAGCATCTAGTGCCCCACCAGCACAAAATTAAGTGTGAACACTGTAGCCTCGGGGTGGATGTACATATTGTAGCCACAATGGCTAAGGGGTCCCTCCAAGTGAGCACCCTGGAATCCAAATGAAACACAGCTAAACACATCAGGCCTGTGCCACGACACCAGACACAGCACTCCAATGCCTGCAGTGGCAACTCAGACACATAGTAGAAAAGCACAATGGCACACAGTACTCACACAACACACTCCTGTCCCCGTCACTGCTCTCTGTCGTGCGCTGTGCCATTGATGGCACCCTGCGTCTGTCTGTGGATGGCCTCTGGTCAGACTGCAGCTCGCCTCTCCTGTCTCCAGTGTGGTCTCTGTGCTCTGCAGTGGGAAGATGGTACAGCAGCATTACTACAATGTTAGCCACCACGGTACGCTAAAGACCACCCTGGATCCTGGTGGCGTAGCACAACACACGCATCACTGGCACAGAGGTGCAGTGCACCACCAAAGCCATGCCAAGCATGACACGGGTCAGTGCAGTCTTTCTCCCCCTGGCCCACACAGTACACACACAACTGATAGGAGGTCCCCATGGCATAACAACAACATGTCTGAGTAGTATTTAAAGTGTACTTTTGAACAATTAGCGAATGCTAAAATGGCAGTGGGATTTGAACCCATGTCCAAGAGTGACCTGAGTGACATATCATTACACAAGGTGCACAACAGTAAATGCATGGTAGATTCTAGCTGGACCCCACCAGCACAGAAACACAATCCCCTTGATGGTATGTTAATGGGGTATATCACACACACACGCACACACACAAGCACAGCACTGGACACACATCCCCACCACCCATTACATTAGCGTCATGAAAGTCATCACTTACCTGGCACAGGCACAGTCCCCTCCCGAACCATCACCCTGCAGCGTTCTAGCAGTGGGCGCTGCCTGCACCTGAGATCCACATATTGGTGCGGCACTTCTCACCATCGCAGGGTATACCCGTGACTGCTGCGAGGCGACGGGCAATTGAAGCTCAGACCTGGCTATGGGATGGTCACCCTCCCGGACCAGTCCAAATAGGCGCTGATGGCGCTTTTCAGTTAACTTAACTAGGTTGGCCATCTCCACCTCATCCCAACGCCTGTCACGGCCCACCACTGCCCTTTGCCTACATCTCCCAGACATGGCTGACATGAGAGGGGGGAAAGAAACTGCTCCACTGGTGACTGACTAGCCACACACCCTGACACACCCTGACACTCCCAAGCACTGCAGTCTAGCACCACGCAGAAGTATGCCATAGCACTGTGCTAACCAGAAGTGTTCGCAATGTGCATGCGCAACCCCTACCATGACCCTGAGGTCATGTTCTACGCATGCATATAGCGCCACGCTATGCTGGCTAGTGCGGTACTACATTGCGCTATGACAGGGTGATAGCACAGACATGGGGGCCTCATGAGCATGCGTGTAGGCTGCGCTAAAGCACATAGCGCTGCGCTAGTTGGATAGCATGGCACTGCCCCTCCATTAGCCCTGCGCTGGCCTTTGCACAGTGCTGCTGTGCTAGCACGGTGCTAATCGGGGCCATATTCAACAGGTGTATGCAGATGGGGTACTTGTGTATGCATGGGGCAAACTGTGTGATTAGCATATCATTATGCGCTCATTTACATGACTAACAGGCTTGATTGCTTGGGTGGGCTATAAAAGGGCAAGCAGTGCACCACCAGTGTTGTGTTGTGGTAATGCAGCGTATTAACGAAAGTGAGCATCAACAGACTGTTGGAGAGATGCAACAGGGGGATGAGCAGCGAAAGGCAGATATGTATGACTGCTGTGGGACACTCTTGAATGCACTGTGCTGTGTGATGGTGCACAGCCCTAGACAGCTACCTGGGAATCCTACCGTCCAGTGCACTGTGCACGTTCCCCTGCAGGGAACTGTTCCATGTGGCACTGCCTGCACACTGTCTGCCAGCCAGGGGCACTAGTGCACTATTGTGGTGTGTCCTACAACATTGGCCCACTGACATGACTCCCTGGATGTGTGGCATGGTGGGCTGTGGCCCCCCTGCAGGATGTACACAGTGTCCCGGTGATATGCCGTCCTATGCAGCATGGTGTCCTGACATTGCTAGCACACTAGTCCACACAACCACTGTAGTGCTCAAGAGGGGCACATTACAGTGCAAGGTGGTTAGCATAGGGGTGGGCCCAGTCATGGGAGTACATGGCAGCCACAGGCAACAGCAGTGCACATGTGTGTGTATATTGGGCTCACTGTCATACATGGGATGGACAGTGACTATGTGGCTGTGTGCACTGTACATGCACATGCAGCAATCTGATATGTCCATGTGGCCTGTGGCACTGTAGTGGTGGCATTGTGATGTCTATGTGTAATGCAATGCAGCACTGACACAGCCAATGACACATGTCCCCTTTCGACCATCCCATAGGTGTGGTAGCACGCCAGGAGCACATCCGTGCCCACAAATTCTCACAAGAGGAGTTGAACACCCTCATACATGCTATTAAGGAGAGGGAGCAGGTGCTATGCACACACAGGGCCACTGATGTACTGGTGCACCAAGCTTGGGAGGAGGTGACTGCAGCTGTAAATGCTGTAGGAGGCCATGCGCAAATGATGGAATGACATTCTGCGACGTGCAAAGGAGGAGCAGGCACAGCGACTGAGGGACAGGATGAGGACCGGTGGTGGACCACCTGAACACCAGTAGCGGGTGGAGGAGCCATACATGGCTGTGGTGGCATCGACTCTGAGGATGGTGGCAGTCACAGGTGTGCCAGATGGTGGATGTGAGACTCTTCTCGCACTGCCAAGGACAGGTCTGTATTTGCATGTGTAAATCCTGTATGTTGTGATGGCATGGGTGCATGGTCATGCTGTTAGTGTCCTGCACAGGGTGCACTGTGTGCTGCTGAACAGCTGCCTGGCATGGCCATGGTCACACTGGGTTGGGTGGGTGAGTGTGGTCACGGGCTTGTGTGAAGGGGGTACATGTCCTGAGGTCTGCATGGTGTAGTGGTGGTGGTGGTGTTTGGGCACAGTGTCCATGGACGGGTGACTGACCCTGTCCCTATTGTCTCCACAGCAATGTCTGCCAGGCCTGCAGGACAACAGGAGGTGCCAGGGATGTACAGCCAGGTTCCAGAAGTCGTGGAGGAGGTGGATGAGGAACGCCCATCAACATCCGGGCTCTGTGAAGCTCATGGCTGCACAGACACTATGCATGTGTGGCAATCACATGGACAGGGGGTTCAACTGCCTGGGGAGGGGGGTCACATCTCACTAGGGGGCTTGGGATACACTGGCCACCTGGATGCTGCACAGACGGAGGATGTTGGTGTAGGGGAGGTCCTACTGGTCACTGTCACCAGTGGCGATGACACTGTGTCGGAGTATTCACAACACCTGGCCATTCCCGTGCACGGGGATGCAGGGGTGGGGCTGCTTGCAGGCCATGGGATGGGTGCCAGTGGTGTATTCAGCATCAGTGTGGCTGTACCTGGGCACACGGTGGTGGGCAGTGTGGGGGACATCTCAGAACAGCAGGATGTGCAGTTTCCAACACGTACTGGGGTCCATGTCCATACTGTGCCACAGACCACCACCTATAGTCGCCAGCAGCAGGACGTGCCTGGCGTGCAACAGCATCCAGTTGCTCCTGTGCCGCAGGCACCTCTGCCTGCTGCAGCTGAGTTCTGTGCCCCTGGGGCAGGATGGCCATGGTGCCCACCCACTCCTGCAGGCTGCTGTCACCTCCCAGCAGGAGGCCCGTATGGACCTGCATGGCATGCAGAGGAAGCTGCGACATGAGCTGGGACAGATCAGAGGCCATCTCAGTGGGATTTGCCCATGCTGAACAACGGGCAGAGGACAGGTTGGGCCACCTGGTGGGTGCCATCGACCGTGGCTTTTCTGGTCTGACTGCTGCTGTGGTCAACATCAGGAATGTCCTGTGTGGCATGCCTGGTGGTCGCCAGCATGGGATGCTTGGTCATGGTGCAGACAGCACAGGGGCACACAGGTGGGCAAACCATGGCCGCAGGGCTGCCAGTGATTCCAGCTCCACAGCATCACATACTCCATCTGAAACCCAGCGCTGCCGTGGCCGTCCACCCACCCTGTCAGGCTCCACCATCCCCCGGGGGCACAGGAGGCTGACTCTGCCTGCCTCACCTTTCTCTTCACTGTTATCCTTGGCCCAGAGCACCCCAGGGTCTGTGTCCCATGGTACAGGTGCACAGCACATGTTGGGAGGTAGGCATCGGTGATGCCCACAATCGGACTGCAGCACTGTGCAGTCATTACCCACATGCACGTGCAGACATGCACACACACTTCCACTGCCACAGTTGCCCCCTTACCCTCACAGCACACATCACACCTCCCCACCAACACTACACCATTTCTCTCTGTCCCCCCCACAAGCGTTCTGCACACTCCCAACCTCACACCACATGCACACATGTCTGATCCACTGTGTTGGTTTACTGGTGTGATTGTTGGTGTCACTGTTCTGTTTCTTTGTGCACACTAAATAGATAATTAATTGTACTCTTTCAAGTTGTTGTGCAGTCTGTACTTACCCTCTTGTCTGTAGCAGTGTCTTGATGATGTTATCCCTGTGCTGTATGGCCCTGCGTGCCATGCGAGGGTCCTCCTCTCGAGTTGCTCCACTATTCCCCTGACCACTGGCTCTGGCTCACTGTCAGACTGGCCCTCAGGTTCAGGTGCCTGTATCCCATGGTTCATTGCCATGTTGTGCAGCATACAACAGGCTAGGAAGATATGGCATACCTTCTGAGGTGTATACTGTAGGGCACCACCTGATGTGTCTAGGCATCTGAATCACATCTTCAGGATGCCAAACACCCTCTCTATGATGTTCCTTGTGCTGGCATGTCTCGTTGTACATCTCCTCCGCCACTGTGGCCAGTCAGAGTACTGGTGTCAGTAGCCAGGGTCGCAGGGGATAGGCACTGTCCCCTGTCAAGAGATGTATACCTGTTAGTGCCGTACTGTAGTCTGTCAGCTGCTGTTCTGCACCTCTATGTAGCCCTCCCACACCCCTTCCCTGGCCTGCAATGCATGCCCCCATCCATTCTGTTGTGTGTATGCCTTGTATGCTACTACTAACTGACTAGTTGCCCACTGGGTATCCTGCCCTCCTCAAAAGCCTGGCACAGCTGGGACTGGTGCCAGATGAAGGTGTCGTGGGCACTGCTGGGGTACTGTGCATAGACATTGCTGATGCACCCAGCTGCATTGCACACCACCTGGCAGTTGATGGAGTGGTACCCCTTCCTGTTAACATACACGTCACTGCCATTGCCAGGTGGTGCACGGATGGAGACATGGGTGCAGTCAATGGCACCCAGTACGGATGGTAGGTGAGCAACTCGATGGAACTTCTGCATTGTTTCTCTGCACTCTGCTGCCGTACTGGGGAATACTATGAACTCCCCAGCATGTGGCAGGAAAGCCTCTAGGAACTGGGTCTGGAGACATAAGGTGGCAGACTGCATTACCCCAATGGTGTCCCCGTTGGTTGTTGGAACGTCCCTGTGGCAAGGAAGCACATCGCTGCTGTCACCTTCTCCTCCACTGTCACCTTCTCCTCCACTGTCACCTTCTCCTCCACTGTCATGGCATGGCTGCGTCTGGTATTTGAGTGCAGCTGCTCATGCAGGAGTTCACAGAGCTTCCTCAACATTTCCCTGTTCATCCTGTACTGGCCAATGATGTGGTCGTCAGGCAGGATCTCAAAGGAGACCCTGGGCCGGTACCACCTGTTTGCAGCATACCATCTCCTTGGCCTGCATTGTGGCCCATGTTGTGCCTGCTCCCTCTCCTCCTCCACTACAGCTGCCATCAATGGCAGCATCACTGCTACTGGCACTGCACACATTCCCACTTCCTATGGTGGTCCCTCCTCCTCTGTGTTTTGCCTTAGGTTAAGACCAGCCTTTTATAGGTGGTAACTAGTGCCGCACTATGTGTCACGCTATGTATCCTAGCACAGCGCTGGGCCTTTGAATATCCCCTTGCGTGTCTCTCTTGGCCCCCCTTCCTTTTGCTCCTTGCATACATTAGTGGTTTGCCCCACGCTAATGCTGTTAGCGTAGCTTACTGGATCCTTTGAATATGGCAGCTCTGCACTATTCCAACGCTATTGCCGCACTACTGGTTTGCGCGACACGCTATGCTTTGAATATCTGGCCCAAGATGTGTTACACACTATAGCCCCTTCCAAAACCTATGTTGAGTTTGGTCCTCCAGTCTGAGGGTCTCTTTGTCCATCTCTTTTTTTTTTTTAATCATCCTCTCCATTAATTAACAGATGGAAGTTAGGCTTATTGGCCTATAATTTGCCATATTTGTCCTGCTACCCTTTATATGTATGGGTATGATCAACGCCTTTCTCCAGGCATCAGGCATTTGTCCTGTTAACATGGATTTATTAAACAGCAAGACGAGTGGACTGGCTAGAACATTAGCAAGTTCTTTTAACATAATGGGGGTGATATCATCAGGTCCAGGGAAGGAACTGGTTCTTAAATTTTTTAACTTAGTTAATACCTCATTTTCAAGAAATACAGTTGTCTGGTGTGACTCAATGGGAGGCATGGATTTTGTATGGGATTTGTCACTAAATACAGATATGAAGTATTCATTAATTTTTTTGGCCATCTCCCTGCTGTCTGTAATAACTTCACCATCTTTAATTAGAGTTGTGATTTTATTAGTATGATACATGTTCTTATTAATGTAAGCATAGGAACTTTTTGATTTTCTCTCTCCTTATTTTCTTTAGTTTGGATTGCTCTTGACTATAAAGTCCCAAGTTGTTGCTACTAGGATGTTTTTTATATTTTTGGAATAATTTATTTTTCCTATGAATCTGGCATTTAATTAACTCATTGAACCCCTTGTTGTAAGAGACATTACCTAATGTTTTTTAAATAATGACCCATTAGCATTCTTGTACTCGGGGATCCTAGTTGAGTCACTTACTTTGGTTTTACAGACTAGTATAGTAATTGTAGTTATATTGGGGTCACTAGAACCCAAATGTGCCGAACTCTTGGATCAGTAATTCTTTCAGAATTATTTGAAATAACTAGGTCTAATACATTAGCTCCTGTAGTTGGCTCAGTAATAAACTGATCACATCCATTAGATGTCAAAATATCCAAGAAGTCTCTTTCAAATTAATTTTGTCCAGTTAATGTATTCCAATTTATGCCAGGGACATTAAAATCTCCTACTAGGAGCATATCACCAAGTTCTGCCTCTAATTCGATTTCATGAAAAATGGCATTATTATAATTATTGTCACTAGTGGGTGGTTTATAACAAATACCTAAAACTAGTTTAGGTGCATGTGAGGGGAAAAAGCAGATTCACCCAAAGTGAGTCAACGTTCATATTGTTTGTCCGAAAAACGTATTGCTGTACACTGGATATGATTTGAAATAGAACAGCAAATGCCACCTCCCTTTTTGTTTACTCTGTTTTTATAAAACAATTGATAACCTGGAATGGTGTTAAACCAGTTGCTAGTGTCATCCCACCAGGTTTCTGTTATGCATGCTATATCTTTATTGTTGTTTTTCATATAGATGTCTAGTTCAGCTAACTTAGCATGATTTAAACTTCTAGCATTGCTATTCAATAGTGTACACTGTTTGGTTTTATGTAATTGTTGGACATTAGTTTTACACTTGTCTCCCTTCCCCTCTAGTTTAATGCACATGTGATTATTCCCTCAGGATTTTCTCAGCTTGTACGCTCCCTGTTTGCTCAGATGCAAGCTGTCCCAACAGTATAGTGCATTATCGGTTATCACTATTGAATGTTTCCCAGTGTGTTACTGTATTGTAGCCCTTTAGCAATGTCCACTTCCTTAACCACTCATTAACTGATTTTATCTTGTTTTCTTTGTTATACTTTCCTCTGTAGACAGGTAAAATTTCAGAGAAATAGATTTCACAATCCAATTTCTGTAATGTTTCCCCTAGCTCAATGAACTCTTTCTTAATCTCTTTGAGGGACAGTTTGTTTATATCGTTTGTACCTGCGTGAATTATTACAAGTGTTTTTTGTCCAGAATGTTTTAATATATTAGCAGTCATTTTGTGGATATCCTTTAAACCTGTCCCCTTGTATGAAATACAAATGATGTTTTGTTGTCCCTTCTACATTCATTCTGTCCACATATTTAACTAGAGTCACCACATACAAAATATTGTTTGGGAGGCCTGGGTGATTTACTAGTCTCTGTGATGTCAGGAATGATGTCTTTATCATTCATAGTGGGCAGAGGATTTGGTTTTGGCTTGGGTATAGGGTGGGGGATATTCTGAGTATGAGTTTTACAAGGAGCTATGCCACTTGGCTCATTTCCCTCTACAGATAGACACATAAAGACCCACTGGTACTGGGAATGTGGGATGGGCTTCTACCAGCCTCTAAATAAGTTAAGTTGTCTGGGTGATTTAGATTTGGTGTCTCCCCCTTGCAGTCATTTCTTGGTTCTTGGACAAGGGATTGAGCGTCCTCATACATATCCTTTTCAGTTAGGCTAATGATGGGCTGAAACCTATTTCCTACTTCCACCACATTTCCAGTTGCTTTGCATCTGTTTTTTGCTTTACTTCTATTTACTTCTGCCCACTACGTATCATCATCTTTCACTATCCCATTGTCCTCATTAGGTCATTTCATTTTATCTTTTTTATTTGTGACCTTGGTGGTCACAACCGTTGCTTGGGTAGAGGACTGTACAAATGTAGGATTATTTGTTCCATTTGTTAGTAGTACTTCATTTACATATTTTAATTTACATTTGGCCTGCATCAATGTTGTTTTTCAAGTGTCTAGTTTACTATAGAAGTTTGTATTATCTTCCCTAAGGACACTATTATTCGCATATTTTTCACAGATGAAGATGGGGGTAGAGGGTAATTTATCAATAAGTTTGTACATATGTCAGTTAGTGCATTTAAGCCCCAGAACACCATCTAACATCATGATGGTAGCCCTCATTGTATTTACTTGGGAGACCAGGGAAACATTTAGAGTAATTGGGTCACTCGTTGAAATCAAACATAAACATAAACAGACAGGCTTGACAGGGTTTATTTTACAATTGATAGCACCCAGATAATAATAAATAGTAACTATCTGTATGTTCTTACCTAAGCAGCCCCAGATCCACAGGTTGTACTTCATACACTTACTTAATAGACAGTAATTTGGGCCTCTTCCCTCTTTCCACCCTTGACATGTATGACACGTGCAGAACATGCAAGTCTCTGTGCACATCTCAAGGGTGGAAAGCATGCTCGCACCCTCTTGAGCTCGTCCCACTCACTCTGGGGTGAACTTTAAACCTAGGAAACCTGGAAGTAAGTGGCTCACATGACCACTAGCACTCTGATCACAAAAGTTTTAAAAATAGATGCAAATTGGCATGGAGTGCCTCAGTGAACTCCCTGAGGTCTTTAGCTATCTCCTAAGACCTTGGAGCAACAATAAACAGTAATCCAATAGTTTGTTTGTCATTCTGGTTGTAGTCCCTCACTTGAGTATGGACTACAAAACCCAGATGTCAGAATAAGGTTCCCTTTGTTGCCCCTATTGGAATTATTCAAAACAGACACAAAAAGTCTGCACTCAAGTTATATGCAAATGCCACACCATTTAGATAGCACAACATGTGTCTGTCATGCAAGGAGCTTTACATAAGCAGTCACCACCCACTCTGGGGTGAGTTTTAAACCTGGAGAACCCAGAAGTATGCAGGTCATGTGACCACTAGCACTCTGGTCAGAAAAGTATTAAAAATAGATAAGAATTGGCACAGAGTGCCTTGGTGAAATCCCTGAGGTCTTTAGCTAGCTCCTAAGACCCTGGAGCAACAATAAACAGTAATCCAACAGTTTGTTCGATGTTCTGGTTATAGTCTCCTTACTTGAGCATGGACTCCAAAACCCAGACATTAGAACAAGGTTCCCTGTGTTGCCCCTACTGGAATTATTCAAAACAGACACAAGGAGTCTGCGTTCAAGTTATAGGTAAATGCCACAGTGTTTAGAAAGCACAGCACATTCCTTTCATGCAAGGAGCTTTACATAATCCAATTATGTAAAGTAGCAAATGCATTTCAGTTGCTATATCTAATCATGCACTTATAACCATAACTTATAAAATTCACTTGGCAGTTGCCATGTTTAACCATTAATGATCAAATATTTCAGAAGGCCATCTATACTTTGTATTAAGAATTTCAGATTTCTCTATAATTTAGTATGATTACTCAGTCCATCTTATTTTACAGGTTTCATGGCCTCCTTCTGTATTACAAATGTGGACACCACCACCACCTAGTGGAAGAAAAAGAGAAAGCACAACATCAGTACATTACTACTAACAACCATTTTCAATTTACTTTTTCTTTTCTTTTCTTAATTAGTGGCATCATGTCAATTTTATCATTCAGGCCGGGGGGGGGGCTTAAGATCCCCCAAAGTATATATCCATATCCAGTAAGCTTCACGATCCAGTAATAAATCTATACTTCCACCTCTTGATCCTAACCTGACTCATTCTATCCCACAGAATTTAAACTTATGTTGTCAGCCATCCCCACTACAATTATCAAGTGCATTGCCAGAGCATTCTTCTCATCATGATTCAGAATGCTACGTATATGCTCCCCACCCATATTTTCATTGGATGGTTGGTTTTTCCAATGTAGAAAGACCCACATTCACAATTTGCTAAATATACCAAATCCTCTCTGACACAATTAAAAAAAAAAAAAAAAAACCTTGACATGTATACTTTACTGGCATTCACAGTGGTGAAGGTATTACCCTTTAAAATCACATTACAATATTTACAGTTGCCACAGGAATATGTACCAAATGGTTTAGGTGGCAATCATGTGCCTCCTATTTCCACCCTCTTCTGAACAGGCTGGTAACTGTGTGTGAGCATGTCCTTTATATTTTTGTCCCCCCTGGAAACCATTTGTGGGGGGTTAATGGTAGCCTCTTAAGTGGGGAACCAAGCCCAATTAATGCTAGTGTTTCCTAATAGTGCTCTTTATTGCACCAGACTGCCTGCAGTATGTACTAACAAAATGCATCCTCTCAGGTGTCTCATCTCAATGTCTAGGGGCCAAAACATCTTCTCTAGTCATGCTAGATACCTCACTCCTAGCTTCAACTAGTGCTGCTGAATAGTCCCCTTCCCTAAATCTATTGCACATCTCATGGCATCGTCTCTGAAAATCTACTTCCGAACTACAATTCCCATGCACCCTTAGTAATTGGGCCCTAGGGATATTGTTAACCATGTGTCTGGGATGACAACTGGGGGTGCTGAAGAGTGAGTTCCTGCCTGTAGGCTTACAAAAAATGTTTGTATTTCACTGTTTGAATCTCTCTATTTCCAAATCCAAAAAAGTGACAGCATCTGGATCACTTTGTACACTGAATTTCAAATTTGGATTACTTTTCTTAAGATAATTCACAAATTCCTTGAGTTCATCTCCAGTGCCCTTACAGATCATAAATATGTCATCAATAAAGCAACTCCACAGGTCAATACTACTGTAAAAAGGATTGACCTGTGCATCACAGACCCCTGATGTTTCCCACAGGCTCAATTAAAGATTGTCATAATTGGGTGCAAAAGTTGCACCCATAGCAGTCCCTTTAACTTGTAAGTAGAAATTGCCTGAAAGAGGAACGTCTTTTTGGTTGACACAGCCACAGTACAAGCCAAAACAAACTATTTCTTATGTATATCCAGAGAAATATCCATATCAAGCCAATGGTTGAGTGCCCACAACCTCTCCAAATGGGGGTTATTGGTGTACAATGAGCTGATGTCCATCACTACCAAAAGACATTCAGGTTCAAGCTGTATCTCACTGACAGTCCCCAAGATGTCAGTAGTGTCCTTCACATAGGACCTTAGTCGGGGAACATAATGCTTAATGTGGACATTAACAAAGCAGGACAAGAGTTCCATTACAGACCCTATGCCTCCTATGATTGGACATCTAGTAGGGTCTTGCAAATGTTTATGAATTTTGGGTAATACATACAGTATATAGTGGAGTGGACAGGGTGTGACAGTCAAATAAATGTGTTCCTTATGGCTAATGATCCCTTCCAGTAAGGGATCATATAACATGGAGTTGATTTGTGTCTTGAATACACTGGTAGGATCACTTAATTTCTTATAGAAATGTGTCCTCCAGCTGCCTCTCGATCTCCAGAATATACTTTTTAGTATCCATAACCACTATGGCCCCACCCTTGTCTGCAGATTTTATAACAATGAATGGGTCATCCTGTAGTTCTTTCATTGCATTTATTTTGCTGTTGGACATATTTACATAAGTAGGTGGAATATTACTTCCATATAGGGTTTCAAAGTCAGATTCACATGACCTCTCAAACAATTTGACTACATCCACATAAGGTGAATTAACTGTAGAAGGCGGTAAAAGCTGTGGGCTAGTCCAGATCTCTGAGGCAGGCTATCCACCACTTATATTCACTGTTTCAACCTGTGACTGTGACTGTAGGGAGCTTATATTTTCAAGGCACATATCTGTTTTGTGAAAAAAGACCCTTAGATTCAAGGATCTAGAAAATTGCTTAAGATCTATATATATATAAAACTGAAAAGGATTAATTTCAACTGTTGGGACAAAAGTAAGACCCTTCTGGAGAACCTGGATCTGGTCAGGTATCATTTACCTGGAAAATGTTAATTACAATGTTTTCAGGAGCTTGAGCTATCTGCCCCTGCTGTTGCCCCTGCATCCTCTTCTTCCTTGTCTGGGGTCTCCTGGCCCTCTTCATCTGCTTGGGCCTCTGAGGTAGCACTGATGTTGATTCTGTTCTTGACCCCCCTTGTTTGTAGTTGTTCATGTTCACCTGATGGGTTCCTGAAGTTGCGCTTGTCTGTCATTCCTCCATTGTTGGGGTGAGGGTGCGGGGGAAGGGTAATGAGGGTCAAGGAGGCAGACCCTCCTGGTCCTCTTCTAAAAAATGTTTTTTTGTGTTGTCTGAATTGCTTTTACTGGTATAATATGATGAAGGGGGCACCCCCTATTCCTTAGTATTGATCTGGGTTCCTGTGTAGTCAAACCGTCCCCAGGTGTTGGTCCCCCTCTAAAGGTGCTCCAATTCCTTGTCCTTCTATTACACTGCCCTGCTCCCTTATTCCAAGTGAAGACCATATTTAAGAGATAGTCCTGTCTGTCACTCATTTTTTTGTGCTTCTTCTGTTTTATCTTGTTTTCTTCCCTTATGATACTAGTCTTAAGTTTCTGTTCAGGTTCAGAGAATTTAGGGTCTTTCTTGAATTTTAATAGTCTCCTCCTCTTTAATGTCAAGTTCAAATTCTGTATACTGCTCAATATAATCAATTATTACAGCTTTGATTAGGGTGTCAGTCCCTAGCTGTAGGCCCTTATTCCAACTGGTTACAAAATGGGATGTCTCAATCCCATAGTCCTGCGTACTGGTGACCCTGAGACCCCTTGGTGACCTCCCTACTTTGAAGTAAACCCTTCCAGTAGTGTTGTCACCCCTTAGTGTGGCCTTCTCAAGTTGTATAAAGGCCCAATCAATGTCATTAACTACTGCTGTAGATGCTGCACCCTGAGTGTGTTGTGATGTACTGTTAGTGCTATCAGTGTTCACTTGCTCCACAACCAATTCAGCTTCTCCACTTGCAGCAAACACAAACATTGACATGGAAACACGCATTCCCAAGTTTCAAGGTTGCAAAATTACTTTCAGACATACTTTGTTTGAACAGTACTCTCGTCCAGCCTCATCCTGGGGATACCGCATTCTGTCCCACTCCAGCTGTTAGAACCAGTGATTCTGCCCAAACTCCCGGGTCAGAAAATATTCAAATAATTCACAACAGTGTATACTTTCAAGTTGCTTCAAAGCTCTACGTCCAGGCGTGGAAGCAATCGGGACCAGCGAATGCGCTGTAGAAAAAGGGCTTGGCTGATTAAAAGAACAATGTCAAATGCTAACTGCCAAGCATGCACAGCATGAGTGGTGAGCCACAGAAAAACTGAAACAGCCAAAAACAAAATTACGGCTCCACACACCACATGTGCCTGCAGTACTTACTTGTACACACACATCCACAAACTGGGCACCACCATGATAGTGTGCAAAAAGGGAATTCTTTATTCAAATAAAGTGCTCAATACAGAAGCAGTCACCCAACAGGTCGAATACTCCTCAACCAGCTTCACACGTAAGGTGCATCTTCAGGAGGATGTACTCCACCTTGCCCACGACCAATAAAAATAAACTTCTTAGTGATAGTGCATTTTTTTTAAAAAGGTATGAAAAACCATTAAAACACAATAAATACAAACAGCAGTACCAACAATAATCAAGGTAATTTCAGAATCTCACCATAATTCATGTAATGATCTGTGCAGCATACAAAATCCACAAGATTATTTCTACATAGCACCAGATTATTCACAGTAACTCATACACCGTAAATAGTGATAATCACGACCCCAAAAACAATAATTATGATGGAGATGGGCCAGAGAACCTTTCACTACAGGGCACCCCTATGGATGAATGCCCTTCCCATAGACATCACCTCTGAAAACAGGCTTGGCAGCTTCAAATCCCTCCTCAGGGATCATCTCTGCTCCTCTGGAGCCTGTGACTGCTACAACCCCCCCTCCCCGTGTACTCTGCCCTAACTATCGCAAGCTGTGTAGACAAAGGATCTCTGTCCTGCTGTTATAATACCTATTTCTTATCCAGCCTAATAGTACCTAGCACATATCTCCTGACAAAGGACCCTGTCCTGCTTATAAGGCATTATATATCTGTGCACCCTCTCTATAAATACACTGTTAAGTTCCTGCATAGCCCCATGAATGCATTAGCCACATGCCTGTATTCCTATTTCTTACCCAATCCTGCCTGCTCTGTATGCCCTATACATCTTGTACACTGCCTTATCATATGTACTTTGTATCCCCTATGCATTAAGTACATCACCTTTCTATTTGTATTATGTATTAATTTGTTATATACTGTATTCTGCAATCTGAATTTTGTACTCTGTATTCTGATGTGAAGCCTTTGTAAAGCAGTCTGTGACTCAAAGGATTGCAATTCCAATAGATTTCTTATATAAATAAATAAATATATTCACAGCAAGCTCACTCCTCTTTTTTTTTTTTTTACTCTATTTTTGCACTTCCTCAGCCTGGGCATCCTTCCGGGGTGCTCACTCGACTGGAGCCTCTACTCCCTGTCTGAACTCTACTATCCTCGGCTGGACTCCCCCAGCCACTCGGGCAGGTCTAGTCCCCTGGATCACCCCACGGGGCAGGTCCATCTTCCCCCAACAGCCTATCTGAAATTAGAGAGGACTTAGCTGGGTGCCGGATTGGGCATGGAGTCCCCTGAGGCATTGGACTGATGTTGGGATGTGGACTGCATCCCTGGAGCCCCCTTCCTCGCCATGAGCTGAGGCTGGGATTTTCCTTTTGTTTTATGTCCCTCGTCCTGCCCCCCCCCCGGAGTTTGGTCATGCAATGGCGTCTTGAGATGTCTGTCGCAACTCTGCTCCTCTACTTTGTGCCCAGATTGTGCACATCCCTCCATCTTCCACCAGGGCTGCTGTTGCACTGGGCAGTCCCTGGCTCCCTCCCCAGAGAGAGGAGGGCAGTCTACGGATGCTTAATCCTCCCTCTCCCCTGCTGACCCCCGATGACCTGGGCTCATTCCTGAACCCAGGTTGTTGGTATAGTGCGAGGTGTAGCATCCAGCGCCTCAACCCTCAGTGCCACTCCTCACTCCTCTTAACTTGTAAAGTTTGCAAATCAGCTGCCTTACACAATAAACTGGTGATTTAAAGCCAATTATTGCATGTTATGTTCTATTGGTTCATCTGTCACTTTTATCAAGACAAATGTGGAATATCCTTATAAGGCTGACATAAATTACTGCTATGCTTGCCAGCAAATCTGTTCGTCAGCAAACAACCACCCCCCACTCCCCCACACAAATCATAAAGGTTTCAGATATGATCTTGCATCAAATTCTTTCTTAAAACTAAACTATAGTTTAAAACACATTATAAGAACATTTATAACTAACTTGTTTTTCATCTGTATGCCTGCTACTGCTTAGTTATATATTTTAATAAACGTGGATTAACAAATCAATATCTAAGGTTTGGTAAGAACCTATAAACTTTGTACCTGCTGCTATTTTATGATTTGTATTTGGGAATGGGGTGTGTTTGTGTGCTGATGTACAGATTCACTGGCAAGCATATCAGTAATTTGTCACCCATATAAGGATATTCCTCATGTGGGGGACAGTGAAAAAGCAGGGATACTGAATGAATATTTCTGCTCAGTATTCGCAAAAGAGGAGGGGGAAGTGCCTAATCCAATTAACAGAAGCACTTTTGATAGGGGGGTCGATCCCAGTCCTTTCACAGAAGAAAGGGTTCTGAAAGAACTCCTAAAACTGAAGGTGGACAAAGGAATGGGGCCTGATGGAATTCACCCCAGAATTCTAAAAGAATTAAGGAGGGAACTAGTGAAACCACTGGCTACTCTTTTTAAAAAATCATGGGATGATGGTGTGGTACCCGAGGACTGGAGGAAGGTGGATGTGATTCCCCTTCATAAAAGTGGGACCAAGATAGAGGTAGAAAACTACAGACCTGTCAGTTTGACCTCTGTGGTAGGGAAAGTTATGGAGTCACTTCTGAAGGAAAGAATTGTTGAGTACCTAGAGGCCAGTGGGGCACAGGACCCAAGGCAGCATGGGTTCACAGAGGGAAGGTCATGTCAGATGAATCTAATAGATTTCTTTGACTGGGTGACCAAAGCAGTAGACCAGGGAGGGGCTGTGGACATGGCCTACCTAGACTTTAGCAAGGCATTTGACACAGTCCCACACAAAAGATTAATAGTCAAATTAACCAGCCTGGGAGTGGGTCCCAGGGTGGTAGCCTGGGTAAAATATTGGCTGGACAACAGGACACAGAAGGTATTTGTAAATGGAGTCCACTCTGAAGAAAGAGGGGTTACTATTGGGGTACCGCAGGGTTCAGTACTGGGTCCAGTCCTTTTTAATGTCTTAAGTGACATTGCAGAGGGATTGGAAGGAACAGTATGCCTCTTTGCAGATGACACAAAGATCTGCAACAGGGTTGATACACAAGGAGGTGTGGAAAGGATGAGAATGGACCTGGAAAGGTTGGAGGAATGGTCAGAAGTATGGCAGCTTGGATTCAATGCAAATAAGTGCAAAATAATGCACCTGGGAATCAAGAACCCAGGGGAAGAATACACAATGGGGGGGAGGTAGTAACAACAACAAAAAAGGAAAGGGACCTGGGGGTACTCGTATCAGATGATCTTAAGGTTAGCAAGCAATGTGAGAAGGCAGTAGGGAGGGCTGGGGTAATACTGGATGCATATCATCACCAGCAGAAAACAGGAAATTATGTCTCTGTACAGATAGTTGGTGAGACCCCATCTGGAGTACTGCATCCAGTTCTGGAGACCCCATCTCTGCAAGGACATAGACAGGATAGAGGCAGTCCAGAGGAGGGCAACTAAAATGGGGCAGGGTCTGCAAGAGAAGCCGTACGAGGAGAGACTTAAAGAGCTTAATATGTATACCCTTGAGGAAAGAAGGGGGGGGACATGATGGAAACTTTTGTACCTCAGTGGAATCAACAAAGTCCAAGAGGGTCGCATCTTTCAGAAAAAAGAGACGAGCAAGAACCAAGGGATACAATGTAAAGATGGGGGGGAGGTTCAGGGGCAATGAGAGGAAGTATTATTTCACAGAGAGGGTAGTGGATGCATGAAACAGCCTTCCTGAGGAGGCTGTGGGGTCTAAAACTGGGAGAATTCAAAAATGCATGGGACAGACATAAGGCAATTCTTGTGGGGGGTAGGAAGAAATAGGCTGTTGGTTAACTAGGATCTGCGGCCTATCCTGTAGGTAGGGAAATGAGCAGACCAGATGGGCCAAGCAGTTCTTATCTGCCATCAAAGTCTGTTTCTATGTGTCTTGATAAAAATAACAAATGAACAAATAGAACATAATATGCAATAAATGGCTTTAAATCAGCCAGTTATTGTGGAAGGCAGTTGACCTGCAAATTTCACTAGCTAAGAAAAGCAAGAGCTTGCTGTAAAATACAGTCTCTGCGGCTGGTTATTGTGGAAGGCAGCTGGTTTGGAAACTTTACTTGTCAAGAAGGAGAGCTCTCTGTAAAATGCAACATTTGCAAAGTTAATGATTATTTGACCTGGCATGTAGGTTTTTCATAAAACGGAGGGGAGCATTATCAGTTTTTTACTGCATTTAAAAACAAATTACATTTTTCAAAAACTCTTTTAAAGAAAAATAATCAAATGATGCCACCAGCAGATGAGTGTGGCTGCAACATTTAATATACCATAGTGAGGTTCATTTCTTTCACGAGTGCGATCTATGGGTTCTGACACATTATCTTGGGACTTTGAACTATACTGTTGCATTAGTACATTTGAAATAAGAGAACTGCAAATGAATGTTATGTCTCAAACACACTTTTTAGGAGATACTAGTAATTATTGAGTCAGGTAATGGCTAACTTAATGATGATACAATGCATATACAGTATGGTTTAACATGTAAAACACTTCTTGTGCTATGTAGCATGCCTCCCATCCTTTTAAAATAAATACATTGGGCAGACATATAAAATCCTTTATGTGCCTTTTTATTACACTTTAATTTTTATTTAGGGAGATATTCTCGACTATGTAGTTACAAGTAGATACTGGAAAAACGACAAGCACGGGAAGGAATGGTGAAACAAAAGATAAATGCAGTTGATGAATATTATTTATGACTGCAGTAGCATGAACACATTGCCCAAGTTGGAGATTTTGTCCAAAAGGTGCTCATCATTTTTGTAATATCTAGGGATTTAGGATAGTCTTCACTGCCTGAACACAGTTTCACATGACTGGTCCTGGAGTATTTAATAGAAAGATTATTATTAGGAACTCCAACTGAATCTAAATCTAACACATTTTTAGGAGAATGGAACTGGCAGCATCAAAAGTTAAAACACAAAGAGCCACATATTTCTTTACTTAGTTGATGCTGCATACTGTATGTGGAACTTCTTACCTACTGAATTGCAAAAAGGAAATAACACTTTATACATTTAAGGCACAGTTCCTGAAGTCAAGGACTCTGTGTACTCATACAAGCTGTGTGGCTGACAAAGAACAGCATGATGTAATCCTAGATGCTGAGTGATCATTTTCCACCCATTCCCACTTCCTACCTTTTATCTACCCGTTACTTAGTGATATGCTGAACTTTAGAAATTCAAAATACATATATGTGAAATGGTATAATAATAATTTATAATGACTGATACAGCTTCATAAAATGTATATTGTTATAACTGATAATTATGCAACTATAGTATATGTAATGTATTTTATTGTACACTTACAGTCTATACATATTATAGCTTATATTACATGCTCTTACGGATCTCCATTGTAAATGAGCATTGCCTTCAATCAGTGGATTTCTCCCTAAATAAACTGATATTGAAGATGCCATGAATAGAAACCAACCTTTCCACAGTGACCAAAGTACCATGCTCTGATGTTTTGCCCCACATTTGTTCTCTGTGTCCCACATTTCTGAATGGCTGAGAGGGATGTGTGCATCATTCATTAGTTCAAAAAGAAGATATTTCTCTATTGGTTTTCATGAATTTACTAGGTGCTCTCCTGTGAGATGCCCATTAAAGGTCTGTTTCTCAATCATCCTGCATCAACAAGCATTAAATAACACCACACTTTGAAATAATATCATATGATATGATGTTCTAAGGTCCATTAGGAACTAACAGTGGAGGTAGCCCTTCAACAAAATAATGTTCATAAAAGAAAGTCTCCAAATGAGCTGCAGGGCAGCAAGACGGTACCAAAAACAAGTAACTAAATAAATAAGACAGTGGATCTTCTTCTTCAATCATTTAAAATCATAATGAAAAAATTAAAACCATATAAAGTGGTTGTAATATCTACAATAAGTCAAGAATGCTCGTTAAAATAATTATACATTTCTATGTTGACAGTAACAGGCCAGCTATAATAGCCTGACATACAGTATATAGCACTTAACATAGTTAAGTTATTAAAAATTAGTAGCAATTGTAGATCTATATCACCGTGTTCCTCAATCAAGAGGCAAATTAGTGATATAGATGAGTTATATGTGCATACAGCCTCTCTAGTTTGAGACTAATAGAATTCGTATAACCCCAAGGCACTGGAGGCTTAAATTAAAGACTTAGGGATGTTCCCTCACAAGTGGTACATAACCAGAATATAGGCTGAACAAAATTTGGGGCACAACAGTTATCAGGCTCCTAACTGCATGACTGAGCCTAACAGTCAACCTGTCAACCTCACAAAAAGATGGACAAGCCGCTCAGCCATATGTCAGACACCATTCCTCTCAGAATGCCATAGACTAAATCCAAGCAACTGCACCTTATGTTCACCAGAAAGTTCACATCCTCAGAATTCAATCCCTTGCCCAACCAGGTTTATCAAATATATATTTGTCAATCACTCATTATTTTCAAAAGCTTTTGATACAGTGGCCCACATAGAACTACATAACAAACTCAAAGACAGGTATACCAGGGAATATACACAATTGGATCAAGTATTGGTTATTGGGCAGAAGGCAGAGATTAAGGGTCAATGGTGAGATGTAAAAATGGGCAAAAGTTACTAGTGGTGTGCCACAGACCTCAGTCATGGGCCCCTTCTCTTCAACTTCTATGTGTAAGACTCATGCGACGGAAACAAAAGCTGGTCAACTAAGTTTGCAGAAAACGCAAAAATAAGAGAGATTATTGACATGGAAATTAGCACATAAAATGTACAGGAAAATATCAATAAGTTAGTAAATTGAACACAAAAATCAAAAAAGGAATTACAACATAGCCAGATGTGCAGTATTACATCTGGGGAACAGTAACCCAAGAACCACATATATAATATATTACAATCCCTTAAGATCCTTGATGGAAGAAAGACCTCAGGATCATAATATCAGAAAACTTCACATAAAACAAGCAGTATGAAGCAGTTATTAAAAATGTGGCAAAGTCACAGGTTGCATTCTTAAAAATATAAGTAGGAGAAAGGAGGTGTGTCTGCCTCTGTATCGATAGTTGGTCAGATCACATCTGGAATATGGTGGTAAACTTTGGTGACCATATACTAGAAAAAAACGAAGACAGACTGGAGGTAGTCCAAAGAAGATTTATGGAAAAAAAAAATTACAGGAATGAGAAACTTACCTTATCAGAGACTTAACTTAATTTATTCTCATTAGAGAGGAGAGAGCAAAGAGGAGACATGATGTTAACATATAGGGCAGTCTGAGATCCACAACTACTAGAGACACTGAATTAGAAAGAAAACTGTTCTAGGGGTGGTATAACAGGGTATATGCTGAAGTTAGCAGGGCATAAATTAAACATCGATAAAATAAAGGTTTGGTTCACTTATAGGGTCATTTCTAGGTGGAATAGTTTACCATAGGAAGTTGTATACATTAAGATCTTGGAATCATTTGACTAAACTGGACAAATACATACAGCATGAGAATAATACTGTCAAATGTAATTAGTGTGAACAAACAGGCTATTAAGATAGGCAAACTGCCTTCTAATACAGCATAGTGGTTAAGGGCATACTAAGTAGTAAATGGGGAGCAAAAGGCAATCATTGTCCATAAAGAAACTCCCATCACATAGCCTTTAATATCCCTTCACATCATTACTCAAGGCCCAATTATCTAATTTATTTATAATTATCTAATTTATTTTTAAAAAACATATTTATTTTTGCTATTTATTATATGAAATGGTAATGTGTTCCAAGGGTTTACCAACCTCCGAGAATAATAAAATGTCCTCATATCACTATGTTTAGAACACTTTAAATGCAAAGGATGACCCTTATTCTCACCTTTGTCCTGCTTGAACTCAAGGCTAATCTCCTTTAATAAACATGGATCATTCATAATGTCCCACATAAGTAGGTCACCAGAAAGTCTTCTTTTCTCAACAGTTATAGGATTCAGACTATTTAATAAGTCACTATAATTTAAATCCTTCATCCAATTTATTAGTTTACTAAATTTCCTGTGAACTCTCTCTAACTGGTCTATCTCAGTTTTCAAATGAAAAAGCTTATGCTGTTTTACTTTTAAGTAACCAGAGGCAACACTGTTCCATTGAATAACCCAAAAGATTGTTGAAAGCAAAGTTTTGTTGAAGTTGAAGGTATAGGCCCCCATTTTCAAAGCCCAGAGGATGGCCGACGCATCTAGATGTGCTGCCTAAATAAATAGTCCGGCACAAAAAATGCTATATTCGAATGAGATGCATGACTGCGCATCTCATCTGAATATAGCAGTGCTAGTGGGAGGCACAAATGGGGGCCACTGACAATGCGCCAGTGCATCCCGGGGGACAGCCTGACTACCTGGAATGGGGATGTGCTGGGCCCAAATTCCAGATATTCAGCCAGAAAAATGCAAATGTGGCCATTAGTCCAACAAGGGCCAAACAGGCAATTTACATGCCATTACGGTCGCATTTGAAAGCGTTCTGCAGAGATGCACCCGGCAGGATGTCCCGTGCAGCCTGTACCCCCAGTCCCATGTTGTTTTCCTTCATAACCCACCTCTTTTCCATAGTATAGGGACCCACCTCCCCGTACCAATCCCCATTCGAATGTACAAAATTACTATCCCAGCTGTCTGCTACTTAATGTAGTAGCCCCCTTCCCATACCGATCTCTGTTCATACAAAAATAAAATAAGGTCCCTATCCCATTTTCCATAATGTAGTGACTCCCCTCCTCTTACCTATCCCCATTCGGATACAATACAATTATGTATCCTGCCCTTTTTTCCTTAGTGTAGTGTCCCCCCTCCTCATCCTGATCCCCATTTGAATAAACTAAAACAATTTCCCACTGTCCTTTTCCATAGTGTAGTGGCCCCCCACCCCACCACCCACTCGGGCACCCACATCCCACCCTGCTCTCCCTATCCCAGCACACAGTCCAATAGGCTTGCAGTGTGTACTGTAAGCTGTCATTCACAACTTTGTGAATGACACAAAGTTGTGAATGACATATTACAGTACACACTTGAAGCCCATTGGTCGATAGTGTCAACCAATGGGCTTGTAGTGCTAATTGTAAGCTGTCAATCATTGACCGTTAAGTCAGCAGGCAGCCATGGAGGTGTGCGGAGGGCAGTGCTACTCACTGGCTGACTGTCCATGCTGGGACAGGGGAATAGGCTGGGATGTGGAATGTGGGGGGGGGGGCACTGAACCATGGAAAAGGGCAAAGGAAATGATTTTAGTTTATTCAAATGGGGATCGGGATGGGGAGGGGGGGAACACTACACTATGGACAAAGGGCAGGGCACATAATTGTAAGATATCTGAATGGGGATCGGTATAGAAAGGGGCTGATAAATTTTATATTTATTCAATATGTCTTAGTTTACAAGATGTACATTTTGTAAAAGGCACACAGGTCAGAACCAATATCGTATATGTATGTACCTTCTGTGTAACACTTATGTAGATGCTGCAAGTAAATATGCTATGAGTTAAATGCCCACACAACATTTTTATCTAATGAAAGAACTTAAAATAAAGGTTACGGCAGTCAACTATTAAAACAAGCAATGCAGAGATTGTTCTAAAATGCATTTTAAGTTGTGGCCAAAGACTGGTTTACTGTATCATATTCAAGTTTCAGATGTTTACAGATATTCACAATGTTCAGATTTTACATAGTTCAAAATAAAGAACTTATAAAATGCTCTCGGGACAATTTCTGGATTCAAGATAGTGCAGTTCATTGTTAGAAATTCAGTGCTAAACATACTACAGTACTATTATACACTTCACAGTGCTGCATATCCTTACCACCATTTAATAAGGATGATTCTGGCATCGAGTATGCATTTTTATATCACAGTCCAAGGCAGAACAGAAGCAGAAATGATAATTGAGCAGTCATATTGGTCTGTCTATTTTACTAGCTAGCTATGTATATATTTAAGCCTGTGTGCAAACCTCCTTGTACACTAGAAAGGGGAAACTGATCAAAACATTTTACTTGTAAAGTAATTTATTTCTACCAAAGCACCCCCCAAAACAACAAAAAAATAAACAAGATGCCATCCCGCAGTCTGTATGATGTGAATTTCAGATGACTGACTGACCAACTAACTAGCTGCTTTTATTCTCATTGTGGAAAATTATTTTTTTAAGTCACTGTTCCCCATCCCCCACTCAATGACCACCATGACTAATCCAATAACCTAACAGGGAAGGCTCTCACTAAAACTTTTATGGAAACCCTAGCAATGTTTATCAAACATTTCGGTTCCTTTTCTTCTGTATTACATTTCTGAACAGTGCTAATTTAAGTGTAAAGTTTAGATAATTCAGATTTTGGAAAACCAAAGACTTTAAGTTGCAATGGTGTTTAGTTTTTGTAACCATGAACTAAATACTTCTCTGGCTGTTTTAAGTGCCTTTAGAGACTGTTAACATTTTTCACCTGACATTGCAGAGTCCCAATGTTTCCATATTATATTTTTGAACATTGCTCTTGTATACTGCAATGTGTGGTTATATACTCTCTGGCTATTGAATTAATTTTCCTGTGGTTTGGGACATCTTATTTATAATTCCCTTATACAGTTTTTATGTAATGATACACTTGGAACAGTATTTTCATTACTGTACATTGGAAATGCTGAAATTTTTCAGGCTATAAAACAAACTTTCTCATTATGGACATGTGATTTTAACATGATAGTTCATTTTGAATAGACACTTAAACTTTGAATAGCAATATGTGGGTAACACTAGCTTTTCACATAGCACTTTCAGCCTTACTTGCTTTTCTGAAGTTCTGCTCAGATTTCAAAAGCAACAGTTAGGCTTAAAGTATTATGTTGAACAGCGAGTGTTATCCACATGTTGGTATTGAAGGTTTAAGTCTATATCCAAAATAGACCGCAGTTTGAAAATCACTTCCATAATCTGAACGAGTTTGTTTCATTGCCAGAGAAATATTTACATTTCCAATATAATAGAAACACTGTTCAATCTGTATCATAAAATAAGAACTCTATGAGGGAATTAAAAAAAGGGTGTCAAGCACCCATGTGTCGGCATGCACTGAGCATGTCACCATTCAACCCCATCTGTCTACAGTGTACTGCAAACACACAACATGCTGCCTCTGTGCAGCGCAGTGGGGGGAACCCACCGGGGGGGTGGGAGTAGTTGCCTGGGATGTTGTACCCATGGGTGGTGGCCAGGGGGACAGTCCCACACATATCCCTGAGTGCCTCTACAGGCCTCAGTGCATGTCCGCCAATGCTGGTGCATGGTCACAGCAGTGGCCCCATGGGTGGCACTCTCCTGTATGGCATGTCAGCCACATCTGTGTTACACGTGCAATTCTCCCTGTACATGCCTTTCGAAACACACCAATTACACATGTCAGTAACTGTTTCCCTTCTCTCTTACAGTTCCATCCCACCTCACAGGTGCTGCCATGTCTGGTGGACTCCCTGATGGCCTGGCCATCACACAGCACCGCAACCGGGGCTGTGGCAGATGCCATGCTAGGCCCTTCCATCACAACCACAGCCCCAGATGTGGCAGTGGATAGTGCAGGGCTATTAAATTGCTCTGTGGCTGGTGCCATGGCTGGTGGCCATGGTAGCTCATGGCTGATCTACCTACTGGGTTTTGCTGACAATGACCCAGTGGACAGGGTTGACATTGAGGATGTCCTGCTGGTGTTGGCATCTGGAACAGAGGGGGAGTATGATGATGATGTTGATGCCACACAGATATGGGGGGACATGGTCAACTGCAGCCCAGCCGAGGCACAAGTGCATGCACATGTGGCAACATGAGGCCTTGGTGGTCCTGTGGCCCCATGCACACACACAAGGCCTGCACAACTGCCCATGGTTGTGGTCGATGGGGGCTCTGTGTCTGGTGCTGCTGTGGGGACAGGGACTGCTGACACTGTTCAGCAGGGTGCTGTGGAACAGCAGCAGGTGGCAGGGCACCATGATGCAGGGAGTTCCTGGATGTGCAGTGGCTGCCCGCACCCAGTCCCTGCCCATACAGTGGCCTCTTGTGGGGTGTCTGCCTACTGTGGATACATTGCAGCAGGCCGGGACCCCACCTGCCCATCAGTGCCATCCCTGTGATGAATCCTCTGCCAACGAGTGTTGAGAACTATGCATGCCTCCTGCAGGACACTGTGGAAGGGCAGGCATCCCTCAGGGTGGAGCTGAGGGACATTCAGATGCAGCTGGCCATGGAACATGAGACATCAGCTGTGTGGTGTGCCCAGATGTTGGCAGAGGCTTGCATTCTGTGGGTGGGCATGACCGCTGCTCTGGAGCAGATTGTACTCACTGCTGAGGTGGTGAGTGCACACTGTGAGCCATGTGGCCACCGGGCTACCAGTCACATCCCCAGGAGTGCCTCATGCACCCCCAGGTCACAGCATCAGGTGAATCCATTGCTGCTGATGCCGTCACCATGCAAGGCCATCCCTGACACCCCCGGATCGAACCTGGGTCTTGGGGATGACACACCAGTGAGCACCCATTCACAGTCTCACTTCAATATCCCACTGGGTGGCGGACACCCCCCCGTGGCCAGTGACACTGACTCAGTGATCACCAGGTGAGGGCATGGCTGACCACGTGTCCGTGGTGGCTATGGTGACTCCCACTGTCACCTGGGTTGACAGTCCCTATGGCCCCTGTTACCAGTACCAGTTGCAGCCCACACACCAGATTGACAGTGCCGGGGCAGTGTGATGTGGCACACACCTGCCCTGGTACAATGCCTGTGTGGAACAACTGTGTGGTGCACTGTGCATGGCCGGGGCAACTGGTGGTGTGCTATGTGGCATAGGCGTGATGAGTTGAGCCCTGTGTCTGCTGTGCATGTGTGCCAGTGGATGTACACTGATCCATGCCATCCCCAGTACAGAAACTGTGTCCCAACTGTCCATGTGTGGCCTGCTGTGCATGTCGGTGCATTGCTGTCACCCCTCATGGGTGTGCTACACACCAGCTATGTGGTTGTCATCTGACCTGTGATGTATGGGTGTAGGGGTGTGTGTGTGGGGGGACTGCCAAGTGTTTTCCACCTGTGTTACTCACTTTCGGTCCCCGAAGTGCCCTTCCACTATGGTGTCCATGTGCCGCTGGGAACTGGCGACCAGGCGTGGGTCCCTGTCATGGTGGTGTTCTGTCCTGAAAGGTGATTTTACAGTCATTGCATGGAATCAACTTTCAGGACTTGATTAATGAAACGGTGTCGGTGTTCATGAGGTGGGCTCGCTCTCAAAAAGCATACATTATAAATTTGGTGAAAAAATTCCAAAAAATTACTGTTTTACGAGCGTGTGTTGCACAGTTTCCATGCACACTTGTAAGTTTGCAAATCTGTAATATTTTCACTCCAGGTTTACAACATTGGCATATTTCCACACCTCCTTATAAACAGTGCAGCTGTCATTTTTCACATCCTGGCTGAAATGTGTTTTCGTACTTCCGGCGCAGAATAGCGTGGTAGCTCTCATAAATCAGTGTTTGCTGCAGAGTAAAGCAATCACAGTGACACTGCTCATGAGCAGAGGTCCTAAAATGCCTATGTTGACAATTTGGTAATAAATGTCCATAAAATGGCTGTTACGAGCATGCGTTGCACAGTTTCTATGCACACTTATAAGTTCATGAATTTGTAATATTTTCACTCCAGATTTTGAACATTGGCATTTTCCCACATCTCCTTATGACCAGTATTGCTGTCATTTTTCACATCCTGGCTGAAATGTGTTTTCGCACTTCCGGCGTAGAATAGTGTGGTCACTGTGGGAAATCAGTGTTCGGTACACAGTAAGAAAATCACAGTGACACTGTTCATAAGAACATGTCCTAAAATGCCTATGTTGAAAATTTTGTGAAAAAATTCCAAAAAATGACTGTTTTACGAGCGTGTGTTGCGCAGTTTCTATGCGCATTTGTAACTTCGCAAATTTGTCATTTTCACTCCAGATTTTCAACATTTGCATTTTCCCACACCTCCTTATGAACAGTATAGCTCTCATTTTTCACATCCTGGTCAAAATGTGTTTTCACACTTCCGGTGCAGAATAGCGCGGTCGCTGTGGGAAATCAGTGTTTGGTACACAGTAAGAAAATCATACTGAGTGTTCATGAGCAGAGGTGACAAAATGCCTATGTTGAAAATTTGGTGAAATAATTATACTGAATGACTGTTATGAGTGCATGTTGTGCAGTTTCCATACAGGCTCATAACCTTGAGCACAACCAGGGCATAAAGGTTCCTAAGACAGACACTTAAGAAATATGAGGCTGAAATGTTAATCAGATGCAAGAGAAGTTGCAGACAGGTACTCTGTTGGGACATGGATGCTGAAGGGACATGGATACAACTGGGCGGGAGGGCCTACATAAATGCCAAACACCACTGCAAATACCTGCAAGCGAACATTCAGCATTGACAAATGCTTGTTAAGTAATGCAGCAAGATTCTGCTTGGACACAGATGCAAAGCACTATTTTATAACAGGCAGTCAATATAAGAACACCAAACAACTCGTGTATCTGTGCGCGCGCACACATACACTTACTTCCCGGATTTTCAAATACACACTTTCTGTAATTCTGCATATCTCATCAACACTGTTATAAGTACCAGGGGTGGGGGGATAACTCACTTTTTCTCCTTGTGGGGAGGGGAGAAAAGAGGGCAAATATTTTGACGGTATTCTCACCAAAGCACTATATATTTCACTGTTTATATCTATGCTGTCATTACCACGAGACTCTGAAGAGGCAAGCAAGAACAGGAAAGAGTATTGTTTCTCGCCTATCTATACATGTTGCTGTTCCAAGACAAGCGGTTCTTTTAATGACAGCTTTGCATTTTGTGAGATGCCTTTTTATCTTTTGGATTTGCAATGTTAATAAAGAAACACCATTGCCTTGTACATGTTCTCCATGACAAACTGACATCTGTATCTGTCCCTATCAAACTACAACATTAAGTACTAAGTGCACACGAAAACGCATCTTAACACATCGGTTAAGATGCATTTGCTTGTGATGTTAATCACTTGGCATTTTGGAAAGCATCTCAGTTGATTTAAATAACTTTGTGAACCATTTTAAAAAGTGTCTCTTGGAGAAAGGAGTGCAACTACTGTGTGGAAGGCAGCCTCTTCATCTTACACATGCCTATTGTATTTACAATCGATTGACTGTAATTGTTGACTCTATGAAAAATTCCATCCATTTGAAACACTTTGCACTGTGTTTATTATACACATGTGTACTGTAGGCGCTTTTGCAAATATCCACTGTAACTCAAGTATTCTTTTCTGGGATCCAACCAGCTGAACGAAATGACGAGTAGGCAATCACTAAGACAACGGGGAGGACAGCAACAGGAGGAAGAAGCTGGAGGGATTTTGTTTTGGCAGGTCATACAGAGGCATCATTATGCTAAACACACACGTTACCACCACTGATTGCAGCGGTGGTTTTCTTTGAACTGAAGACCACTGCTGTCATACACAGCTCCCGCATCCATTGGTGCAGGACTGCCATGCCTGCTGAACAGAGCACTGCATTGCACAGGAAAGTCACACCTCCAAAAAGTCCTATTCTCCCAAGACGTTCCTTGCCCATGCGCGCAAGCGAATGTAAAAAAAGAGCACAATCAACAGAATACATTCACAGCACTGTGGAGTCCTTTTTATCTTTGCAGCATTTTAACCAAAGTCCACTGCAGTACAGACTGCATTTAAATAACTTCATAACATGGGTTTAAATAACTCTGGAGCATTCCCACCACATTACCAGCCAAGATAGACTGTTTCACGATACCTTTCTTGGGCATGCAATTCATGCATCAAAGTGGATAGTCTGCCCTACAGGATTCGTTTCTAAATGTGATTAGAAGTAACACTACAGACTGCACACCACAGGCCTAAAAAGGTTTCAGAATCTATCGCTTCCATACAACAAGCATAGAATTAATAATCAGATACTGCGTATGAAAAGTATTAGGTTTAGAAGAAGGTTTTAATACAGTAAGACTGATTATTAGAATGAGATTACTTTGTATTTTCATGACAATAAGTAAAATGTGGGACTAGATATTCATGAAAAAAAATATCTGCAGGTAGTTGTGTAAAGGAAAACATTTACTGTCGCTCCTTTCACTTTATTGCAGTGTCTAAGAAACTTTCTGATCAGGACAGGTTATACCAGTAATGGTACATTGCATACAGTAAGTAAATAATCAGCATGGTGTAAAAAAAAAAAAAAAACAACAAAACAAAAAAAAAAACATTGTCCGACTAAAAATACTTTTTGAACAGAAAGCTACTTGCTTCTTGTGATCAATGTAATGAAAAAAACAAGAAAGTACTACACATATTTTTCCATTGGCTTTAATTTTTTTTTTTGGGTGGGGGGGTTATACACATTCCCATTCAGAGTATAGCAATTTCACTAGGCTTTGAGAACATATTACTTATTCAAGCAGCATCATGTACACAACAATTTCCAGCAGAAGCAAGTTGCCTTATTATTATTATTCGGGCAGAGTATAAACAAAAAAAGAGAGGAAACAAACACACTGTTAAGCTGGGCGCGCACACACACACACACACACACACACACACACACACACACACACACACACACACTCTCTCGCTCTCTATCACACTGGGGGCTTAATGTAAGCATTCCGTATTCTGTTATATTTCCATCTTTACCCAGCATTATGTTATTTGACATCAAATGACAGATACATTGTCAGTACAAAAGGCATAGAAAAAGTGATAAAATGTGAAAGAAAAAAACATGAATGACTAAATGCACGCAAATGTATTATGCATAACCATACTAGTACAGCTACCAAGTGGGTTAGCAAAATACATAGCTACAGATTTTTTTTTACATCACTTCTGTCACAGACTGCATTTCCCCTTTCTGAGCCCCTCTCCAGCAAGGACTTACCACTACATTCTCCATAACTATAAGTGTGGATTTTACATTACTCCAGAGTTGTCTGTGGTACATTGTCCTTCCCTCCGCAGAATGCTGTCTTGAGGACCAGTATGGATCTCACCAGGAAGCTAATGCTCCCTCCATGTACTCTATTCTTGGCTACAACCATACAAATTGTGAAACTGGACCTCTGAGGCTTTCTTTATTTACAAACACATTCTCTCTAGCATTTGTCTTGTCTCTGTCTGAGGAATGTAACAGATGGTCACTGATCCTTTAATGCAATGTAAACAACAAGGAAACAAAAATTAGATAGCCCAGACCTGTTTACATAAATAGAGGACCCCCAACTCCCCCTTCCCCACACAGATGCCTCCTTTCTGACACAACTAGTAATTCTCCCTCCACTAATCACGTCCTATAACACGTAAACTTAATAAGGCAGCCCCTAACAAACAGATGTGCTACTCTCCCAGTACACTAATTGAGAGGCAGTGATATGGCGCATGCAATGTGAAAATATTTTGCCTCTTATTTTTTTAATGACTTTCACTTTAAGTAATAGACATGAAACCACTGGCTATAAAATAGTACATTTCATGAGCAAAGGAGGGATTAAAGACTAATGGCTACTGTTGAGCTTTATTAAACGGCAGTGCAATAAAAAGTGGCATTGAAATACAAATTACTAAGGCTCTGTTTCTTTTGTCTTTTTTTACCTTACATATCTATCTCTTATTTAGTCTCTCACACTAAAAGACAGTTTGGTGTCCCCCCCCCCCCCATCAGCTGTATTACTGACAGCTTCTGATGATACCATAGGAATGATCTTCTGTATGTCAGCTTGGGAGAGTCTAAAGAAGCACAGAGCCTGAATTTCCTTCATAGAGTAATGGCTTCTATTGAACTAAAAATCTTCCACTTACAGCTTTCATAAATGACAGTGTAATAACGAGCATTTGTCAATACCGAATGGTTGCTTGCTGGCATTAGCAGTGGAAGTGAAGGAGTTAGACACAATATAGGAATGTCAGTGAACTATTGAACTGATGCCAACTGCATCCCCACCTTGCAGAGATGGACAAGCATTGGGATGTGCCTTTGGGTCATCGCCCATGATGGTCACGACATTTCACCTCACCCTACCCAGCAGACATTGACAAGTGTTGAGGTGTGCCTTGGGTGTTTAGACTTTACGCTCACCTCATTCCATGAGAAAATACACTGAAATGGGTGCAGTATAGGAGAATGGGGTGAACTCTGGGGCCAAAGAGTCCAAGGTGCACCTCAATGCCTGTCACTGGCTGCAGGGTGGGGGTAGGGGTGGAATGGCATGATCATTACTGTTGACAGTCCCAAATCACAACCCTGATGCCTGCCAGTCCCTACAGGGTTGGGCGGTATGGTCGGAAACCCTAATGCCCTGGGTGTTTCTTGGAATTTTTACTCCCAAGTTTTCAACATGGGCTTTTTGTGACCCCACCGCATGAACAGTGACACTACCAATTCATTAGTCACAAGGTGATTTTGCACAGTGGCTGCACCATTTGGCGCCACAGGTGTGAAAATACATTTCAAACAGGATGTGAAAAATGACAGCTGTACTGTTCATGAGGAGGAGTGAAAAAATAGTACTGTTGAAAATCTGGAGCAAAAATAAAAAAAACTGGAAGTCATGAGTGTGCATAGAAACTGAGGAACACACACCCATAGTGTAATTATTTGGGGGAATTTTTACACCAGACTTTCAACATAGGCATTTTGGACCTCCACTCACGAACTGTGTCACTGATTTTCTTAATCTGTCCTGAACACTGATTTCCCACAGCCACCGTGCTATTCTGCGCCAGAAGTACAAAAACACATTTCAGTCAGGATGTGAAAAATGACAGCTGTACTGTTCATAAGGAGGTGTGAAAAAATGCCAATGCTGAATCTCTGGAGTGAAAATATTACAAATTCTTGAAATTATGAGGGTGCATGGAAACTGCACAATGCTCACTCATAACAGTCATTTTATGGACTTTTGTCACCGAATTTTTAACACCGGCATTTTAAGACTTCTGCTCATGAACAGTGTTGTGATTTTATTAATCTGTCCCAAACATTGATTTTGTACACCAACCGCGCCATTGTGCGTTACATGTGCAAAAACACATTTCAGGTGAAATGTGAAAAATGACAGCTATGCTGTTGCTAAGGAGGTATGGTCAAATGGTAATGTTGAAAATCTGGAGTAAAAATATTAAAAATTCTGGAAGTTACAAGCGAGCGCAGGAACTGTGCAATGCATGCTCATAAAACAGTTATTCTGGGGAATTTTTTCATCAGATTTCCAGCATAGGGTTTTGGGGGTCCTACTTCATGAACTGTGACATTGTTGGTTCATGAATTGATCCCGAAAGGTGGTTTCATGCAGTGACTGTGAAATCACCTTTCAGGACCGAATAACAAAATGACGGTAATTGAGTTCATGAGGTGGGGTCCCAAGAATCCAATGTTGAAAATGTGGTGGTACAAGTTCCGAAAACAGCGAAGATATCCACATAAGTTGAAAAAAAAACATTTATGCTATTATACAGCTTACCGGCACTACTTCAGTTTGCGAGTGGCTTTGAAGAGTGCAGACGTGTTCCTAGTCCACTGTAGATCGTCGCACCAGGCTCTGGAGGTAAGTATGGGGTGAGGGGGGGGATGTGGGGAGGTGTGTGTGCAGTGGGTGGATGCAGGTTGGGGAGAGGGGCATGAAAAACCATGAGGGACTGTTTTCTGTTTTTACAGGTTTTAAAAAAAATATAGATGATATGGGACGCTTTTTTGCACACTGGGGTGGTCTCCCAGTGTGCCAACACACCTGGGTGTTTCTTTTGGGGGGCTGGAGCTGACGGGGATTGGGCACCCTGGTCATACAGTGTGCTGGGAGGAGCACATGAGCCAAGGGGGGATTGGGCACCCCCCTCGGCACACAACAAATGGGGGGGCACATCATGCTGACAGGGATTGGGCTACCCCCATTGGCAAATGAACTGGGGATGAGGCATGCCGACAGGAGGATTGGGCATCCCAGTCAGCTTTTACAACTGGGAGAGGCAGGCAGTGGCTTTCTGCTGGCTTTGTGGGGACTGTGAGAGGCCAACAGAGAAGCTATCACCATGGGGACACCACACAATGCGGCTTGTATTTGGCTGCTTCCGTCAGGGACCACCCCGCAGCAAAAACTAATGATTGTGTAGTGACGTGGCACTCCCTGATTGCAGCGGGCAAGGTTCTTTGAGCATAGCAGCATGCTCATTAATGGCCATCTTAGACAGCATTCTCCTCTAATTTGCTGCAACACAGACCAGCCCCAGAAAGGACTGCTGCCATGCAGCGCAACACTGACACATCTCCACAACCTGCTTGTGAAGGAAGCCAATGCAATGGATTTCTTGCACATGTGTGCAAGCAACCATAAAAACTGGTATTGAAACACCACTTAAGTCTCCTGTTCTTGCATGCTGACTCTTCAGTGAATGGAGTACAATTTGTTTCATAGGTTTCTGATTTGTAAATGTTGTCTTTTTTTCAACCAGTAACCCCAGGGGATGCAATTTGAATAAAATACCTTCAATAGTCTGGTAAGGTATCGATAGAAAAGGTTATACAGAATAACTAGCTTGCTAAATGGTTTATTTCAGTTAGTTAGCATGTACACAAAAAGGAACATATGAATATAAGCAGAAGCCAGCAGAAGTCCATTTGGTATAGCAAGTTTGTTCATATTGCAGGGTCCACAGCTTGAGCTACTGTAACTGTCCTCCCTCCCCACTCCTCTCATCCTCCCTACCCATGATCCTTACCTTCTTCCTGTGCCTATCCCAGCCTTGCTTGAAGCTGCCCACTGTCTTCAATGAGATGAGCTAGTCTGGCAGTGCATTCCAAGTGTCTACCACCCTCTCTGAAGAAGTGCTTCCTGCTCTCCCTCCTAAACTTCCCACCCTCTAACTTAAGACTATTCCCTCCTCATGTTATGGTTGCCACTCAGCTTACAGAGACTCTCCTTATGAACCTTATTAATCCTTTTCAGGTACTTAAAGGTCCCAATCATGTTCCCTCTCTCTCTCTGTGTCTGTCTCTCTCTCCTGTCTTCCAGGGAATACATGTTCAGTGCCCTCAACCTCTCCTCATATGTCTTACCCTGCTGACTCGCTAACCTCTTTGCAGCCCTCCTCTGGACCATCTCCAAAAGGTTAATGTCTTTTTTGAGATGTGGGCACTAGTACAGAACTCCATATTCTAGAAGTGGTCTTACCACTGACCTTTACAAGGGCAATATAATCTCCTCTCTTCTACTACTGATACCCCTAGATATGCATCCCATCATCTTGTTTGCCTTTGCTGCTGCTTTCTTGCACTGGATGGAGTGCTTCTGGTCATAAGTAATCATCACTCCCAGGTCCTTCTCATCTGAGGCAGATACTCTACTCCACCCAGGTAGTACTCTATCCTGGGATTCTTGGCTCCAACATGCATAACTTTGCATTTCTTGGCAGTGAAGTCAATTTGCCAGATCCTGGACCACCTCCCCAGCTTTTCCAGATCTTCCTGTACGTCCTGTATCCCTTCAACTGTATCCGCTTTCCTGCATAGCTTGGTGTCATCTGCGAATAGGCACATTTTATCCATAAGGCAAAATATGGTAAAAGGAGAAAAAGAATTCAATTTGAGTGAAATACATCTGATACTCTGACAATGGCACTGTTAGCTTACATCACTTGGAATGATTAGCTTGCTGATTGATATATAAAAAAAAGAATACAATTTCATTGACATATACCTGATTGTTTGATTTGCATAGTCTGCCCACAGCCCTGCAGCATGTACATTATATTACAATTACCACATGTATTCTTAGCAACAACACTATATTTCTCCCTTCTTTATTGCCACTGTTGCAACATATACAAAACGAGATTCAGGTGTGCCGCTTGTAGCACTTTTGTTTGGCAGCATGGAAGTGCGATACATCAAAAGTCAGAAAGGAGGTGGTTATATGGCTATATTTTTATGGGTCTAGTATAAATGATCGACTACCAAAAGGTCGACACTCAACTGATCGACCAAATACTGACGCACTCACAAGATTGACAAAATAAATAACAAAAGACGAATGACCGACAGCTCCCCCGGGAGCAGTACGAATGATCTGGCATGCAAGTTTTTGAGGCAGGTTTGCTGCTATGAAAACACTGTACCAGTCACCACAGGCATGTGTTAAAACTAATGGACAGATATCTCTCTCTCTCTCTCTCTCTCTCTCCTTTCCTTTATTCCGAGGTACAATACAAGGCTGCCCCCTGTCTCCACTCCTCTTTGCGGTATATTTTGAGTCACTCACCCAAGCACTGTATCAAGATAACAGTATCGAGGGTACAACTGGGGAGGGGGGGGGGTAGACTGCAAAAGTTTGCTTTATATACAGAAGATCTGCTAATATACATGTCCTCTCTGGAAACCTCACTGCCTCACCAATGTGATATCCTGCAACACTTTGGAAGCTGTGTGGCATAGAAAATTAATGCCACAAAGACAGATATTTTGTGGTTTCATTATCACCCCAGTGATCAAACTAAAAATCACTTTAAATGGAATATAAACTCCCTTCAGTACCTATGGGTACAGCTACTCAATGAGCTCGCCTCCCTGCAGTCTGTCTCTCAACTTTTCCCTCCCGATGCTGGCAATGCAGGAGGACCTGCAATGAAGGGAAGCCATCAATCTACCACTTATACAGAGGGTTTAGAGAGGCAAATCAGACAATGGAATATACCTTTTTTTGTTTGGTTTGTGAACAATGCAAATGGCAAGGGCAAAGGCAGGAACAGCATCAGACTCGTGCAATCTGGAGCAGTAACCATGCAACACAGTTACTTCAAAAAGGAAAGGAATGGCTGTGAGTATGGTAGGGACTCTGTTTCTTTAAAAAAAGATTAAAAAAAACTAAACCTAAGATTTATTTGTAGTTCTTACATATTAAAAGGGCTCTTTAGTTTGATGGTAGAGATGCGGTCAGAAGGTATACCGCGAGCAGGAGCCGAAATGGAAGGTCCGAAGGGAGAAAGGGCAAGCGAGCTGACAGCAACAGACAGTGTTTTCCTGTGTTGAGGATAAAGAAAGACATCCTGGTCAGTCTCCTATGAAGAGAAGTTATTGTGGAGGCAGGAAACCGTCCAGGATACAGATGCATTTGGTAGAGATATTTTTCCTTGTGTGCCATAGACCATGCATGGCAGGCAGTGTGGGCAAGCAGCACATGTGTATTTCATTTTGCTACTGTGAAGAGGCTCACGCTGCCCTTTTGAAAGCCGAGGTGACAGCGGTGACCTAAAGCCGATGGTATTGATGGCTTCTTTATCTATCCTTCCTTCCTTCTTTTTTCCAAATGGGTGGACACTTTTTATATTGATTAAAATTAAAGAAAGACGGAAGCAGGAACATGGCAGCAGCTCTCTAAGCCAGCTCTGACTAAAGAAAAATTAGATCGTTAAACGGTGGTTGCCTATCAACTAACAGGGATCTAGCTACAACAAACTTTAGCTGAAATATCCAAGAATGGAATGGGACCCAAAAGAGACGGCAAACATGGGTTTCTTAGCCTTGATACATTCCTTTCTCCTGCCGGTTCCTCGATGGGATAGTGGCCTAGTAGCTCCAGAACTCCCATTGGTGCAGATAATGGTGCTTTTAACAAAAATCCAGGCAAATAGGGAGGAAACAAATAAATGATTGGCAGCTGTGGAGCGAAATTTACTAAAAATGACACCTGCAATGAAGGGAAGCCATCAATCTACCACTTATACAGAGGGCTTATTATACCATCCATTTGTTTAACCTACATATACTTTTTTGGTTTTCATTTACCAACTTGTTCCCCGGGGAGCTGTCAGTCATTCGTCCTTCATTATTTATTTTGTCGATCTTGTGAGCGCGTCGGTATTTTGGCGTCTATCAATTGAGAGTCAACCTTGTAGTAGTCGATCATTCGTACTGCTCCCTATTTTTACTCACTATTTATTATTGTATTAAATAAAGTCCAGATCGGGAACACAGTGATGGTTTCCTTGTTGCTTTTGTTTTTGGCAAGCGGTTTGCAGACGGTAGTGTGCACTATTCACAGACTGCTGATAAAAAGAGTAACTGCTGATATTTGATAAGTAAAGTGCTTTTTTTTTTTTTTTTTTGCTGAGTGTGGCTATTATAAATAATATATGGCCAGAGTCAGGCAGGGGGCAAGTAATAGGAATTCAAAGTGTGTGTAGCTGGATCACGCTGAGCGAGAAACACAAGTCTGTGCTAGCACTGTGGGTTTTTACAAGAAAAATAAAGTGTTGTGTGTGCAGAGAGGGGTAATAAGTTAAACAAAAATGCCATAATCGCTGCAAGTTGAATGTAGAGACTGCAGCTGTGTGTGTGTGTGTGTGTGTGTGTGTGTGTGTGTGTGTGTGTCTGTTGCTAAAACTGGAAAAAAAGGCTGCTTTTTACTTTCAAAAATTGGGTATTAGTAGAATTGGGGAAAAGATGTAAGCCACTGTGAATAACTAGTCTCCATGCTACTATATCACTGCGCTTAACTGTAACAGCGCTAATAAAATGCTGCAGCTTTTTTTAACGAGCTTTTATTGTAAGTGCTAATTGCACCGTGCTATTTTCACATTGATCCAAAGGGAACATATGTCTAGGTAGGTCAAAACGCCCCTTTGGTATACCTGTAGACACTGCCTGTGAGTAATGCAAATACAGTTTATTAGAAAACACTGTGTCATCAGCCTAAGTAATGCACTGATGCATGATATAGGGTCAATATATAGACTGACAGACTACTCTAGAAATTATATTTCTACATTCATTGTTAAAATCTAAAACAGTGTAGGTACAAAACCACAATGACAATTGCCAGCCAGTCACTCTGATTAGATAAATCTATCTATCTATCACCTACCCCCCGCATTAGGAGGGTCGTCCGTCATTAAGCCCTTCAGAACTGCTCACTCATGGAACAGGTGTGCCCACGTACAGAAGTTGATGTTAACTCTGGCATCAAAGGAGAGATGCTTAATACTCTTTGACGCCGAGTCATAATTAACCCATGCAAGAATAAAGGCACCAGTTTCCGCAGTGTTCTGCGCTTCCATCATGTCAGTGTGTTTGATGCTGTGCACACATTCTTGAGGCACCTGCATTCCTTTGATTTTAAGGTCAGTGTCCCACATTCCAGCATGAAACACTGAGCATGCATTTCAAATAAAACAATACTTTGCTGTACTCTAGTTTGGACATTAAACATGTTTAATCTCTCCAGCACTAAGTGCATACAGTAGGAGTGTATTTAGAAATGAGCTTAACTAATACATCAAAGGTATTTCAGCTATCTAGTTGTAGGCTAGCTGTCATCCCACATCACCTTTGTATTTTTTCCCCCAAGAAGTAGCCTGCTGATTTTTTATTTATTTATCAAGTCTAGGATTACAAATACCTTTGAGCCTTGGCTCTTTTACAAAGGTTCCACGTCAGGATGAATATTGCTTGATACAGTTGAACAGAAGCTAGCACCATGTCGCCCCATTCTCTTTACACCGTTTATTTCAGGTCATTATACTCAATCTTAAACAATAGAAGGGTGATAACGTTAATGCCACAGCGTCAGCTAAACTCACTAAACTCTATCAGGTTGTAAACCAGTTGCCTCAATCTACCTGAGGGAGACGTGCCTGGCGCTGATGTTCACTTCGCATACATGCATAAAAAAATAAGTTGCCGACCTGCTTTACATTTTATGTAATTGATCTTTTATTTAGTGTCTCTACATAGCGGGGCCAAAGTCTGTTCAGTGTGATTGCAAGCTGGGAGGGATTTCAAGCAGAGGGAAAGGGTGATGTAAATATGCTAAATGCATACACGTTGCCACCGCTGATTGCAGCGAGCATTTTCTTAGAACTGAAGACCAGGGCAGCTGAACTGCTGTCATAGACAGCTTGCACATCCATTGGTGGGGTAGGATCATGCCTGCTACAGGGAGCATTGGATTTCACAGGAGGGTCACACATCTCCAAAAAGTAGTACTGTGACAAAAGTTCCTTGCGCATGCACGTAAGCGAACGTAAAAAGCCACTAGGCTAAGAAAATGTTCACTGCACATGCACATATGGTGAACATAAAAATATAAAAGTAAAGTATTTATACTGTTGCTGTTATTAAAACTTACCTGGGTGGGAAGAGTGGATGGGGAGAAATGGGAAAGTGTGGAAGGAGTACAGAGGAGGGGGAGTGGGGAAAACATATGGGAGCAGTGGGGGACAAAGTGAGTTCTATGGCTCAGTTTGAGAAAGAAGGAAGAGAATGAGAGGTCAATAAGAGTGGGAGGCAGTTCCAAAGGTGGGGAAGGTGAACAGGGGAAGCATTTTGCCCAGAAGAGGTTTTACAGTGTTTGGTAATTTCTGTTACCCTGCCTTGACTATATTGACATGATGCGTTCATTAAACTCATCATTTTTGTTAAAGATGCATAATGTGCTGTACAACACATTAATGATATTTTGTACTTTGTTGTGATTATACAATCCATCACTTACTAACTAGTTATGGTCTCTAGTATGTGCAGGAGAATGGACTAAATCTCCATCCTATTTAAATGCACTCTTTCTATTGAGGTTTTAGGAGACTAGATGCAGGCTGAGTCAATCCAATAGCTAGTAATACAGAAACTTCCAACGATAGGCTTTTAAAATTACATAATGCTCATTGATGGCTGTAAGGAGAAAAGCATATGCACTGTGCCACACCATCAAGATGTTTCTATGAAATTAAAAAAAGCAGATGAATCCCCATATTCAGACTGAGTCATTTGCAATGTGCTAAGTCAGTGCCACACAAAATATAAAGCCTGGCTGTTAGGATGTGATATTCATGTAGGCAACATTCCCTGTCAGGTGAGCACAAACTGTATGAATATCGTGCAGTGATAGCACCATGCTGAGTGCATATGTGATGTGCTACAACTTTGTCCTGCCAGCAACAGAGTCACAGAAGTGAAGGGAGACAGCACATACCAAGCAGGATAGTACCTTTGCTCATGGGAACCATAGTCAGCAATTCAGCCCCTACACTCACCATCTTGATGATCAACTGTCTGAATGACTGGGAGTCAGCACACACATGCCAAAGAAACAGATGTTTTACAGTACATGTGCACTTACTCCCTGTCCTTCAGATGGTAGCTGGCTTAGGTGGAGTGCAGAATTCTGCATCATTCACAGACTGAGGACAAGTCAGCAGCTCTTCAGTGTTCAGATTGGTGAGACAGGGGCTGAAAGGGGTAGTGGTGGTGGGTGTTGATTCAGTGGCCCTGGGAAAGGTGTGGATGGATAAGGCAATTATACTGGGGATATGGAAGAATTTGGGTACCACCAGACTACCAGGGACTGCCATAACTGACACTATACATTAGCTTAGGGATTAGGCAGAAGGGGGAACCACTAGACTACTGGTGCTGTCACATCTGGCACTACTTGTCAACCTGAGGATCAGGTGGGAGGGTAGACCACTAGACTACCAGGGACTGACATAAATGAAATGTACATTTTCCGTGGGGATTGGGTGTGGGGGGGAAAAACTAGCCTACCAGGGACTGACATAACTTGCGTCTATATTTAACCTGGGAATCGGGCAAAAGGGGCCAAGGGGGGAACACTATACTACCACAGACAGATATGAATGGCATATATAGTTACCTCTGGGATAGGGCAGATGCCCCCAAAATCAGCACTAGCTGGGTGTGTATTTCATGCACCACTGTGTGCATTGATAAGAGTAAGGTTCTTTAAGCATTAATTAACGCTGTTTTGGCAGCCTATTAGCACTTAAAGAACCTCTGAATATACCACTGTACCCTGCATAAAAGAGAGCACCCTAATTTGCATGGGCTCAGTCATCTATTCAGAGCAGTTATGCTACCTACAGTGTGCATGGTACAGGGACCCTCTATGAATATGTTCCAATCCTGTTTGGACATGCTGAGTCTGGTTTATGGTGCTACGCCTGTTAGTGCCACGTTGACCTTATGAATATGAGAGCCATGGTATATTGGGTTAATTAGGGAAACAGAATTGTTCCAGATCAAGTAAACTGAATCTTGTCTCCTTACACGCACATGCAAGCGCACACACACACACACACACACACACACACACACACACACACCAGTCTGTTTTCTGTTTCTTTTCCATTAAAAAAGCTGGGAGCAGACATCTTCTTATTTAGATGCATTCTTTGAAGGACAACGAGTTACCTGATGTGCAGCTGCATTTTAAAGATTCACCCTGAACTGCACTGTTTCATAAGGCAATGTATTCCTGGTGTTTTATGGAGGTAAGACACATGGCACCCAAGGATGGCACACCTGACAATTATTCACCCCTTGCCAGCCAATCATTGAGCAGCATTGGCATCGGTTGTAAGAACAGTCACTCATCTGCGCTCCTTGACAAAAGCAAAATGCAGGTGTGGCAGCCTGATCATAGCAATGGGCACAGAGGAAGCCAGAGAGGTAATCTGGCAAAGAAGAAGATAAAAAAAGACAATGGTGCTTTGAGTCGTGAGACTTTTCAATGCTTCTGAGTGACTACCTAATATTGCTTAATTCCCAAACAGTATTTATTTCTGTAGGTTTATGTTTAGAAAACTATTTCCACATAGCAATGCATACTGTAATGTACATCTGTTTGCAGGCTCTCTCCTGAAACTGAAAGATATGTAATGACTTTTGCCACATCTCCTGACACTAGCTTATGAAACGTAACTCTTAACAAATTAAAAAGTGAATAAAAAAGAAAACTGATTTCACGAATCTTTGGCCCCATGGATCTCCTAATAGAGTCAAGAGGCCATGTCCAGCTTGTTACTTTGTTATTAAAATAAAAATTCCCCCATGATATAAGTACGCCTGTTAGTTATCAAATCTGGAGCAACAGTGACATCATATGGACAAACCTGTGAATCACAGGTGTAGATTTGCCATGGATTTCTAAACCTTGAGTGTTAAGTTTAGTTTTTTAACTGGGTAAAGCACAATGGAATATATAATCCTTTATAAGAAGAAAAATTAAGCAAGTTTACAATAATCAAGTATAAAAACTGCACATATACCAATCACAGTAATTTAATCACAAATTGTAATAAGAAAGCAATATTGAGACCTAACTGGGGATTGAACCCAGGCCTCTTTAATATCATCCTGGTACTCTGACACTGAGCTATTAGGCCCACATGGCAGCAACCTGAGGTTCCAGCTCTCTGTTTCTCTAGTTCAAATCCTGCAACAAGGAAATACTGAGTTGTTAATTTATTGTCGGTGCAGTATTAGTCACTGCTGTGCACTGGAAACACAATTTGCCAGGAGGATGGAACATGCAAGAAAAAAAGTTCAGATTTGCTGATTGTTGTGAACGGAGCCAGAAATGTAATATGCATGATGCTAGTACAAACCCCACTGTCCATGGGGTCTTGTCTGCAACTATCTAGCATCAGTTAAATAAAAAAATGGATAAAACTATTTTAATAATTCAACAGCTTTTAAAGAGCTGCTGATGCCTCAAAAAAAAAAAACTATAAAAATATATTTACCATAGGCATGATTCAGCTTGCATTCCATATATATTCTATAGATTTCTCCTCCCCATTATTTATAACTAAGGAAATGTGCATTAATACATGACCTTTATCCCTCAGAGTTCATCTGCCTCTGTAGCTGACTCCCTACTTCATGTCACAATCCTCCGTTGCGACATCACAATCTGTTGCCATGGGAGTAATCGTGATGTCACAAGCAATGCATTATGACCTCAGGTAGGGAGAAAGCAACAGGAATGATAAAACTTTCTGGCACCAAAGATCCTGCTTTCATGTAAAGGACCTCAGTATTAAATAATTGGGGGGAGGAGGAGGAATACATAACTAATGTGAAATACAAGCTGGACTGGATCTAAATATTATGTTTTGTGAAAGTTCTCTAAATGGCATCAGCTGCTCTTTAAATACATAGATTACCTAGGGAAGGTAGGTTCACCCATGCCACTATGCCTCCAATGTGGGTGAGGTACTTAAGGGCACAAGCACAATGTCGCCCGCCCTGACTGCAGGTGAGCATTGCCATGCCACACTGGTACTGTGCCCATGGACCATCAGGTCAAACACTTACATTTTGCAGGGGGACTTTACCCCCACCCCACATAAAGCAGGGAGCTTTGCTCCCCCACAACCCCTAAACAATAGATTATGTCCTCCAAGTCGGACATGCCATTAAGGGCAGAGGAACTGTGGTGTATTCAACACAATGAGTGGGATGCTTTAAAATCCAGAACTCCCCTGTCACTTATCACCTTGTTGCAGTGTCCACATTATGGTGCCCTAATCACGATGCCCTCACAATGGCATACCAGGAAGGTATGCCACTGTTTCCTTGGAATGAAGACTATTGACGCACAGTTTAAGGTACATTATGTACATTCTTTGCATGTTATTACACTAAGAAACTAGGGGTAGATGTCGTTATGTACAAATCAGTCACAAGAAATGCCACCTCTTCAAAAAAATTAAATTTTAATGTTTGTTGAAGTCACTTGGATCAGATCTGGGCCATATTCATAATTAAAGAATGTTGTTATTCAGTCAAAGAATAGGAGCGACACTTCTATGAATAGAGATTCTACCTCGGCCTCTTTATATTTTGAGCCCTTTGACATTCCTAAATTCCTGTTACTCTCTTGAAAGTTTTTTCTAAGTGTTGATCAGTGATCAATTACCTCTGTGGTACAGTTTACTTCTATGTGCAGTTTAACTCCTTAAAAATAGTTAAATCTTCACATTTTAGAAAAGTAACAGCTAGACTGCATGGGACGGAGGGGAGCATTGACAAAAAAAAAAACTGGAGACATGGCCAGTGGTTGCCAACAGGAATAGCTAGGAGGAGAATAATACCAAATTGTTAAAACCAAGCATTTTTCAGTGTAGCAGACTGGAGCAACTCAGGAGTGGATACTGAGTTTAGGACAACAATGGAATGAGGAGCCAGTCAGAACAAGGGAGTGAAAAGGTACCAAGCAGAGAGAATTTAAATTAGGAGGGCACAGCTGATTGTTATATTGTACTTTCTTTCTGTTTTCAGGGTCAGCAGAAGAGCTAAAGCCTTACTGCTGTAAATTCATTTTTCAGTGTAGCAGAGCAGGAGCAGGTATGGACATTTTGCCCTCCACCCACCCACCCAATTAACTATATACAATTCTGTCCACCAATTGACTGATGGCACAGGCGGGGCAGGAGGAAGCTTCAATGCTGTGTGTGTGTGTAAATAATGCACCAAGGAGTTACTAGCTGGTGGCTGGGGATCTACGTATTGCATCTGGGGTTGGGCAACTTAATTGCTGAAACAAGATAGAAAGTATCTGCAGATAGTGAGATTCAATTAAAGTAATACCTGAGCTAGTGCCAGTAAACAATAGTATAGTATCTGGGCTTACTTCTGTTCATTCGGGGGAAGGGGGAGGCTCAGGGACTAGAATGACCACCCAGAGTAACTGCTGCTGGGTTTTACAGTGACATTTTGTTTCTTTTGGTACAGCTTTCAGGGGTGACATTTTGTTTCTTTTGATACTGCTTACAGGGCTCTTCATTTTTTTTTTTAAGATTTAGGTAAAGTGGCACATTGATTGATTTGCAATCCTTAGTTCTCCTCATTATTTCCTAGGAGGGAGTCAGGAGCAAGCTTAATAATAATAACAATAATACATTTTATTTGCCAAGCACAATTCATAAATACCAAAGTGCTGTACAAATCTTAAAACTTTAAAAAACATTTTTAAAACACTCTAGACTTGTTAACAGATATCAGTAAATGTACACATCCAATCACCCTGTCAGAAATACTAGATCAAAAATCGGGGAAGGCCAGCTGGAACAGGTGTGTTTAAAGAGTGATTTTAAGGCCCTGGACACACTACAGAACTGTTTTTGAAAACCATTTTTAAAACCAGTTTAGCTAAACCATTTCAGTGCAGCCACACTACTCGGTAACCATTTTTTAAAATGGGTTAGTGTGGCCACACTGCTAGTGTTAAACCTGTTCTCCTTGTAACTATTTTGTGTGAAGTCCAACACTCAGAACTGTGCTTGCCTGGATACACTGCAGCTAGAACTGTTTTAGTTAAACCATTATAGCTTAAAACACTTTTACTCCTGGACAGACCTGTAAGTAAAACCATGCTAGCTCTAAAACGTTTTTAAAAAATGGTTTTAAGACTAGATATCTAGCTGGGTTTAAAAACACTTTCGTTAAAACGTTTTAAGGAGCTTGTAGTCTGTCTGCAAACAGTGCTAGGGGGATTTAAACTGTTTTAAGGCACTTAAACCATTTTAAGTTCCCCAGTGTGTCCAGGGCCTTAAACTCTCCACTGTGGGGCACTCTCGTATCCAATGAGGTAGAGAATTCCACAGGGTACAGGCAGCAAAGGCAAATGCCAGAACCCCAGAAGTCTTCAAGCAGACTCTGGGAATCTCTAGCAATCCCTCGTCGGCTGAGTGGAGCAGTCGAAGGAGGCAGTAAGGATGCAGAAGCTCTTGCAAGTAACTTCAACCCAAACCATGTAAGGCTTTATAAGTCAGTAAACTGACTTTAAAGGTGATCTGCCACTGAACAGGCAGCCAGTGAGAGTACCCAGCACAGGGAAACATGGCTGGATCGAGATGATCCAGACAATAAACTGGCTGCATCATTCTGCACCAGCTGCAAGTGGTGGATAGTTAGCCAGGAAGCCCTAGGTAAAGGGAGTTATAGTAGTCAAGGCATGAGGTCACAAAAGCATGGACCAAAGTTGGAAGATTGCTGGACGGAACAAGGTGCTTAATCCGAGTGATATTCCTCAGATAATAAAATGAGAATTTGACAATGGCTGACAGTAAACAGATTACAAGGATTTTTTTGCTATAAGAGTTGTTGCTTAGCTGCTCACTTTCTTCCCTCAGCATTTCATTCTTTTCTAGGGGCAGTGAGCCAGGGAGCAGAAGCCGCTGAGAATGGCAGCACCAGGAGGCAGAGAGTAATGAAGTTGCTCATTCCTGCAAACACAGTTAGCTAATTTTTTTCTTACACAACCCAGTGGCAAAGACTCTCACCTTCCCCATCCCACCCACCCCAGTTCATCCACCTAAACAGACATCCAGAGGGGACAACTTCCTGTGGGCACTGGAGATTGGGCTAAGCACTGTTAAAGAAGCCATTCAGCTGTATTAATGGCAATTCAGGAGGGATAGCTTTCATCAGTACCGAAGCAAAGTAGTAGTCAGTAAGAGAGACAGGGAGAGATAGAGGAGAGAGAGAGATTGAGGGGGAACTACTATAGCAACAGGAGGGTTTACGTAGGATTGTAGGGGGGACATTGGCAGAACAGAAGAGAACAATACAGGGAGTGGTGCAGTGCAGTTGATACAGAGCAGCAGTCTTCAGGAGAATGTTCTGGGTATGACAGTGCTGCCCCATATGCAGGCACCTCTCAGGGTTGAGGGCAGAGGTTTTCAGTTTCCGGTCTGAGCTAGCTGGAATACTGGCAGCCTCTTCCCCCACCCAGAGGCCACCATGTCCACAGCCACTGCCACAATGAATGCCTGGGTAGAGGGCTGGCTGGACCACAGTGGGCTCAGGGAGGTGGAGGCAGAGGGGTCAGAGGTACATCCCTCATTTGGTCTAACTCAGAAACTCCTATGCTGTCCTGGAGAGGTGGGCAAGCTCCACAAGGGAACCCGAGGTTGTGACCAGGGAGGATGAGTGAGTTCTCCAGGAGGGAGAGCCAGGGGTGAGAAGTAGAGGACCCCAGAGGAAGAGGAAGCTATTCCTGGTGGGAGACTCAATACTCCAGGGATTGAATCTAGGCACAAGTAGTTGGGTGGAGAGGGAGGTCAAGTGTCCTCCAGGAGGTACAGCTCAGATGAAATGGGGTGAAACCAGAGAATTGCCACAGTGGTAGCAAGGAGAAGGGGGCTGGAGGTCATTGTCTATCTGGGGACAATTGACCTAGCCAGGGAAGAGGTGCACATAGAGCACATGCAGGCGGACTTCAGGGAGTTGGGCAGGTGCCTTGGGGAGGTAGCAGGATCCATAACATTCTCAGAGGTGCTGCAAGCCCCCAGCAGGAGGGAGCCTAGGAATCTCTGCATCAGAAAATTCAACACTTGGTTGAAGGGCCGGTGCAAAGAAAAGGGTTTTGGTTTCATTGAGGACTGGGAACCCACCTGGAGCGATGTGAGCCTGTACAAGGGGGATGGCCTGCATCTGTCCAGGGAGGAGATGGCAGCCCTCAATGAATGGTTTAAATGCTTCCTTGGCAAGCATTAAACTAGTCTGGGGGCAGTTGGAAACAGAGACTTAAGCAGCCCACCCCCACAGGTCAGAGAAGCTAGCACATAACTCTCAAACACTTCAAAATCTTAAATCTCTCCTTGGTATCAGGCAAATTCTAATAGATCTGGAAGGCGGTAGTGTTTACGCCTGTTTACAAAAGTAGTGACAGGGCCAACTCTACAAATTACCACCCAACATCTATCCTTCCTCTACTCTCCAAGGTCCTGGAGTGAATCGTAACCGACCAACTGACGGAATATCTAGACAAGTATCATTTACAATGTCAGCAACAACATGGATTTTGAAAACAACACAGTACCACAACTGCTCTAGTGGAGTTTACCAGCTTTATCCATAATGTGCTAGACAGAGGGCTCTTGCTTGGGGCAACATATATTGATCTCACCAAGGCCTTTGACACCATCAAGCACAATCTGCTCCTGGATCAGCTCTCCAATACCGGCCTCTCCCCTGCAACAGTAGCATGGTTCAGAAGCTACCTCTCTGAGAGGGTCCAAAAAGTGAAAATCCTGACCACCTTCTCTGACAACCTTAGTGTTAACACAGGCATTCCTCAAGGCTCTATCCTTGGCCCTCTACTGTTCAGCCTGTTCTTAACAACCTCCCTCAATCGGTAAACGACTGGCTACTACTATAGGCAGATGATGCGGTCCTATATTCATGTAATGCTGACCCCTACATGCTGGAAAAGCAAATGCAGGCTAATTTCACCGCAGCTGAGTACTGGTTCCTTCAACCAAAACTGCTGCTCAATTATAAAAAAAAAACACGACTATGTAATTCGCATCATCACATAACATACACCGCACCCATCAACTTTGCATTCATAACAATCAGAATACTTCCCTGGAGATGGTGCAAACATTTAAATACCTAGGATTGCCACTGAACCGCACCCTCTCATTTAACTAACACATAGACGCAGTCGCAAAGTCATCAAATGCAAAACTAGGATTATTGTACAGACACCGAAAAGACCTGACTTCACTAAAATCTGCTGTAAATAGCTCTGTCTTCTCAGTGATAGACTATGGTCTAGCAGTATATGGGGCTGCCTCCCAAACCACTTTGAAATATATCAAAACAACACTAAACAAAGCATGTTTCGTCCTAGGTGTACTCCATCTCACTCACACCTGCGAGTTGTAAACTCAAACGAAATGGCTCAGTCTTGACAGCTGCCTCCAGTATCAAGTATACATGCTCGCCAAGAAGTCTATGCTAGAACTTACCACTCCAGGCTTGCAAAGCCACCTTAGCAGACCTAATTCCATCAGATGCACTAGGGGTACAAACAACTCGGCCCTCTGCATCCCTTTCTGTAGAACCACACAAGGCCAATGGTCCTATGAATACCAGGTTCCATTTTGGCTTAATGCTCTTGACCTAGACATCACGAAAGAGGACAAAATAGGCCACTTTAAAGAAACTCCGAGTGGCCCTTGCCACAAACAGTAACTGTGACTGTAAGACCTACCCCCCCACTCTTCCCTCCTCTTTCCTGCTACCCTCATTCTAACCCGCACCCTTGTCTTCTCCTCTCTTCTTGCTAACTAACGCTCCCCTAGTAGGCTCCATGTCCTCGCCTCTGCACTTCCCCCCCCCCCATTGAGTCTAGCCCTCCTCTATGACTACACTCTTTAGCACTTCAGACAAAAGAACTGCTGCCCATCAAGTTCTCACCTCCTTGCATATAGTATTAGTTAATTATTTTACAGACTATATCATCCTCTGGTCCCTCCCTGATTTGCTCTATATCCTGTAGATTCTCTAGTTGTTCACTTAAACTTCTTGTCAACCTAGCCTGCTATAAATTATGTGTCTGTATATTTTTACTTATGTAATCCCAGTTATTGTAATTATGTAACCTCTGTAACCTGATGTACTCATGTTTTTCTAGGCATGGAGCCTCCTTGTATCTGCTTATGTACTTGTAACCATTGTAAATAATGTTATGCTCATGTTTTAGTACGATGTGGAACCTCTGTAAAAGAGCCTTTGGCTCAAAGGTACTTCCTAAAAATAAATAAATAATTAAAATAGCAGGGTGGATCGAGAGGAAAAGTTTACAAATATTCCTGAGCTTGTTAAACGGGGTATGGCAGAGGAAGGAAGGCAGCAAAAGAAAAAAAAAAAAACAGAATTGGAAAGAGGGGACAGGAAGGCAATAGCAACATTACAAGGGGAACAGGCAGCAAAACATGGACAGCCATGTATATAGATCCCTGCAATCTGGGTAATAAAATCCCAGACTTGACAGCCTTGATGTTAGAGGTGAATCAGGACTTCGTGGCAATTACCAAGATGTGGTAAAATGGGAACCATGACTGGGAGGTGAATGTACCAGGGTATGCTCTTTTTAGTATGGATAAGGAGGGAAAAAAGGGGGAGGGAGCCTTTATGTCAGGGAAGGTATTAAAGCAACAGAGGTACAGGGTAGATGGGGGTAGGCTGAGGCACTGTGGGTCACCCTTGAGCCAGGCAAGGGCACAGCAATTTGCACAGGAGCGATCTACAGGCTTTCAGCACAGAAGGAGGAAGTAGATAGGGCAATAGTGGAGGAAATACATGGGATGGAAGCAAAGGGGGAGGTACTGCTGCTGGTCAATTTTAAAATGTCAGACATGGACTGGATCATCCCAGTGGCAGCCTCAGCCAGGAGCAGAGACATCATGGATGACTTGTAGGGGGCATGGCTCAGGCAGTTGGTGCAGGAGCGAGCTCACCAGGGACAAGGTGATTCTGGACCTTGTACTGACCAATGGGGACAGAATTGTAAAAGTCCAGGTGGATGGTCACCTAGGGTACAGTGACCACCATTCAGTGTGGTTTAATACTGGTACAGTGTCACAGGCAATCCAAACAAAGGCAAGGGTTCTGGATTTCAGGAGGGCGGAATTTATAAGGATGGAGAGAGTTATCAAAGACGCCCTGGTGAGAAAAGAGGCAAGGGGGGGTTGAGGAGCACTGGGCACACTTAAAGGGAGCCATAGTGGAGGTGACAAATCAGTACATAAGGCTGAGAAAGAAGGAATAAATCACTATAGTTCTCAAGGGAGGAGGCAGGAAAATTTAGGGACAAAAAGGCGGCTTTCAGAAAATATAAGGAGACACAGAAGGATGAGGATAGGGCGATGTACCTAGAGAGTCAGAAGGAGGCAGGGAAAGCAGTAAGGAGCACAAAGGTGCAAACAGAGGAGAGATTAGCACAGATGATAAACAAAGGGGGCAAGACCTTCTATAAGTACATTAGTGAAAGAAGGAAGGTCATGGGAAGGCTCACAGGGGAGAAAGGGGTGTGTGAGGAGTAAGACCTAGATAAAGCATCAGTACTGAATGAACACTTCTGTTTACTATTTATTGAAGAGGGGGAGGGGCAGGGACCACAATTAGACAACAGAAATATTGGGGGGAAGGAGGTAAATGCCAATCCATTTACAGAAGAGAGGGTCCTGGAGGAACTCACAAAACGAAGTGTGGACAAAGCAAAGGGACCTGATACACCCCAGGATACTAAAGGAACATTGGAAGGAGCTAGCAGCACCACTAACAGCCCTCTTTAGTGAGTCACTCAATAGTGGAATGGTTCCAGAGTACTGGAAGTGGATTATATATAGTCCCTCTTCACAAGAGTGGAAGCAGGGGGGAAGCAAGTAACTATAGGCCCACCAGCCTCACCTCAGTAGTGGGCAAGATTATGGAGGTGCTGCTTACGGAAAGGACTGTGGAACACTTGGAAGCCAGTGGAGCACAGGATCTGAAGCAGCATGGATTCACAGCAGGAAGGTCATGTCAAACAAACATGATAGACTTTTTTGACTGAGTGATGAAGGAGGCTGATTGGGAGCAGTGGTTGATATTACCTACCTTGATTTCAGCAAGGCCTTCGACACCGTTCCACACAGAAGGCTGGTAAACAAGTTGGATAGCCTGTGATAGGTCACAAAATGGAGGACTGAGTTAGAAATTGAATGAGGGACAGAAAGCAGAGGGTGGTAGTAAATAGGATCAAATCTGAGGAGAGCGGAGTTTCCAGTGGGGTGCCTCAGGGATGAGTCCTGGGACCAATCCTTTTTATATCTTCATTAGTGACATCTCTGAAGAGCTGGAGGGAAAGGTTTGACTATTTGTAGATGACACCAAGATCTGCAACAGGGTAGACACTCCAGAGAGGGTTGAAAGAATGAGAAGGGACCTAGGAAAGCTGGAAAAATAGTCCAAAGTGTGGCAATTAAAATTTAATGCAAAGAAGTGCAAAATCAATCACCTGGGGTGCAGAAGAGAGCTACAGGATGGGGGAGGGGGGATTGCTGATGGTCACCAGGGAAGAAAGGGATTTAATGATAATCGTCTCAGATGACATAAAGGTGGCCAAACAATGTAACAAAGCTTTGAGTGGGACAAGTGGGATGTTGGGATGCGTAGGAAGGGGTATCTCTAGCAGAAGAAGGGAAATGATGATGTCACTGTACAAAACACTGGTGAGGCCTCATCTGGAGTACTGTGTACAGTTCTGGAGGCTGCATTTTTGCAAGGACATAGACAGGGTGGAGGCAGTCCAAAAATGGGCAACTAAGATGGTGCAGGGCTTGCACCAGAAGACATAGAAGGGGAGACTGAAAAACCTCAATATGTATACACTGGAGGAGATGCATAAATGGTGAGATATGATTGAAACCTTCAGGTATCTTAAGGGCTTGAACAAAGTGCAGGTGGGTGACATCTTTCAGTATAGGAGTTGTACAAGAATGAGGGGCACAATAGGAGTTTGGAGGGTAGGATAAAGGGGAATGTGAGGAAGTTTTTCTTCATTGAAAGGGTGGTTGATGCATGGAATAACCTACCCCAGGAAGTAGTGGGAGCTAGCACAGTTGGGGGGTAGGCATAAGGGAATTCTAGAGGTGAGAAAGAGAGATGAAAGCCAGTGACTGACCAGGGTCAGCAGCCACTAATTCAGGCAGGAAATAAGGGCAGACTAGATGGGCCTAGAGCTCCTTTTCTGCCTTCAATTACTATGTTACCATGTATGAAATGCAAGATTTCTGGAGCAATTATGCTTCTGGTGCTATTATCACAGAGTGTGCAGTTCTGCAGTATGAGTATGGTATATATGTGAGATTCTATGTGACTGAGCACAGGTGCGTGTGTGTGCGTGCGTGTGTGTATCTATGTACTTATAAGTGTACATGGTTCAGTGCAACTGGTGTGTGAGGGGATGCCAGGGAGTGATCTTCTTGAATGAAGTGTGGTATGTGACAGATGTGGTTCCTGGTGAGTGTGGTATGTATCAATGAGGTTCTGCTTGTTTGAGTACCTGTGTGTTGTGTAAAGCATGAATGATTTTACTTATTTACTTATTTTAAAATTTAGTGGTGGGAAAAGGCATATTGAGCTGAAGCTCCAGGTGTATCATGGGAACAAAGGACGTTAAGTGACTTGCTTAGGGTCACACAGTATGCAAGTGGCAACTGTGGGTTTTAAACTCAGATCTGATGGGTCTAATGGTTTACAACTTGTTGCTCTGGCCTCAATGTAATACTGTTAATGAGTATGCTAGAGTGTGGGTGTGTTGAGTTTAGATGTGTTATTTTGCAACTACTGTACTATGTGTGAGGTGGCAGTAGGCTGCTGAGGGGGTTTACAGTATCTGATGTGCTGAATATTCACGTTTATGAACCAGGAAAAATAATCCTTGAAATAAAGCATGTCATTTGTAGAAGCAGATATATGTTGTTGCACGCGCATCTGCAAGAACATATTACCATATTTCAGAGTTTTGCTTTTCTCTGGCACATTAAAATGAACTACTGTATTTGTTGTAGAGCTGTAGCTGTATCTTTTTCCTGTTCTAATGTATTTCAATCACTGCCTCAAAAAACTTCTTTGTGGCACTCACATCTTGTACTAAAGAAGATATAAAAATTGCATTAACTTCAGTCAGATAGTAGGATACCTTCAGGGATAGGTTAAAGGTAGAGTGGTAGCAACTGCAGTGCAGTGTTTTACATGTACATCTTAAGCCCAGATTTGAATCCTTTGAGGGCTGTGCAGGTGGTCAGATTCTCAGGGAGTGAGCCTCAGGAGTAGGGTGCTGGGTACCTGAAAGATCTTTTACCAAAATTGGCACCAACCCAGGGAATTTCAAGTAGGTTGCTGTTTGAGGAGTGAAGGCTTCATTGGGAGACCTTGGGGTTAAGCAGGCCTACCAAGTTGAGTGGGGTGTAGACATTGGAGAGTTTGCAAGCGAGACGGAGTAGATGATATAAGAGTTTGAATTCCAGTGAGGGCCAATTTAAATCAACAAGGACTTCACAGTGGTCTCCGGGAAGGAGAGCAGGTTACAAAAGACAAATCTTGTTGTAGGGTACAGACAGTCTGCGATTTACACTTTCCCTAAGGATGTGAAGGAGTGGGGCACTATAAAGCAGGATGGGGAGTAGGGTGCGCTTAGCTATAGCAACTCTAGATTCTTCAGTAAAGGAGTTGCCAAGCCCGTAGAGAAGGCCAAGTTTTTGGTGTATGGTCTTGGTAACGTGCTCTACATGTGGCTTAAAGGACATGTCTTGATCTAAGTAAATACCAAGATATTTAACCATTTTGACAACATCCATCTGCGATCCCACTGTAGAGAAACATAGAAGAGTGGGAGCAGGTGTTGTCTGTGCTCACTCAGGCAACTAGACCCAAAAAGAACAGCCTTAGTCTTTTTGGGATATAAGACAAGCAAATTGGAGGCAAGCCAGCTTTCAAGGGAGTTCAGACTGGCAGTTAATCTTTCAGCAATGGCACTAGGTTTTTGATCACTCCAGTATACAGTACCACTGTGTCATCCACATATAGGATTAGGTTCCCCATGTCTCAATTTAGCCCAATGTCATTGATAGAGGACAAATAGTGGTGGAACCAGAATACAGCCCTGGGGTATGCCATCAGTTACCGGGCAGCAGCTTCAGTGCACTCCCCACCACTTAACCTTCTGTGACCTGCTCAACAGATAGCTTGTGAACCAGGTATATGATAGTGTGTCAAGACCTAGGAGCTTCAGTTTAAGGCGCAGCCCATGATTGACTAAGGCAAATGTTTTTGACAAGTCTATGAGTATGGCCCCAGTGGGAGAGCCATTATCCAAAGCACACAGGGTATCAGTTGTAAACTTGATCAAGGCCGTGTCAGTGCCATGGCACTTATGAAAGCCATGTTGATTATCATCTAGAAGGTAGTGACACTCTAGGTAATCTTGCAGCTGGTTGTAAACCAGCCTCTCCTGCACCTTTGCTAGAGGAAAGAGAATGAAAATTGGCCTGTAGTTCTCTGTTTCTATGTGGCCCTGTCTTGTGGACCAGGATTACCATGGCCACCTTCCATTTATGAGGGACTCACCCTTTCATAAGGGACCTGTTGATAAGCATAGTGACAGGTAGGGCAATTGCAGGGGCAGTAGCTCTAAGTAATCATAGTTCAAGTTGTTCAAAACCAGGGAAAGAGTCAGGCTTTATATGCCTCAGCAAGGGGAACACTTCTGATGTTTTGACCAGCTTGAGATGGAATTGGAGGCGATGAGGGTCAACTATAGTGGTGTCTCAGTATAACCAACTCTAAGACATGTATTAGGTAATCAATAAGACAAGACTTGGAGTCAGTGTACTGAGATACATGCACGCCCAGAGACATGATATGGTATGAGGCTGCAGGCCAGGTTTGTAGAAAAGAGATACACATGCACAGACCTGCAGCCTCGTGCAACACCACATGTCTTGTGTTGGTGGTAATGAGATACCTGCACAGCATGTCTTATTGCTTACCTAAAATATGTTGGTTGTACTGAGATACATGCACACCAAAACACAAGGTGTTGCAAGTATCTCAGTACTACCAACACCAAGTCATGTCTTAGGTCAGTGGTTTTCAACTGGGGGTCCGTGGCCCAAAAGAGGTCCACGAGTGCATGCTCGGGGGTCCGCGGAACAGGCAGTGTAACTTAAATCACAAATTAATCCCCAAATTACTGTGATGTCTCCCAATTTCAGCTGGTGACCCTCAAGGTTTGTGATTAGTTAATTCGGATCAATGAACAAGTATTGGAAGTCCTGTTGATATTAAATTAGTCCCCAGATTACTCTCCTCATTGTTTTTACCTCTGCCCACAATAGCTGTATGGTGGTCTGTGTGCTCCTCTGGTCTGCTGTCAGTCTCTCCACTCTCCGTGGTCAAGTGTCAGTTTATGCCTGATTTTTGTAGCAACCGGTTGGTCACTCCTCTCCTAGCTCCAAGTATTCCTGTCCTCTATTCTCCTTCATAGCACTCATGGTCCTCACATAACAAAAAATAAAAAAATAAAAGCTATTCTGTTGTCTTTTGCTCTTGTGCTCCCACTTGATTCTGTTCTGTTCTCTCACTGAATCACGGATATTATGGAGAAACTTAATCATGAAGTGTCTGGGTTAGCAGGAGTGACTCTATTTAAGACTTAAATATTTTTTTCCAAGCAGCTGTTTATATATAACTTAACATTTAAGTTGTATATAAACAGCTGCTTTGGAAAAAAAATAGAGTAACTATGACAACAATACTATGCATAGTTGTGTCAGCTTGTGTTGTATGCCCCCCCCCCCCAAATCATATGAAAGCAGGGACAGAATAAAGATATTTATTTAACTGTGCAGTTCATGTCTGCTTAGGACATGCAACAACTCCTAAGTGTTTTTAGGACAAGCAATAATTGCTTTTAGGTGTTTTTATTTATTTTTTAATATCTGTCAGTTGAATGCACATGAAATGCTGTACAAACACTAAATGTGGTACAATATCTGATTGTTTTTGGTAGGGAGTCCCCGACATGGCTGACAGGTGGCCAGGGGTCCCTGGACCCAAAAAGGTTGACTACTGTCCTAGGTGATCAATAAGACATGTTTTTGAGTTGATTGTACTGAGATACCCGCACACTCAGAGGGTGAAGGCACTCAGCCTGCAGCATTGTGGCACACCACGTGTCTTGGTGTGCATGTATCTTAGTACAACTGACTCCAAGTCATGTCTTATTGATCACCTAATACATGTCCAAGTCAATTGTACTGAGATACACACACACCCATAGACATGCTGTGGCACAACAGTGCAGGCTGAGTGCCTCCAGACTCTGGGTGTGCGTGCATCACAGTACTACCAACTCCAAGACATGTCTTGGGTAAGCAATAAGATGTGTTGGTGTTGGTAGTACTGTACTGTGATACACGCACACCTAGAGGCTGAAGGTGAGCCATTGGTTATTAAATACTTACTAGGCAACCTGTTTTCATATGTGCTGATCACAAAACTACAGATACAGTGAGATCCTTTTCTCCAATCTGTAATATGCAGCTGCAAAACCTATCAGAATGTTATCTTGAATCAAGTGAAGACTTGTTAAATCTGCTCAGGTGACATTTTACAAGGTTTTCCTTTCCTTCTTTTGTGTATCTCTCAGCAATTGATTTGGGCACCATCTTGAAGGTCGCTTGTCTTGCACTCTCATAGGTGGGGTACATTGACCTCAGTAAGATAACCTCATTGAGAAGGTCAGTCACATAACCTACAAGGCAATATATGTGGAAAAAAAAAAAAAAAAAAGTAAATAATAAGAAGATGAATTGTATACAAAACAGAGCTATACTACTGATGCCAACAAGAAATGTTTTGGCAGACATCTGAATGCTCTGTTGAAAGAACAAGCTAATGGGTGTCTCTTTTCAGTATCTGACGTCTTTGTAACATATTACCTCCAGAGATGTCATTATCTGAAATTACTGGTATTTATAATTTTGACAATAAACCTGCATTGTTAAACAGTTTGTTACTGAAGTACTGTATCTAGAATTGATACTGCAATGTAGTAGAAATTCACAATGTACAATACAGTTCTAACACTTCTATTCTGAAATCATTTTTTATAACGATGGTAAGACACTAACGGTAGTTATAATTACAATCCAGTTGCAGGTGATGTATTCTAAACTTTCAGAATAATGCTAACACATCATGTAATGTATTAGGCACCCTTATTAGCAATATGAAAAAGCAAATAACAATAACACTACCCAGAGTTATGTTAATAGTAAAGGACACCATCACTAAGGTGCCTTTGTAATGAACAATCATAAAAATGGTCAAACAAGCATAAACGTTAAGTGAAAAAAATGAAACACAAAAAAAGTTATATAATGTATGGGGGCCCTTTATTACAAACTGAAATAAAGCAGATTACAACCTTGTTATGCCATCGATACGACATCAGTCTGTTGTTAACCATTCTTGAGTACCGGTATGTCATACCAATTTTATAACAGAATGGAATGCTCACATGTTCCATTTTGAAGATGGCGATCGCTAGTAGCTGTAAGCATTTCAAACTAAACTTCCTTTCTGTCAGTTACAAGGAACACACAAACTGTTAATGACTCTTCCTGCATGATTTATGACTCAGGAAATTAATTCCATCTGTGATTACACAATCTTGGTAGTCCATACATTATAAAATACAATGTATGGTCTTTGGTTAATAACCACACTGAAAACGCTTCTCGAGGTTGCAATGACATCTGAAAACCTCTTGAACTACGCTCTCTAGGTTTACAATGATGACATGTCAACCTCTCAAGGTGTTTACAGTGTGGTTATTAACCACAGACCATACATTATCCTCCATGTTATATAATTTTAACAATGCAACTGTAATATGCATCCACCTGTGCATGACTGCCTTAATAAGAGAAGCGTTACTGATTAATTACATTGAATGCAATTACTGTAAATTGGTGATACACATATTGCCTTCATAACCGGTGCTCCACCACGAAACTTAGGGTAGGACACACTCCATCTTTTTTTACCAGCCTTTGTCATTTGCTGTGCCCTGGAGGAATTTTCAAATCAAATCAATCTCTATTTATATGAGGTGCCTTTCTTAAACCAAGGTGCCTGTACATTATAAAATAAAACAATAAATAGTTAAAACTACATTAAAATTAAACTAAACAACAATATTCAAAAATCATTAAGTTTTACTAAAAAGATAGGTTTTTAAAGCTCTCTTAAAACTTTGAACAGTTGGGCAATCTCGTACCTGATGAGGTAGAGAATTCAACAGGGTTGGGGCCATGAAACTAAAAGATCTGGACCCTGAAGTTTTTAAATGAACCCTGGGAATCTCTAGCAATCCCATGTCAGTGGATCGGAGAGAGCATGGGGGACAGTAGGGACAAAGGAGAACTTTCAGGTAAGCAGGTCCCTGATCATGTAGGGCCTTATAGGTCAGCAGACCGACCTTGAAGGTGATTCGCCAGCAAACTGGCAGCCAGTGCAGTCCGTAGAGCCCAGGTGTTATATGACTGGACCCAGAAGAACCAGTCAACAGCCTGGCTGCCACATTCTGCAGTAGCTGCAGGCGGTGAATCTCAACCCCCGGTAGCCCAAGGTAAAGGGCATTGCAGTAGTCAAGGTGGGAGGTAAAGAAAGCATGGACCAAAGTAGGGAGATCGTCTGGAGGAACCAGGTGCTTCACCTGGGCAAAGTTCTTCAGATGGTAAAAAGAGGTTTTTCATTTTCATTGAAATGGAGTGCCGCAATCAGCAACCTAAGCATTTCAATACCACAAATTAATGCAATGCATTTACACCCTCCACAAAAAAAATCATACACTCTACTGCAAATTACAGTATTATGACTTCAGAAACTCACCTTACCTCCATGCCGTTATAAAAGAAATGAATACTTTTGGGTGCAAAAAAGTCAGTCTGGTGGTAGGATTCAAGTGCAGATGTCAACTCAGCTGGCGATAGTTTTCTGACATCCTTACACAGCATTTTAGTGTACAAGATGGCCTCTAACTCCCTATGCAGCTTACTACCTGTGAATTAATATTGTAGTAAGGATATTCAGAATAAAAGAAAAATCACTCTTAATTACAATATCAAAAAGGCCACCTGACTTGCACTAACATTTCTTTATCCACAGCCATTTGGTAAGTGGAACATGGGGTCATTCATTGTACGAATGACCTTGGTCAGGGTGGATGTTCGCAACATGGTCACTTATCACCTTCCATTTGGCTGAAATCACATCACCATACCCCAACTGGTAGATGCCACCCAGTAGACATGGTTACCTATCAATTGTGTCCACTCTTAGTTGTACATAATCTTTCTATCTCCCCCTGGCTTCTTACTTCTTCTTGATACCTTGTATATTAAAGAAGATTAAGGTTCAATGGATATTATACTGCACATACATTACCACTCCATTAATTTTTAACCTTAGTGGAGGTGAATGATATGGCTAAAACACAAATGTTAACCAGGTATTAATTATATAAAAATCAGTTTACTACACTGAAACAGTATGTCTCATTAGTTAACTGCTTTTACATGCTATGTCACCTTCCAGTGGTAAGCACAGAAAGCTACATTGTTATGTAAAAAAACACTTAAAACATGGATTAGAAACCATGTTCTCTACCTGAAACATTGTATTACCATTATTTCTTTTTATTTCCATTTTGGATTACAGTACTGATCAAGGGTGTATTCCAGACCAATCATATCGATCTTACACCTACATCTGAGTCACTCTTCTGGAAAGGTGGGCACACTCGGTGAAAAGTTTTGTGTGTTTTCACTTAAATTCAGATTTACTTCATGGCACTCATTCTAGTTGGACTTGTGTGATTCCACTGAATTACAGTAATGGTACAGTGCCAACAAATGAGTGATAGCAATTCATGACTCCATTGTATGTCGGACCAATTTTTTTATTTTCGTAGTATTATTCATTGACACATACAGTCACGTACCCTTTGTGACATGCCAAACATCAAAGCGATGTGTGATGCTTGGTTCTTCCTCGCACATAAACTTTTTCATGCCAGCAGGACAGTCTGTTGAGGCTGCAAATTTTAGCTCCCACTTCTTTTACTGTGGCAAGCCCTTGTTTCAAGACTTCCAGCTCCTGCAGTTGGAGTTGCATATTTACTACTCTTGGAATGAAAAGAAAAAAAGCTACAACTTTTTAGAAGGCGTTATAATTCAGTTCTTCAAATTAAAGATATAATATAAAAACTTGAACATATATTTTTTTAGTTGTTAATTTATGTCAGCTTCACTCCTTTATCTCCAGAGCCAGCCCACAGTCTACATCTATGATACCACTGAGTGCTGTGCAACTCAGCACACATCATCACACTTCTTGGCACATCCACCCTACTCCAGCGCACTACCATGGATATAAAATTCTTCCCCCAAGCACCCTCCATCTCCCCTCCACTCCCACCCCTACCCCCCATTTAGGTATCTGAAGCAGAATGCCTTCCCACACTCCTTACAGGGATTAATGCAAGGCTCTCACAATAATTAAAACCTATCAGAATATTGTATTTCTTATACCATTTCTATACTCCCTGAAAACACAACAGTTGCATAAACATATAAATATTTCCTCAAATCTAGGTAATAATATATAAACATTCTCTCGGAGAGGATAGACAGATAAGTACACTAAAGTGTATCAAATGTCATATATGATAACACACTACCTGGATCAACTGCATATCCACTGCTTTTGTTTGTTGTAAGTCCATTAAACTCTAAGAGCCATATTTTGCAGTGTGACCAGACAAGCAGCACCATGCATCCCCTCCTAGTACTGCGTTACCACCAGGAAAAGTTGAATGTAGTTGTTGTTTATGCCTGTTCCACACTGATCTTACAGCGGGTACCAGATAACTAGATAGTATTTTATGGAAAGTATGCAGAGAGATGCATGATACTTTCAGATGTCTGAAGAGGTTAATGTTTGAAACAGACTTGCTACAGTGAACAGTATACTAGATGCTACCATTAGGTTTCCAAGTGGAAGAGTCTGAAGACGAGGCTGATTCTCTCAGGTACGATGATGCCTGTTAACACATATAGAATAGTGTATGGTTGTCCATATGCAACAAGACTATGTTGCCATCGAGGGGATATGGTGACATCATACAGACCTTGAGAGTGAAGCTTGAGAGGTCCATATGACGGCATCATATCCCTGAGATGGCAACAGGCTTGTTGTGTATGGACAACCATACACTGTTTTATATAGTATATGGTTTCCAAAAATATTACAATTTCACAGAATTTCATGGCAGCTGCTTCTGCATACCTTATGTTTGCACTTCCACTTCTCGTCTATTCCTGAATCCGGTCCTCGCTGCCCTACCACTCTACCCCTTCTCACTATGATTTACAGATGCCAGGGATTTAAAAAAAAAAGGCAAAGTGGCTGTCTGGACACATGAAGCTGAATCAGTCCATGTAGAAACTGTCGTAGGTTACTGCTCGGTGGTCCACTCGCTAACCAGCACCGCCATTTTGGTCCGTTTGTTTTTTAGCTGACCTGTTCCCACCAATCAAGTGGTAGCTGAAGGCTAAAAAGCTGTTGTACTATTGATATGTCAGAACAATAGTACAACAACTTTATTGACCTTTGAACTGTCCTACAACAAGATTAGGAAAGCCTTTGTTTTCCATACACAATAAGCCCTGACCGTATACTATAAATCTGTTCCAGGGTGACCAAGGTGTCCATCACAGTTCTTAGGAATACTTGACAACTGGATTTCCATTGTAAGCACACCTGTAGTAACAAAAGTAGTGCACTTTCAAAACCCCAAAACTTTCTTTCGTCGTGATCTTCAGCTCCAAACATCATCTCTTCAGACCCAATGACTATAAAATATTTGTACAACCATGTCATAGCACATCACACCTTTTATTATCAGAGGCAATTCAGATGGTCTATAGTATGTTTCCGTCACCGGGCCTGATTACTGGTAGTCTGATCTCCACCCACAACCCCAAATGGGGAGTAATACCATGTTGATCACTGGCTGCTGCTGAATGATGACTTAATGGAGTTAACTTGTAGAAGCGGTGGACGGCACTACTCAAGGTTTTGAAGCAAGTACATCACCACGTTTGACATGTATTTACCCATTGTGAATAAAACATTGTGCCAACATGCGCTGGTGTCTAGGGGAGTAAAAAGGGGAAAACTGATGAAAAAAACAACTGTAGACATGCACTGGGCTGGATATTCCAGTAACAATCAGAGTTGGCTGTGTAACCAACACAGATATGGAGCAGAGGCTCATGATAGGAGGAAGGTCCAGGAGGTGCTATGTTACAGAAATATGTGCCATTATTCATAATATTGAGATCACCATTAATACATAAACATGTATCACCATCTTTAACCCCCCATTTGTAGATGGCCACTACATCTCTGTGTTTATACCAATACCGCCAAAGGTGAAGCATGATGTGCACCATAGGGTGGCTTCAGATAAAGGGGGAAGGGTTGTGGATATCTGAGGGACAGTTGCAGGGTGATACATATCACCATGCAATGTGAAAAGACAGCAGTACTGCACTAAACAGTAAATTCTAACAATACGCAGCACACAGAAAACAAATATCACAGTAACTGAATACTTATATCCACACTGTGATCATCCATACTATCATCACTGCCTGTTTCATTGGAGAAATCCTTTTCCCAATCAGGATCCAGGATGTCATCACATGGTTCCTCATCAGGACTGTCACCATAAAGCAAAGAATCATCATCACTCAAAGTACAGTCAGGTTCTTCATTAGTTTGCACTGGTGGTTCACATTGAGTAGATACTGAACAAAACTCTTTTTTCGCAAAGTCATTCTGAACACCTTTGTCAACACCACATGTCATCGGAGTCCCTCTTAACTGTCTTGTTTTACCAGTGCCTTGTGGAACATGATTCAGTGTCTAAGTTGACTGACTGGCTGTTTCCTAATGAAGTAAAGATTTTGAGTCATGTTTTGCGGTACAAGCTACTAAAATTTCAATATTGCAAGGATATTCATAGACACTCAATAAGACATGACATGGTGTGCATCGTGGTGAGTTACCAGTACACATTGGGATGGTTGTAGTGTTAGGGCAGATGCAGTACTGCCAAGTCACATACCTGGTTGCATCTTACTGCACTTACAATATGGTTATTAAAGAAATCAAACATAACTTTAATGGTTCATCAATATAACTAATAAATACTCGTAAGTTATAACTGTAATATGACACGTGCAAGGAAATCTGTCTGTCCTAATTGACTGAGACATAGTTGTAGCCATTGCATTCACAGAGTACCACCAATTGCTAAAAACAAGTCCCTGCCAACCAGGATTACTCACAGAATTCATAAGTGACTTGCTTCCTAATCTCCATCACAAACATGGCTACAACCTTTACTCATATATAGAAACCTTCGACTAGGCCCTATAAATGAAAGCATACCAAAGGAACTGGATGAGGAACTGGCAGGACCACTTGCAGGCCTATATAATAGTTTACAAGAGGCAGGCATGGTACCGCTATACTGCAGAACAGCACATGTGGTGCCCCCCCCACAAAGGAGTTCACAAGGATGACACAGATAATTACAGAACAGTAAGTGTGACCTCACACAGTGCAAGTCAGCAGCATCAAGGGCAAGGAAATGTTGGGATGCATAGCTAGGGGGATCAGTAGTATGAAATAGGAGGTTATACTACCCATATACAGGTTGCTGATGAGGCCACATCTAGAGTATGGTGGTCAGTACTGGTTGCCAAACCTCAGGCAAGGATATTTACCAGCTGGAGAAGGTCCAGTACTGGGCTACAAAGGTGATATTAGGTCAGCAGGTTAAGGCATATGAGGAGAGGTTGAGGGCAGTGAACATGTACCCCCTGGAGGACAGCCCAGAGAGTGGAAACATGACTGGGGACTTCAAATATTTGAAAGGAATACATAAGGTGAATATGGGCAGCTTCAACATAGTCCTTCTAAGAATCTGCGGCAATGGAATCACTCAATAGTACAGCATTTTAAAAAGTTGTGTATGTGTGTAAAGATAGGTTCTTTGGATTTTAATTTCACTATAGTAGAACAAAAGTACACAGATCTCCTGCTATAGAGATCAGTGGTTCATGTTTGCATTTCTGCTTGTAATTATGGTGCATGTAGCCAAGTATCACACTCTTGTTTTGTACCATACTAATCTAGGCACTGACAAATGTGCACCATTAATGGAAGATAAACCTGAGAACCCTCTTTTGACCGTCTACCATAAGACGGTTGAGTTCTACCCAGTACTGGTAAAATAAAGAAAATACAGAGTATGCAGGTTAAAATATAAAAACAAAGGCTGTACTGTCTTTAGATGTAACATAGTGAATTAGCCTCTAATATTACTTTTTTTTTTTTTTTAACGAACTTGACATTTGTCACACTATGCCCAACATCCACCTATGGTTAATTACCATGTGTATTTTTCACTCGACCACCACAAATCCTCCCAACAGAGTAATATACACAGTAAGAAAATTGTTGTATGACAAATTTTGTAAGTTATCCCCAAATGGAGTAAGGTACTATTAGTTGAGAAAACACATTTTAAGGGACTAATAATAATGATGTCATCATGTAATATGTGGTTTTGACTGTTTTATCATACATTGGTTTCTGCAATTATGATTTCTATGACTAGAATCAGAGTGGTGTTAGCGCATAAGTATACTGTTTTAAATTACTGTAGATGTCACATTTTGAGAGTCGGGCTTAGGATCAATCAGCACATACTACACTATGCTGAACAACCGTCATGAATGAGCAGGAAATGCAGACAACAAAAACAGTGCCTATGTAAGCAGTAAAACACTTGGGGGGTTGTGCATGGAAAAGATTTTACCACACACCAACTGGCGTAGACAGGCGTGAGGCCAAATGTCGGGTACCTTCAGCACCATGAAGTGAGGTACAATGAGTTCCATGTGTCACAAACTTGTTCAGCTGGTCAGCCCTCTACTCCCAAAGTGCCAACCTCTGAGCATATGATTTGTGTACAGTGAACAGAACAAGGTAATCCTCTTGTCTGTTTTGTGGGTTCAAGTCACCTTAGTCTCAAGCTCTGGAGGGATTCAAACTGATAACCTCTTGTTAGCATACCCAATTATCAGGCTCAGATAATTCTGTCTTCGGGGGGGGCAGATATCTTTGACTATGGGCACCCAACCAGGTCTTTCAAATGAACCCTTAGAACTCAATGCAAGACTTTAGAGAACTCTATCCATTTCCCAGTTTGGTATACAATTAGCTCATACACAGTGTTACTTATGTAACCCCCTTGTTACCCGGGGTTACTAGAATCCCAGTAAGACCTAGTGGTAGGCAGGGAAGGCAGCTTGTGAAACTCCACTTAAATGGGTTTCACACGGTCTCACTCTGTTCTCAGTCTCAGCTGAGACTGAGGAATGACATCACCAATAGAACTTTTGCAGCTGCATAAGCCACATTGGAATCTGCAGCAAAGGGAGTTAGATAGAACTTTGGGAGTTTTCAAGTGGGAGTCTGCAGTTTGGCTTGAAGGAGTGAAGTTTGTACTCAAGTGTTGGAGACCGCTGTTTTCAGGTTTCAGTGCCCCCTTCCTCCGGGGGGGGTGTAAAGATTCCCAGAAGATTCCTGGGGCAATCCCCTTAATTCTGCTAGTGGAGGAAAAGCTGCCTGTTTAGTCCAGAATTTATTTTGGAAGATGGAAGATTTGTGAGTCACCTGTGGGGCACCTGCAACTTAAGGGTGAGTGTCTGCTCTGGCTAAAAGGGCATATGTTTTCTTCTCCCTGGGACTTGTGTGAAAATCTAGGGATTGAGCTACATATTGGGAAGCCTAGAGAAATGGGCCAAGCAAATAAAAGTAGTGTCAAATCCTAGAGTTTTGTGAGATGCAAATAATATGTAGAGGAGATGTGACAGACGTTCTACCCTTAATCTACATTTAGAAGTTCAGCAAAGGAATTGCTCAGTTTTTCCAGAGAAATGGCTGGGTATGGGCTGTGGGAGCTGGAGGTGGGTGGCCCCCCATCTTTAGTGACCAGGTCCACCTCTACGGATTTCTTCTGTGGTTTTCTACTTTGCCTCATGCATTTGGCCAGTGATGGGGGAAGTACCCAGATGTGGGGTTGTAAGGAAAATTCTCTCTAAGAGTCGCAGGCTCTAGTGTGGTGTGGGGAGCCACAACAGGATAATTGGTTCATTCGTCCAATGGACCATGGATCAAGTGGCTGGCAGGGGAGCCGGGCCAGTGGGGAAAACCCAAGTGTGTACAAGTCGGGCTGTGTACCCAAAGCTGCGTGCAAGTCCGGGCTGTGTGCCTGGTGGGTTCAGAGCCTGAGGGCTGGAAATGGTGATAAAGTGTTCTGTTGTCTCTAATCTGCATTACCAGGAAAAGTAGCCCCATGGGGGTCTGTCTATGCTTTGTTTGTTCAGCTAGTATATGACTAAAAGCCACACTGAAGAATCCCATTCCTGGTTCTGGACATTACAATTATTGCTTCCTGTGTTCGGATTTACTTGGGTGTCGCTGTTCAGAGTAGCCAAACCTAGGTCCCCCTGTGCCGAGTAACCTCATCCTCCCTGAATTCAGGTCCCCACCAGGTACTGCTGTCAGCTTCAACAGCATGCCACCTGTCGTTTTGGCAAAAAGGCAGGGGTGAGGGGTTACACTTATAACCTTTAAAAGCTCCACTTAAAATAAAAAGAAATGTCAAGGCACTCCAGACAGTTTCCGTTGTAAAATTTCTTTACTTTAAAATATCAAAACAGAACAATAAATACAGAACAAATATATATCCCAACACATACAGCCTTAAAACAAACAGGTAAAAGTGCAGTTCCTACAATTAATAACTTCAGACTAATCTTGTCTAAGGTCCTTACTTCAGTGCTTTGATGGCCTTTCTTCTCTGTCAGAAATATTGTCTTGTGTGTCTGTCCAAGTTCTCTCAGCAATTAAACACAGTTCTGAGCCAGCCTTCTCATGAGGTCACTAACTCCGCCTTGGTGTATCAAAATCTTTATTTTACAATACAGGATGTCCAAATAGAATATTTAAAAAAACATAATAGGTGACCTCACTGCCTTTCCTCCCTCAGGTTAACCAGACCAAACTGGTTTGTGCTCTGCTACACATACATCTCAAAAGTTTCTTTGATCTAAGTCACTGTATTCAAAGCAAAAGTGTATTTGTCTTTTTAATCCCATCTGGGCCTTGGAATCTACACCTCAAAGGTCTCTCTGAAGTAATTCAAGGGTTCCCCGGGAAAGTATATTGGACCTTCCAAATTCATCTGGGTCCTCCCTTGCCCAGACAAACTTCCCTTCAATGTCCATCCTGGCTTCTCTCTGACACCCCTCCTTCTCAAGATCTTTCGGATAACTATTGTAAGTCAAATGATTTTTCCTGAGGAAATTATAAATGGCTAATCTTATTTCCTGGGATGAAACCAAATTGACAAGGTAATTGCACCCCCGATATCTGCAGTTTAGCTATGTCCTGTCCTTTGAACTTATGTGGTCAGTACTGGTTACCAAACCTCAGGCAAGGACATTTACCTGCTGGAGAAGGTCCAGTATTGGGCTACAAAGGTGATATCAGGTCAGCAGGTTAAGGCATATAAGGAGAGATTGAGGGCAGTGAACAAGTACTCCCTGGAGGACAGTCCAGAGTGTGGAAACATGACTGGGGCTTCAAATATTTGAAAGGAACACATAAGGTGAATAAGTATGATTTCCTTCAGCTGAATGTCAACCATAATATGCAAGATCACAGTCGTATATCAGTAGGGGGAGAAGTGTAGGAAGTATGTCAAGAAGCACTTCTGCACAGAGAAGGAAGTGGTCACTGGGTATGTGCTGTCAGATGAGTTAGTGTAATTGCAAATTGTGGGCAGCTTCAACATAGTCCATCTAAGAATCTGCGGCAATGGAATCACTCTATAGTACAGAATTTTAAAAAGTTGTGTATGTGTGTAAGGATAGGTTCTTCAGATTTTAATTTCACTGTAGTAGAACAAAAGTACACAGATCTCCTGCTATAGAGATCAGTGGTTCATGTTTGCATTTCTGCTTGTAATTATGGTGCATGTAGCCAAGTATCACACTCTTGTTTTGTACCATACTAATCTAGGCACTGATAAATGTGCACCATTAATGAGAGATAAACCTGAGAACCCTGTTTTAACCGTCTACCATAAGACGGTTGGGTTCTACCCAGTATTGGTAAAATAAAGAAAATAGAGTATGCAGGTTAAAATATAAAAACAAAGGCTGTACTGTCTTTTGATGTAACATAGTGAATTAGCCTGTAATATTATTTTTTTTAACAAACTTGCCATTTGTCGCACTATGTCCAACATCCACCTATGGTTAATTACCATATGTATTTTTTCACTCGAACACCACAAATCCTCCCAACAGAGTAATATACACAGTAAGAAAATTGTTGTATGACAAATTTTGTAAGTTATCCCAAAATAGAGTAAGGTACTCATAGTTGAGAAAACACATTTTAATGGACTGATAATAATGATGTCATCATGTAATATGTGGTTTTGACTGTTTTATCATACATTGGTTTCTGCAATTGTGATTTCTATAACTAGAATCAGAGTGGCGATAGCACACAAGTATACTGTTTTAAAGTACTGTAGATGTCACATTTTGAGAGTCAGGCTTAGGATCAATCAGAATATATTACACTATGCTGAACAACCTTCATGAATGAGCTGGAAATGCAGACAACAAAAACAGTCCGTATGTAAGCGGTAAAACACTTAGGGAGTTGTGCATGGAAAACATTTTACATCACACCAACTGGCATAGACAGGTGTGAGGCCGCATGTCGGGTACCTTCAGCACCATGAAGTGTGGTACAATGAGTTCCATGCACATCCCCTGAGTGTCTTATTGCACCTATAAAAATGGTCTACATTTTTTAAAAGCATCGCTAATAACAGATAAATTGATTGTCTATGAAGAAGGCTATTCTTTGATGAATATATCATAAAATAGTCCATCCATGTAGTTTGCTATTTGGTTTTTGTCTTTTGGCTGCATCCGTACTTGTATTTCATTTTCTTTAATGAATGTCTGATGGTGATTGAACACCCCCCTCCAGTCTTTGACAGGGTCACTAGGGAGAGGGATCGGGGTCGAGCAGTGGATGTGGCCTAACTTGGCTTCAGCAAGGCATGCGACTCCATTCCACATAGAAGTCTTGTGAACAAGCTGTACAGACTGGGACTAGTACACAAGGTGGTGAACTGGGTTACAAATTGATTGAAGAACAGGACACAGAGGGTGGTGGGAAACGTGGCTAAATCTGAAGTATGGGGGTAACCAGTGGGGTGCCACAGGGGTCAGTTCTTGGACCAGGGTACTTTAATATCTACATCAGTGACATTGCTGAGGCACTGGAGGGGAAGGTCTGCCACTTTGCAGATGACACAGATCTACAATACAGTGTACAGTCCAGGAAAAAGGTGCAGAGATTAAGGAGGGACCTAGCTAAAATGGAAGAATGGTTAAGAATGTAGGAACTATGCTTCAGCGCTAAAAAATGCTAAATCCTGCACTTGGTGCACAGGAACCCAGGGGAGGACTATATGATGAAGAGGGAGATATTAGCAGTCACAAAACAGGAAAGAGATCTAGGGATCATCGTATCTAATTACCTAAAGGTGGCCAAAAAGTGTGCCAATGCACTGGGGAGAGCCAGTGAGATGGTGAGGTGCATAGGCAGAGGTATCATCAGCAGAAGAAAGGAAGTCATAGTGCAACTGTACAGGACATTGGTGAAATCTCATTTGTAATATTGTGTCCAGTTTGGAATGGTGCATCTCTGGAAGGACATAGACAGGGTGGAGACAGTTCACAGAAGGGCAACACAAATGGTGCAGGGATGGTACCACAGGTCATACAAGGAGAGAGTGGAGGAAGTCAATATGTAAATAATGGAGGAGAGGAGGGAGAAGGGGGACATGATAGAGACCTTCAAGTACCTCAAGGGGATAAATAAGGTACAGGAGGGCAGCACCATCCAGAAGAGAAGGTGCTGCAAAATAACAAAAGTTCATGACATGAGTCTGGAAGGGGGCAGACAAAGGGGCAACATGAATAAGTATTTTTTCACGGAAAGGGTGGTGGATGCTTGGAATGGCCTGCCCCAGGGGTGGTGGTGGCAAGCACTGTGGTGGAATTTAAACATGCATGGAGTACACATGAGGGGACCCTAGAGAGGGGGGGAAAGAGGTAGCAGCGGGGAAGCAAGTAGGGTCATTGCCAGCTAATAAAAGGTAGGTATACGAGCAGACTAGATGAGCCTGGCGGTCCTTATCTGCTGTCAGTCTCTGTTTCTGTATTCTACTGTGTAAAGATGGCATTTCAAACTTGTGTATTATGATGGTACAGTTTTTTGTGTGTAGTCCTGATCTTAAGATCCTGTTATTACCGGTGCATGAAACAGATTTCATGCATATGTGATAACCAGTCAGAAAGCAGGATTGATTCTTCCCATTTTATAAACATGCAATGAACGGCTGAAAATGGCCATGGTCATTCTACACAGCCTTTACAGATTCAAAACATACAACAAATTTCAATATGCAGACTATTAAAATGGTGATAGGGACCATGTAAATGAATGATTGGAAGTCATGCATGTACTTTCGCAATGGTCTGGGTTCCAACACAGTTTGGTTGCTGTGATTCAATAACAACTTTTTTGGTTAAATCCATACTTTCTAGTGTCTCGTCCAGATGCATACACTCCATGCTACAACCTGGTTCTCAACATATGTCTGAGTATCTACCAAAAAAGTATGCAGGAACTTTAATATGGTACATAAAGAAAATGAATGCAGTGTAATGCATATCACATTTATAGTGTTATTACATATTACATATTACTCTTCTGCATGGACTAGTTGTATACAAAAGTAATCAAAAATACAGAGACCCAATGTCTACAACACACACTCGGTACTGAATTGTTTTTTGTGAAAGATGGCCCATTCATTGGAGGGGGGAGGAGGGGTGAAAGGATTTAACTTATCCAAACATGCACACAGTAATTGCTTTTGGAAAGCTGTCATGCAAATTTGTTTTTCAAAAATGTTTCCCTCAGATCGCTGCTCCAATGGTATCTGGGACATCTGCTGCTACCTTGCAGCTAACCCCCCCGCCTTACACACCACACAGGGTGGGGCCACCAATCCTTCCTTCAATGCTCCTTGAAATGCAATTTGCTGCAGGCAGGACGAGGGGCAGAGAGAGTTTTGGAGGATCATGTGGGTGGGATCCGGAGGTGGGCATGGGGGCCAAGAATCAGTCTACTCAGCGGTGCAGGGTTTTTTGCTTTTTTTTTGAGAACATGCCCCCCACCCCCAACCCAGATGTGAACATGCAATGACTTCCAGCTCGAGACAGCCGCGCTCTAGCACCAAGCCCAAGGACATCGGTCATCACCTTCACCCCTCATTGACATGGTCCCCTAGCTTGTAGCACACCCATTCTCCACTGGGAGTCTTTGACACTGGTAATCTACAGACCACCCACCCACCCACAGGAGACGGAAGCTGCCCTCTTCTGGATGCTCAATCATCTCCTCCCCGGCCAACACCCTGGCTGCCAGTGTGGTGCAAGGTGTGGCGTACGGCACCTCAACCCTCGGTGCCACCGAGCAGGCTAGCTGGCATGCAATTGTTGCACACAGTAGATTGGGGGCAAGCTGAACACACTGTGCAGTGAAAGTCACATCACTGCATAGGTTAAAGAATAGAAGCAGAGCATGACAGTTGTGCAAAAGGCTATCAGACACAACTGGCAAAACAAGCAGTCATCAACAATGCATAGTTACACTAACCTGACCATCCTCTCAAATAATAAGCAAGGGACACATGCCTTCACCGTACTGGGTGATGACTGCACAAGAGGACATGAGACATGTATGTCAGGGTGGTCATGGTGCTTTGTACTCCATGAGAAAATAGGTTCCATGCAGCAGAGTATCCTAAACAAATAAACAAGAAGAAATGAACTGCCATGAACATACCTCCAATTAAGCCATTTAGCAATGGCACCATTACTCTGTTCGGTCAAAGGTTTCACACATGAAAAAAGTGATGGAACCACATCTGTCTTCAGGTGTCATTGTCCAGGTTTGAACCTGATGCTGTCCAAGAGACTTAGTGGAATGTTGAACTATTCTGGAGCAAAGTGGTTGGAGCAAAGGTGACTATGTTCCATTGATTACCAACCAGTATGCTTCAAGGCTATCACCCACTGACTTCAACAGTTTTTATCTTTGGGAAACTTGTAAAAACTACGATCACTGGTGGTATTATTAGTGCAACCAAATGCTACACAGTACAGCATTTTGTTTAAGTAGGGGAACGAGATAGATTATCATAAAAAATAACAGCACTATAACTATGGAGTCACTAAATAGAAATAAATACTGTAGACTGCTGTCAGTTTAGAACAAGGGTGACATTTTGTGATATGGAGGAAGAGAGTGAGTAGTAAAGAACAGCAGAAATTGAACAAAAAAAACCTGAAAAGTAACACAGTTTGAAGTATGTACACACTGACAGACTATAATAATAATGCAGATCTGTATAAAAGGTTAGGTAAAAGAACTAAAACGTCAAACTTTCCAGATGACAGAATGGAAGACACCACACAGCATCATCTCCCCAGAATGTCACCGAATGTGGGCTGGCACAGTGGCGCTGAGGGTTGAGGTGCTGGAAGCCACACATCATGCCACGCCAGTGACCTGGGTTCCAGAATGAGTCCGGGTCATTGGGGGTCAGCGAGGGGGGGCTGGGATTTGGATTGAGCATCTGTAAGGCAGCTCTCCCTTCATGGGTATGGATCCAGCCACACCCGTGCAGGGCTGCCCTGGGTGGAGGCCTGGAAGTAGTGCAGTTGGGAGAGACTAGAGTAGGGAGGGTGCCGCGGGTCACTGTGTGCATGTGCCTCTACACATGTGCGAGCAACCATGGCAAGGAGTGGGGAGAAAATGTGTAACATATGGAGCTGGCAGGCTCCATGATGGCCCCTTGGTGCTGTGCCAGCCCCCCGGAGTCTAGATGTTGGTCTCCGAGGGGGGAGGGAAAGTCATCGCCCTTAACCCTTGGCCCTGCCAAGGGGTGGTGCAACCCATGGGGGATCCCTGGGAGGGTCAGGCACAGAGAAAGTGGATGTCCTGAGACTGAGCCCCTTGGGGGGGGTGGCTGGAGCCACCTGCCAGCTCCACCATGTACCTCTTTCACCAAGTAGGTAAGTAGGTGGGTGACATGGGGGTCAAACAGCTATATAGAATTTCACTGAATGTGAAGGGATACCATATGACACACCACTGACAGGCAGCCCACGAGTTTATTTTGGCATAAAAATAACTTTATTTTTGAAATCAACAGAGGGATCATTCATGTATCATTAAGTCATCATGAGGATGTAAAAAAGAACAATATCAGACAAAAAAAATGGCAGACTGGAGGGAGCGGGAAATGAAGAGAATCTCACAGCAGCCTGTACGGGTAACACAGCTACACCAATTCACACTGACAGTACACAAATATGTACTCTTTAACTGTTATGGTTTCACTGTATTTTGTGAGGAAGGAAATAATCTGTAGTATGAATAAGCGCAATGACGGAACAGCAGCTGTGTGTCTATCTGTAATGTACACTACAGAAGGAGCAGGAAATGGGAACGGGGTAAATAAGGGTGCAGAATCTCCCAGTCTAAGGCACAGCGACAGTAAATTGAAAATGTAACAGAAAGCTCTTCATATTTTGCCACGTTTTATTAGCTATTACACTTGCTTACAAGTCGTGTTTCTCGAGGCGATGTACAGAGACAGAAGCATGCATTTACTAACACATTGGTTAATACACTGATTGCTGTTGGCATTCGGAAACAGGAACGTGGCACACATACACAGCGATGACAGCCTGCCATAAATCATCCTAAACATAAATATCAAATGTATTAGTAAATCATTGATTCCTGAACAAAAACTTTGCTCATTTCAGCAGCACGTTATGCAGCCCATCTGGAAATGCTGTCCTGCTTTTTCACGGCACCATGGCCAATTAGCGTCTGTGATTACTATGGTAAATATCCCAAAATAATGGGTAGTGCTTGCCATACACACAGTCATTTTTGGGGACACGTTTTATTCACTGTTTATGGGTCTGTGACTTTCTCAAATACAAGGCACTAGTTATTTACACCTGAGCAGCAAAGCTACAGTGGGAAACTGATCCACCACACAACATGTCCATTCACACAGCAAACAAAAATGATGTGTGAGTGCTCAACGTCTGCAAGGCAGTCTGCTGCAAGATCATAGTCCCACCCCACACAAAGCGCTAGAAATGGACATACAAAAAAAAGAGAAAAGAGTGTTTAAACAATGACAGCTGTAATTTAGGTTACTATAATCTTTTATAGGAAATGATAGAAGGCATCCTTAGGATGGCAGAGAAAGGGGAGATATTGTTGATGAGGGACTGAATATGCCAGATGTTAACTGGATCACCTTTGCTGCAGCCACATCCAAGAGCATGGCTATTCTCAATGCCCTACATGGGCATGCCTCAGACAGCTAGTGTTGGAACCCACTCGGGAGGGAGCAATCTTAGACTTGGTGCTCTCAAATGGAAATGGAGAAAGGATCTCAGATCTAGAAGTGGGTAGCTATCTGGGAACAAGAGACCACCAAACAGTGTGGTTCATGATAAACTCAGCTGCAGTGTCAAGCCATACAAAAATGAGGGTACTGGACTTCAGGAGGGATGACTTTTTCAAAATGAGAGAATGCCTCAGAAAACCACTAGCAAACATGCAAGAAGGAGGGGTGGAGTAACAATGGGGAAACATCAAAACTGCCATCACAAAGGCAATAAGCCTTTGTGTGAAGCCGATAAACATATCAAAATGAAAGAAAAAAACACTATAGTTCTCAAAAGAGGTGGTTGGGGAAGGTTAGGGAGAAAAAGATAGCATTCAGGAAGTATAAGGAAACACAGAAGGAGCAGGACAGAGAACTGTACCAGTTAAAGCAGAAGGAAGCGGGGAAGGCAGTCAGAATAGCAAAGGTCCAAACCAAGGAAAAGAGAGCCATCTCGTTAAGAAGGGAGATAAAACCTTTTATAGGTACATTAGGGAGTGAAGAAAGACAAAGGGAGGGATAGTGAGGCTGAATAAAGGGGAGGGTGAATGGGCAGAGAGGGACAGTGAAAAAGCAGGGATACTGAGCAAATAATTCTGCTTAGTATTCACAAAAGAAGAGGGGGAGGTACCTAATCCAATAAATAGAAGCACTCTGGATGGGGGGGGGTCAATACCAGTCCTTTCACAGAAGAAAGGGTTCTGAAAGAACTCTTAAAACTGAAGGTGGACAAATGGGCCTGATGGGATTCACCCCAGAATTCTAAACTAACTAAGGGGAGAACTAGTGATACCACTGTCTACCCTTTTTAAGAAATCATGGGAGGATGGTGTGGTACCTGAGGACTGGAGGAGGGCAGATGTGATTCCCCTTTACAAAAGTGGGAGCGAGACAGAGGCAGGAAACTACAGACCTGTCAGTTTGACATCAGTGGTACGAAAAATTATGGAATCACTTCTGAAGGAAAGAATTGTTGAGTACCTAGAGGCCAGTGGGGCATAGGACCCAAGGCAGCATGGATTCACAGCAGAAAGGTCATGTAAGGCAAATCTAATTGATTTCTTTGACTGGGTAGACCAGGGAGGGGCTGTGGACATGGCTTACCTAGACTTTAGCAAGGAATTTGACACAGTCCCACACAAAAGATTAATAAACAAATTAGCCAGCTTGGAAGTGGGTCCCCGGCTGGTAGCCTGGGTAAAACATTGGCTAGACAACAGGACATAGAAGGTAATAGTAAATGGAGTCTACTCCTAAGAAAGGGCAGTTATTAGTGGGGAACCGCAGGGTTCAGTACTGGGTCCAGTCCTTTTTAATGTCTTTATAAGTGATATTGCAGAGGGACTGGAAGGAAATGTATGCCTCTTTGCAGATGACACAAAGATCTACAACAGAGTTGATACACAAGGGGGGGCTGGAAAGGATGAGAAGGGACTTGGCAAGGTAGGAGGAATGGTCAGAAATATGGCAGCTTAGAATCAATGTAAAGAAGTACAAAGTAATGCACCTGGGAAACAAAAACCCAGGAGAAGAGTACATAATGGGGTGGAGGGTAGTAATAACAACAAAAATGGAAAGGGACCTGGGGGTAGTCATATCAGATGACCTAAATGTTAGCAAGCAATGTGAGAAGGCAGTAGGGATGGTTGGGGGGATACTGGGATGTATAGGGAGAGGCATTACCAGTAGAAAACAAGAAGTTGTTATCCCTCTGTATAGACAGTTGGTGAGACCCCATCTGGAGTACTGCATGCAGTTCTGGAGACTCCATCTCCGCAAAGACATGGACAGGATGGAAGCTGTCCAGAGGAGGGCAACTAAAATGGTGCAGGGTCTGCAACAGAAGCCATACGAAGAGAGACTAAAGGAGCTTAATTTGTATACCCTTGAGGAAAGGAGGGAGATGGGGACATGATAGAAACGTTCAAGTACCTCAAGGGAATCAACAAAGTCCAAGAGGGTAGCATCTTTCAGATAAAAAGATATGCAAGAACAAGGGGATACAATCTGAAGATGGGGGGATGGCTCAGGGGCAATGTGAGGAAGAATTTGTTCACAGAGAGGGTGGAGGACACATGGAACGGCGTTCCTGAGGAGGTAGTGGGGTCAAAAATGGTAGGGGAATTCAAGAATGCATGGGACAGACATAAGGCAATTCTTGTGGGGTGTAAGAAGAAATAGGCTGTTGGTTAACTAGGATCTGCAGCTTATCCAGTAGGAAGGGAAATGGGCAGACTAGGTGGGCTAAGCGGTGCTTATCTGCCATCAAAGTCTGATTCTATGTTTCTGTAGGAATCATTGCTGAGCAAATACTGCAATTTTAAAGCTGAATCGGAGCCAAACAATTGGTCTTGAAAGAGATTCACCAACCTCAACCATTGCACCCGATATATGGGTGCCTTACCTCAGGGGAATTTTTTCTTGCGACACATGTCCATAAATGCAGTTATATTTTGTTTGTAAAAACACTAATAATTTAGTTATACCAGGTTCCAGAAGAGTTCCCGGTCTGAAGAGCCACCTACGCTCCACCCCTGTACTCAGCATAGAGGATTGTGTATGACCAATCATACACAATAAGGCAGTTGTATGATTGAAAGGTTTCTGTGGTAACCAGGGACCTCGAGCGCAGCTTGAGAGGTCCATTACCACAAACCTCAAGATCCTACAACTGCCTTATTTGTGTATGGTTTCTCACACACAATCTTTTATAGTGTATGGGCAACTATAAGAGGCACTCCTTGATCCCCCAAACAAGTTTCCCAGAAAAACTAAGGCTTACTTTGGCAGCTGTATCAGCGCCGCTTACTTCCTCTCCTCTGCGGGCTGTTCAATTGCGCATGCACAAATGCGTTCGATCTTGTTGTGCTGCACCGGTGACGTACTCAGTGCAGCACAACAAGATCATGACGCATCGAGTGCAGCACAGCAGTTCTGTTCCAGGCATAGATTTTCATGCAGAGCAGCATTCTGTCATACACTATAAAGCTATGATAACATGATGCTATGGAGATCGCAGGGGCACACTCCATTATAGTGAATGGACACCAGCTTTCCAAGCAGTTTTTTATATTATAGTGGTCAGTTTGTGATAAAACGTGGGCACTGGTCTACTAACAAGGCCCTTGTTAGTTGACCAGTGCCCACATTTCATCACAAACTAACCATTATAATATTAAAAAAAATGTTTGGAAAGCTGACGTCCATTTACTATACTGGAATGCACCCCCATGCTCTCCTTAGCATCATGTCATAACTTTGCTGAGTACAGGGGTGGAGCGTGGGTGGCTCTTCAGACCAGGAAGTCATCCAGGACCTGGTTTAACTAAATTATGAGTGGTTTTACAAATAAAATATAACAACATTTATGGACATGTGATGCTAGAAAGATTTCCCCTGAGTTGAGGCACCCATATTTCGGGTGCAATGGCTAAATTATATAACTTGGTGAATCTCTAAGTCTAAAAAATGAAAACCTATTGTAGAGGAGCAGAACAGACCCTTAGCCAGGACTTCCATTGTTTGTCTTAGTTTTTCACTTAAGCAGCAAACAATTAACTACTCCTTAGACCCCCTGTATCCCCGTTACATCTGGAATGGTCTTCTGCCTCAGTTTCCACTTTCTTCTTTTTGTCATCCTCCATACTGTACCCTGGATTATGGTCATAAGTAATGATGGGTTGCCTATATGCACCCCTGCTTGGGCGTGCACCCTGGGCCCGATTACAAGATGCATGGCACAACTTGCAGGCGTATGTGAGTTGCACTATTTGGTGCTACGCCAGGGACCCTGTGCCCTATTCTAAGACAGGCAGGGTCCCCGGCACCTACACCCATGACTTGTGGCAGCCACAGGCTAGCACCAAGGGAATGGCAACTGGACCTGGCTACCGCAAATCACTGCACGCAATCAACTGGCCCTCTGGAGCCTCCCCGCCCTGAGACACACCAATGGGGGGGTTGGCTAGTTGACACTGGTGATCAAGGGGAACGACAGAAAATGGACCCAAGGGTGCCCAAATTTTGAGGTGTGTGGGGGGCATGCCTGAGTGGAGGGAACATGTGGGACACAGACATGTTACTTCTGCAGTGCTGTGGGGGGGCATCCATCGATGTGCCAGGACGAATGCCCCTTAGATGACCTCCAAGCTGGTCTAACCCTGCTATGCCAAACCGGGTCCTGGAATGGCATAGGTGGGTTATGGCAGCCGTCCTTTTGGAATAGGGTGCAGTTGCTGCCATAACCCAACTTTGTACCATGTCACTGTGAGTTGCAAGTGTAGTGGATGGCATAGCCCACCTTTGGCGCAACCCACAAGCTGCATTGCCCAAGCCATGTCTTAGAATCGTGACTTGCATATCCCATGGCGCAAGAGGTTATTTACGCTATTGGGTTTGGCATAAATTGCCTTGCACAATGTGCAAGTTGTCTTGGAATCAGGCCCCCTGGTTCTACTATTGTACTACTTGTGGTTGTTTTAAAAAAAGTTCTATAAATTGGCTGCTCTTTCTGTTATGTTGGTTTGTGGCAAAGATTCCTGAGCTATCACTGTCTGACTGTTCTTCCCAGTCATTGTAATTTTTTTTATATATTTTGTAGGTGTAGATTTGGTTCTCTGTAATCATTGAGGTAAAATAATCATTGAGGTATTGCTGGAATTTTCTATTTTTTCATGTTTTGATCTACTGTTCAAATTGTTAGTTCAGATTCTAGCTTATCGATGTTTTCATGTACGTTAGCTGCAATCCTAGTTTTATACTCTTCTTTCTGTCTCTGGACTCCCTCACCACATTTTCCTGTGTTTTTAATAACAGCCTCTTTATGTGCTACTATGAAATGTTGAAAGCACTTATTTCTGATACTGTCCCAATTCTCTTATAGCTTTTGTGAGGTAATGCCCAAGTTTGGTCAGAAAAAGTCTCTTAAGCTTCTGGGGATTATTTTATTCCATAAATAGTATGCAAAAGACAGAGTGTCAATGTAACTTGTTATCCTTTTGAATTAAATACTCAATTTTACTAATATTTTGTACTAAATGTTTCTATCCAGTGCTCTTTGACAACATTTAAGCCAAAACTTGATTTGTTTGCTCCTCGTAGTAAATGAAAGGGGCAATTACTGAGTCTGATGTGGATGTAGGTGGTGTTTTGGGAAATGTGTTCATACTTATTCAGCAATATCTGTGAGCAAACCTGTACTCAGTAAGTGACATGGGGCCTGATTTTCAAATGTGTGCAATGCATGGAGCAGTAATTTGTACCACACCTTGCACTTGTCGGGGTGCCTGAAGATGTAATATTGAGTGGAATAGCACACCGGTGCTATTCAACTAAATTTAGGGCCATGTTGGTGCAGTGCTAAGCCAATTAACATGGCCTCGACAGTGCTCCCGTAGTATGCTGCCAGAACAGATAGTTCCAGAATGCTATTTCCAATATTCAAAGGAACTCATGCAGATGATCCTGTTGGGCATGCAAGGTGATAAGGGCCATTTGCATGCTCATTATGGGTTCATTAAAATGGGTGGCAAAGCAGGTTAGTGTAGTGCTGCCTCCCACTTGCCTGGTCCTAGCCATGTAAACATATCCCTGGTGCTAGTGGTACCCCCCCCCCCAGCCGATCAACAGCCTGTTCTTGAAAATAAATGGATGACTGATGCTAGTGGTACTTCCCTCCCTCCAACTGTTAGCCCGGGCATCATGACCATTATCCCTGGTGCTAGTAGTACTCCCTTCCTTCAATTGTCAGCCCCAGCTCATGAACATTATTCATGGTGCTAGTGGTAACACTCCTCCCTCCAACTGTCATCCCCCATCCTCCCTAAGTGCTCAGTGAGCACAGCAGAGCACCCTCACAGTGCACCCCAGGCCCGACGCCAACACTGACATCTGGCCTGTCACACCATGCAGGGTGCACACATGTGGATACAGACCTGTCCTAGGTGGTGTGAGAGGCGTCTCACACCCGCCACCTGGTACACCAGCAATGGCCACCGGGAGCAGTCTGGATGCCACCAGAGCCATGAGTGGGTCCTCCTCTCACTGTTGTATGGATTGCGGGCCACCACCAGTATGCAGCCTATCATGGAGCTGCTGTGCCTCCTCCTCCTCCTTTGCCTGGTGCAGCAGATCACTCCAGAGCTTTCACATTGCATCCTTCATCCTGCCACATCTGCCAACGGCATTCACTCCTGCCGTCACCTCATCTCACGCCTGGCACACCACCGCGTCTGTCATGTTGTACTGCCACAGCACCTGCTCCCTCTCCTTCACACCATGCACCATCATCCTCCACTCATCCTGTGAAAAGTGATGTGCCCGTATGCATTCAGGTCATGCTACACTACCTTTGGGCGAGATGGACAGGGACATGTGTCACCAGCTGTGGTGGGTCTGTGGTGCGTGGCACACTCAAAACAATATGTGCATGCCACCCCCAATGACAGTACTGGTCACATGGATGTGGTACTGGCCAGCATGTGCATGTACGGTGCACACAGCCACAGTGTACTGGGGCCACCCATGCATGCACAGTGCCACTGCATGACTGTCAGCATAGGGATTGCACACACTGGACCCACAAGGACACTGCCAACACCTATAAGACATGAGTACCCCGGGACACAGCCATCCCAACACACACCACCTGGCAGTGCACTGTGCCCCCATTTGCACCTAGGGGACATGTGCACAGCACACAGGGTGTGGACACTGGATTATATGCATCCAATAACAGGCTGCCAGGCATGGATCACACGGTGCTGTCAATGTCATTTTGGAAGCCACACAGTCATGACCCTGTGACCCCTGTACTGTGGCCATATCCCACCATTGGAGAGTCTGCGACCCTCCATGTCCCACATCCAGGATGACTACTGAGGGTCCATGGAACACATGTCAGTGTGCCACTGTTGTGGGGCATACCTGCAGGCTGCGTTGGGGGGCCCCCATGCCTGGCACACAGTGTGCAGGCAGTGCCTGCACAGTGCCAGCTGACGCAGGAGCACAGGCCCAGCACATGGACCGGTCTACTGGACAGCTGACCAATGGCCATTTGAGCCATTACGCAGCACCGTGCTGGCCTCTGGGCCAGCAGTCGGTGGCCCTGTCCCCAGCCTGTACAGCTGTGGTCTGCAGGTATGCAGTGTGTATGCTCCCACACTGTTGCACCATTCCCCTTCCACCAGGCCTCCGGCTGCCATACAGACCTGCCTCTTGCTGCTCTGCCTCCTGTAGCATGGCTCCTCCTGGTGTGTGTGTGTGTGTGTGTGTGTGTGTGTGTGTGTGTGTACATCTGCAGCCTAAGCTGTGTACTGCATTCCCACAACACAACAGCAGTGGAGCACTGCTTGCCCTTTTATAGCCCAGCCAGGGAATCCAGCCTGTTATGTATGAAAATCATTGGATAATGATATGCTAATCAGTGTTTGCACTGTGCATGCACATATACCCTCATTTGCATCTGCCAGTTAAATATGGGCCTGACTAGTGCCGGGCAAACTGCTTAGTGCCATGCAAACATTAGTGCCGGGCTAAGTGGTGTCCAGCACCATGCTGTCCCTGTAGTGCAGCGCTGTGTGGCATAGTGTGGCACCCATGCATGCATGTGTGTCCCCTGTGCCATGCTAGCACCCTGGTTTAGCACTGGGTAGTGCTGTGCTCTCTGTGCATGCATGGCATTGTGGCTCAGGGTCATGATGGGGTCATGCATACGCAGTGTGGCCGCTTCTGGGTAGTGCTGCACTACGTCATGTGATAGCACGGCACTATGGCACAGTGCCGGAAGGAGCAGGGTGTGGTACATGCAGAGCAGTGTTACAGGTGGCAGGGTCACTGTGCTGTTTGGGCAATGCTAGGGGTTAGGTGGCAATGAGCTGTAGTGCATAAGGACATGCATTAGGGGAAGGTGGAGACTGCCAACCTGGTGCAGCTAGTGAAGCAGCAGCAGCACAGATGACTCTTTTGGGAGGTCAGGGAGGGTGACCTCCCACGCCGGCATGTGTGGGCCTCTGTCACCCAGAGGCTGAGTGCCTGCACAGGCATTGCCTGCGATGCTGAGAAGTGTCGGCATCACTACATTGACATGTGACGGCGGCAGCGACAGCAGCTGGAGCGCTTCAAGCACATGGTATGTGAGGGCACTGTGCCTGTGCCAGGTAAGTGGCATGGCATGTTGATCACCGCTATCATGTGCCTGTTAGACTGCATGTGTGTGTGTGTGTGTGTGTGTGTGTGTGTGTGTGTGTGTGTGTGTGTGCATAGATGTGCTACTCTGCATGGTGTTTGGGTGCATGTGGCATGGGCAGGGCCACACATGTTGGCCACCTGAGGGGGTATCACGGTACAGAGTGTGTGGCAGCATGCATGGTGGGAGCATGGTGCATGCTGTGTCCATGGGGGTGACACGGGTGTGAGTGGCAGATCAGGACGTTGTTGTTGGTGGGTCCTAGTACAGCACTGGCATGTGGCCAACACCACCGTGGTGCAGTGGTGCTGTCCCTGGGACACTGATGGCCTACAGACACACAGGTGTGCGGACAGTCTCAGTGCACCTGCATCTGGCACTGTCGCACCACTGCACTGCCATGCTGACATGTCCTGTGTGCCTGGTGCATGCTCCGTGGGCCTTGTTGCCTTCTGTGTGGGTGTCTTCTATGTTCAGCCACTGACCCTGGGTGTCCTTGTGTGTGCAGTGATGTGGGGGTTGTACGTGCATCTTGCTGTGCTGCTCTCGGGGCATGCTGTGTATTGTGCTAATACTGCTGTTTCTCCTGTCCACTGTAGAGTGGACTGAGCAGCCAAGGACCACAGAAGGACCATTGTCATCTCACCAATCTCCCTTCCAAACCATATATAGCGCATTCCTTCCAGACAGACACCCCATCTTATGGCACCCAGTAATACCTTCACCATCCTAATATCACATTACATTATGTTGAGTGTCTGCCATGCCCCCCCACTGGGATATGTATATACTGTACATACTGTAAATATTAGCTTAACTTTCCTGTAACCGTTTTTTATCATGTGAATTTACTGTACATCACTGTGTTTATAAATGTTATTTTCCCCTGTATGTATAACTGTCTTATATAAGTGTATGATGTATCTGTTGTGTATCAACTATTGAACCTTGACCTTATCAGGTCCATCTTGTAAATGAGCCTTGCTCAACGATGCTCACCTGAATAGATGATGACGACGACGATGACTGAGAGGTGCCACAGGACAGGCAGAGGGACAGCCTGAGGGTGCCAGCCATGCCACAGTGGGCACAGGAGAGCAGTCCTGAGGACAGGGGCCTGTCACGTGAGTACCTGTCTTGTTACTCTGTGGTGATTCACTGTGATTTGTGGTTCATTCTGTGGTCTGCCAGTGACTGGGCTGGTGACATGGCTGCCATGGGCATTGGGCCAGTGATGTAGTGGCACTGTGTTGGGTTGCACACTGCTGCTGAGATCTAGCTGTCAGGCCAGTGTGCCCCATTGGGGGGAGGGCTGTAGGCCACTGTCAGCATGCATTGCTGCAAGGGTGCCAGATGGTGGAGGGGGCTATGGTGGTGGAGGATCGGTAGGGCACACATGCTGTTGGTTGCCGTGCTCACCTCTGTGGTGCAGTGTGCTCTATCCCTCCTGCCCCCCACAGTTCCTACGTCTGTGCTTAGATGGCACTGTCTTGCTATCCACGGGCTTCACTGGACAGGGTCATATGTTCACTGTCCGTGTGCATGTTGTGGCTGCAGGGCACCATGCTCTATGCCATCTGGGGGCTTTGCTTGGTGGCATGTCAGCCCACCCCTGCCACCATCTGCACCCTGTATGCCTGTTCTTCCCTGGCATTGGTCGGTCATTGGCTGGCCACTGCAACTGTATTGCACTGCTTTGGTGCACCTTTGGATGATGTTGTTGTGCTCTGCATTCTGGTACATTGCATGAGTGGGTGCCCTTGTGCATGTTGTGGCATGGCCCTTGCACACAGCTATCCACAGGACCAGCTGTATGTCTGCCCTGTCTCGCTGTGTGCAGTGCAGGGGTGGGCTGTGTCACCTGTGCCATGGTGCTGTCGGGCATGTCATCATCATGTCTGAGTACTGGGATGGTGCCTGTGTCACCCAGGTTTGCGATGTGGGCACCTTCCAGGTGGGCCTACCATTGTGTCCCTCAGCTTCACTCAGTCATGTCTGTCGGGAAATGCTGTCCATCCCTGTATGGCCACCTGTGGCTGCGGTATGCCCCCCTGACTGGTGTCCCATCCTCACTGTCTCCCCCTTCCTCTTGCAGGTCCACTCCAATCCTCCTTGTGGACAATGCAGACGGAGACATCTGAAGGCACTGAGGACCTTCTGAGGTGACTCATGCACCAGCAGCTCACCATCGAGCAGCAGACAGTGCTCATATCGGAGATGAGGAGGGTGGCCACTGTACTGGAGAAATGACTGCCTGACCCTCTGGAATCCCAGCCATGATGCCTTCCTGTGGACATTGTTTACCTTGCCTCCCTCCCCCTTTACTGGACTGTGTTGACTGTTACTAGCCTCTTGCCCCATTGTTTGTGTTCACATCCCTGTCCCCTTCTTTTCCGTTGCTTTCCAGTTTGGTTTCTGTTCCTGTGCCTCTGTTTTCAATATTCCATCCTCCTGTTGCTGTAGTTCACGTAGGTAATATCCTGTAGTTTAGTCAGATATGTAGTAGTAGTAGTAGTCGTAGTCGAGTCGCCGTGAGTCGTAGTCGCCGCTGCGTAGTAGTCGTCAGTTGTAGTAGTCGCTGTCACGTAGTAGTCGCTGCCGTAGTAGTCGCCGTCGTAGTAGTCGTAGTAGTAGTCGTAGTAGTCGTCGTAGTTCCTGTTGTATATAGTAGTTGTCATTGTAGTGGTGTTTGCTGTAGGTTTTCTTTTACGTGTTTGCATTATGTGTTACATTACTTTGCTTTAGTTATGTTTTGTATTGTTCAGTTGCTGTATACTTGTTTCCATTACTGTGCATTTGTCACATTATATTTTTCTTTTTACATATTGGCACCGTGTCCTGTCATTTGGTGCCCTCTGACCAGTCCCCTGGCTGGGTTCTGCACTGCTGTCTGCTCCTGGGCTTCCTTTCCAACCTGGACTCCTTTGCCTGTGGTCCAGGGCATGGCAGTTCCATCTGCACTGTGTTCCTGTGGGTTTTTGCACTGCCTCAGTAGTATATTCAGTGCTGTCTTATTTGCTATATTCAGTGCTGTCCTGCTCCTGGGCAATGTTTGCACTGCACTGCCAGTCCAGTTGGCCCAGCTTCCTTAGCTTGTTATAGTCAGCCGGTTAAGCACCTGGCTATTCCTTTGTAATATGGTGGTCTTTTTGTCCGGGCAGTATTTGCACACTGGGCAGGGCTAACCTAGCCCCAGGGCAAAGTTTTGAGTGTCTGGCCTACAGAGTGTTATAGTTGGAGCATCAGAAGACCCTATTGCCATTTTTTTTTTAAATAACGTCTCCTGAAAAAAGTGCTCACTATATGTAAGATTATCATCCTGCTTCACAAGGTAAAATGCAGTAGACATAGCTCTTTCTCTATACACACCAGTTCTGCTTCTCACAACAGTCTCTGTTTCTGGAACACATTTTACTATGTTGAGCAGATCTAAATTACATTAAACTGAGGGCCACATAATCAACAAACTTCTCATTGTTTTAACACTGCCACATGGTTATGAAAAATTGTGATAGAAACACCTTGCTCCTAATCTTATGCAGACCACATTTATCAAATATGCACTGAACTGATGTTGGTGTATGAGAGGAAATGTTAGATGTTATTGCTGATGTAGATATGGGTTTCAGCAGAGCTAAACAGCAGACTTTCAGATAAATGAACTTAGTTCTACAGTATGTAGTAGGAGATTAAATTAGTCCAGGCTGAGATTTGTCTAGGTCTGAATACAATTTGAGTCATATGACTCACAGGTTGAAACATAACCTCTCCACCATAGGAATTGCAATCCACTAACCTGTAACTCAGTGGCACACTGAATGTGTGCCTGTTTGATAGGCACAGGATCAGTGGTTCAAATCCTGTCAGGCACTCAAACTTTTTTTTTCTTTTTGTGAGACAGTAACTCACTTGAGGGTGAATCACAGTAGTACGGAGTTGGAATTGTAAATTATATGAGAAGTTAATTTAGCTAACAATCTGTGAAGGCAAATTGCTCGCTGGAATTAAATCCCCAGATGTCTGTTTTGCAGGTGTGACATAACCTCTACATCATAGGAACTGCAACTCAATAGTCTTCAGTTCAGTGTCACAGTGAGTGTATGCTTGCTTAGCAGGCAAAGGATCAGTGGCTCACATCTGAGCAAGGATATAAGCTTTTTTTATAAAAAGGAATCTCACTTGAGTAGCAATTCATTGTGGTGTGGAGTTGGAATATAAATTATATGCACAGTTAATTTAGCTAATAACAATCGGTAAAGGTAAATTTGTCTGATAGTATTAGATCCCCAGTCACCTATTTGCAAGTGTGACATAACCTGTACATCACAGAAACTGCAGGTTTGTAGCCTGAAGTTCACTGGCACACAAAATGTGCATTTGCTTAGCAGGCAAAGGATCAGTGGCTCACATCAGAGGAGGAACTTATGATTTTTTTCATTTTTTAATGAAAAATGGAAACTCATTTGAGTGGCAATTCATGGTGGTGTGGATTTAGAAAAGTAAATTACAGTACTGTAGAACTTGAAATTTTCACTGTCAAATAAGTTTCCCTATTGTCACCAAAGCACCAATTTGCATGAAAATAAATTTGTGCTAACTAGCACTCTTAGTATCTTTCCATTACAGTGAAGGTGGTGATTGTCACTTAGTGCTAAATTTAATTTATACAATTATGGTTGCATTTGAGTTTGCACTACATGTATTTTGTATGAAAATAACTAGTTCTACAGTATATTGGCATATTCTGTAAAGAATAACAATTTATGAAGTCAAACTGCTTGTTGGGATTAGATTCACATGCACCTATTTTGCAGGTCGTGACATAATCTCTACATCCTAGGAACTGAAACTCCCTCTCCATTAGTTAAGTCACATTCTGAATGTCTGTTATCTTCAGACAAGGGATCAGCAGTCAAATCCTGACAGGAACATAACTTTTTTGTGTGTGAGATGGAAACTCATTCTTGAGTGGCGATTCATGATGGTGTGGAGTTGAAATAGTAAACTGCATGAGAAGCAAAGACGGAACAACAATTTGTAAAGGTAAGCCATCAGCTGGGGTTAGATCCCCAATTGCCTGTTTTGTAGGTTGTGACATAACCCCTACACCATAGAGAATGTGACCCACTTGCCTATAGCTCAATGGCACACTGAATGTGTGCTAGTTAACAGCCACAGAATCGGTGGCTTAAATTAAGGTAAACATAGTTTGAATCCTGTCAGGGAATTAAACACTATTTCAGCTTTTTAATAAGATGAAAATTCAGTTGAGTAGTACTTCATTATGGTGTGGAGGGGAATAATAAATTATATGACAAGTAAATTTAGCTAAGAAAACAAAATGTGTGAAGGTAAATCACCTGCTGAGATTAGAGCCTCAGTCACCTGTTTTACAGGTGTAACACAATGTCTACATCATAGGAACAGCACCTTTCTTACCTGCATTTTAGTGGCACACTGAATGTGTGTTTGCTCATCAAGCAAAGAATCAGTGGCTCAAATCTGAGCAGGAAAATAAGCATTCACTTCAATGTTTAAGCTGGAAATTCATTTGAGTAGTAATTCATAGTGGCATGGAATGGAATAGTAAAATGATATGAGAAGTAGATTTATTTATTAAGGTTTTTATTGACCAGTTAAGTGCACTAGACAAATTCTGCTTAATTCTAGGCATGACCCGGGGGAAGGGGATACAGATGAATGCCAACTGACTTTGAGCCAGATTAAGCTGTTGGTGGCATTTTAGTGAATGGGGGGACATTTGGCCAGGGCACCAGGGGAATTCTCCTACTCTTCCAGGAGGGGGAATCTTTGGTTGTCTGGTGGAGATGGCCATTTTTGCTCAACCTTTGGAGGAGATGGACGTGGATGGGACAGGGGAGTGGGCCTCCTCCTCTACACCCGCTGATCTAGAGGCTGCTGTATTGAAAGAAGTCTCTATTACTGATATGCCTGAAGAGTTTTTTGACTCCCCTTTAGATACTGTTCCTAGTGTGGCTTTTCCTGTCAGCACTGATGTTCCTGAAATTAATGAAGGTACTGTTGTGGATCTTGCTGCTAAAAAAAAATTACTTGCTGCACTGTTGTCTGAAGAGGAGCACTGCACACATCGGAAAACTCTTTTACAGTCTGAAATTGCTGCATTGCGCTCCGCTCCTCTCCTCTCCCTGCTTCCTATTCTGTTTCTCGCCCTATTTCATCACTCTCTAGTGATGCACACATGGTTTCGATGGAGTGTGTGTCTAAGCTCACAGAACTTACTGGGATGGCTGGCACTGCTGAGCGTCTAGCTGACGTGTGCCGAAAGTCGTCTACCACTGTTTCTCCTTCCGATTCCTGCACTGCTGTTCCTGAGGTCATTTCTAAATGACTAGGCATGCATGGTAAAGTATTGTTGCAGGGTTTTGTAACTTCGAAGGCATGTCTTTTTAATACCATTTTGGAACAGTGGGCTGGCAGTTCGATTTCAGTCCCCCACAACTCCTGATGGGTCTCTTTCTCCCCCTCCTCCCCAGGTACATGAGGGTTTGTCCCCTGACTGGGCCATTGTGGGAGCTGGATGGTTAAGGCTCTCGATTGGTAACTGGATCCCTGACCCCAATGATGATGTAGTACAATAATATAATACCGTGTCCCCTGCTGCTTCTGCTTTGTGACCCTTGCCTTCTACTTCTTCTTTTCTTCCTGGGTCTGAACCTCTTTTATGGGATTGTAGTGATACTGGGTCTACTGAGACTGATTTAAATGACACTGACTTGAAAATTACACACTCCTCTATGCTTGTGGAACCTGATGATGATGCCCCAGTACCTCAGAAGTCTGCTTGGGCTACTCCACAGTTTAAACTGTCAGATTTATTTTCTAACAAGGGTGAACCTGCCCCCCGAAGGAATGCTGTTTGTTTAATATATAAAGGTGGCTTGGAGGACCTGCCTGATAGACTGTATATTGCTAAAAGTTTGCTCAAAGGTTCAATGAAGTTTGCTTCCTCTGACATTTATGATGTTATACATATTGGTAGTTCGAATTATGATGTGAGCTTTAAAACTGTTTGGAGAAATTTTGGACTTTGTATCACAATGTTAAGAATTCTCCTCTTTGGGTTCCTTTTTTAGCGGTTCTCTTGACTAAGCCCACTGTTAAATTGATTAGTCATGTTTTGTAATGAAGGGGTGCATATTGAGGATATTCTTTTTTGGCTAAGGAAAAGATGTGATGTTTTGGATAGGCCTGTCCCCATCCTTGATAGTGAGAAAATCTGGAATGGTGGTTGGAAATTAAGGGTGAAACTTTTTTCCTCAAACTGTGGGCCTCAACATCTTCCCAATAGTTTCTTTCTTGGGAAAGACAGAGGCAGTTTGTTTTACTTTGGCCAACCCAAGTCTTGTTTTAAGTGTGGTTCCTGGATGCACCTTAATACAGCTTGTGATACCCCTAGATGCTCACATTGTTTTGAATTCGGTCATCAAGCTGCTGCATGCCTTAATTTGTTTGAATGTAATTTGTGTGAACAGACAGGACATGGTTATGCGAAATGTCCTTGGGCATCTCATAATAGAGATGATTGTCCTTCTCATGAAGGTTTATTTGTTGTGGCCCAGCATATGCAAGCTAAAAAGGAGGTGGCTACTGATAGTACAGCTGCCCCATCTGTTTCGCCTCCTACTGTAGCACCTTCTTTAGTGGTTCCAGGCGATGAGCTTGTTGAGGCCATTTCTGTTAGTGAGCAGGAACTGCTTGTGCATCCTTTACCTTCTGTTCCTCCTGTACTGTCGACTTCTGCCAATTCCTTTTTTGGACATCTCAGAGGATTCTGGTGTGCCTCCCCCAATTTTGCCCTTTAAAACTGTTACTGCAAAGAAGCATAATAGATCTGGTAAAGCTATTTTATCTAAATCTTCCCCTTTGGTCTCCTCCTGCAGTGGATCCTCGGATTCCTGGAAAGCAGGTAATCAGTTTGCAGCATTGGTTCCTGGGGACGAGTCTGAGGGTGAAGATTCTGACTGTTCATCTAGGGCTTCTACTGTCACTGATTATTGCTTAAGATGGTGAGGAGGGTGAAGTCAGAACGGTGGAGGCTAACCTTAGGTGGTCTCGACGTAGGAGGGTAGCTAAAGCTACTTAACATTAGGTTTTGTTTTGATTTTTCTTTTCCTTTTTTCATTCCCATTTATGGCTTCCTTGAGTATTTCAACTATTAATGTTAATAGTATTAAAAGTCATAAGAAAATGGTTACCACCTTGACCCATTTACAACAACATCACAGTGATATTATTTGTCTCCAGGATACTAAATTAAAAACTTCTGTTGAGGTTCAACTTGCTCGTAACCTATAGTCTAAGGGTGCTACCTTTTGGTCTAATGGGTAATCTCTTTGTGATGGTGTTGGGGTCTTATTTACCAATCCGGCTTTAAAAGTTTCCAAATTAGTTGACATTTGTCCCGGCAGGGCTTTATTATTGGACATTAATTTCCAGGGTGACAGATTTAGACTGATTACCATTTATGCCCCACAGACCAAGGCTCAGCGAGTTGCACTATTTATGGACATTCAGCCTTATCTTCATACTTATCATTTGGTTTTTTGAGCTGGTGATTTTAATTGTGCTCTGAGTACCTCTGACAGGGGATTAAAAACCTCAAAGTTGTTCTGTGATTCCAATAAGCTCCTACACGTTCTTGATACTGCTCAGCTTAAAGATGCTTATCATTGTGTATATTCCTCTGGTGGTAATACTTTTTTTAAGTCTTCTCAGTCCACTAGGATTGATTTTGTTAATCTTTCTGCAGTATTACAAGTTACCTCTGTTTTGTGTGCTTGGGAATTTTCTGACCATAGGTCTCTTACAGTGAGCATTTCATGGGATGGGGTGTCTAGATGTAAAAAGAATTTATGGCGCTTAAACAATTCCTTGTTGGCTGATAAGTCTATTATGAAGGCTTGGAAAAGGGACTGAGTTGCTAGGCTTTCAGTCATTGATATATATGAGGATTTAGCATCCTGGTAGGAGGATACCAAGAAGGATTGGAAGTCCTTTTTTCAAGCCCACTCTCGTGCCAAGGTTACCTCTCATTATTTTGAAAGTTTAAGTCTTCAGACCCAATTGCAGAGGTTGATTTCCTTGGCAGAGACTGAGAAGCTTGATTATGGAGTACAGATATAAAATGTTAAGAAACAGATGTTTGCCTATCAATATGATAGGTCTAAATCCTTAGAACATGAACATCGGTATGGTTTAAAAATGCACAAGGGTGCTTTGGAGCCTTTTCAAGATAGTAAAGATCATGTGAGCCATCGATTACACAGTTGACTTCTACAGCTAATGATTTGGTTACTTCCCCGGAAGAGTTAGTTGATGTTGTTGGTCAATATTTAGGTTCTCTATCAGAAGGATACTCATCTTGACTTTGAATCTTTTAATTTTGATCCTTTACATTTACCGCAAGTGTCTGCTGTTAACCACCAGAATTTGTTGACTGATATTTCTGAAGCTGAAGTACGTCGTGCTATTTTTTCCTTGAACCCTGATTCTGCTCCTGGTACAGATGGTTTGGGGGCTGTATTTTATCAGACATTCCAGGAAGACCTTGTCCCTGTTCTGGTACAGGTTTTTAATATAATGTTGCCTACTTCATCCTTGGCGTCCTCTATGAATCAAGCTTTGGTTCTTTTGCTGTATAAAAAGGGTCCTAAAGAAGATTTACAAAATTGGAGGACACTAAGTTTATTGAACACTGATTTGAAGATTTTAAGTAAGGTTTTATTACTTCGGCTATCCCAGGTTGTCAATGGTTTAATTTGCCCACACCAAACGTGTTCTATACCAGGTAGGACACACTATGATAATTTATTAGTCTTAAGAGAATTGTTTACTGTAGCCCAGTCTGGTCATTTGAATGGATACATTTTGAGCCTAGATCAGAAAAAAGCATTTGATCAGGTTTCGCATGATTTTTTGTTTTCAGTATTAAGAGCATATGGTATACCTGTCCGATTTATTGACTGGATTCGTACTATGTATAGCTCTGCTTCGCTTCTCCCTAATGTTAATGGATGGATTGGTAGATTGATTCATGTACAACAGAGTTGTCCTCTGAGCCCTATATTGTATGTCTTTTTTATCGATATTTTACTTGGATTAATTGTTAATCATACCAGTCTTGCTGGGCTGAGTGTTGGTGATGGAATCCCTCCTGTAAAGATTTTGGCATATGCTGATGTCTTGGTTCTTTACATTTCTGATATCAAAGAAGGACCTATTGTAAATTATATTTTGACCTTTTTTCCCTAGATGTTCTGGTTCTAAGATTAATTATGTTAAGAGCAGAGGTTTTCCTTTGGGTGATTCCCTGATTCCTGAATTGGGACATATTTCTGGAATTTCAATTAATATGGACCCTGTGACTATTTTGGGAGTAGAATTCGGTGCTAGTGATATGACTTATGCAAACTGGTCTCACAAACATGATATGGCTCAGTTACTTGTGTCCAGATGGAAAGGATGGCAAATTGCTAAACGTGAGAGGGTTCTGTTAATTAAAACTTTGTCGGTTCCTATTTTTTTGTACATCAGTTATGTGTTTCCCTCCCCTTGTGTCTTTATTTACTTCCCTATTTAGTGTTTTTTTTTGTTTTTTTTTGTCCAGGCATTTTGGGGGAGTAGGTTAAACCCCATCAAACATGGTTATACTTATAGAAGTATTAGGAATGGTGGAGTAGCTATGGTTCACCCTGTGGCCTTTTTTGTATGTCTTTTTGTTTCGTATAATTTGAGCCCTCTTCTTAGACCTGGTAGAAAGTATTGGCACTCGTATGTATGGGCCTGGTTTTCTAAAGGAGTGCCGCTTTGGAAATTGGGAAAACCTGCTCCTTTTGCTAAGATCCCTTTTTTCACAAGTATGGTTTGGAAACATTTAAGCATTTATTGAAATGGGGTGTCATTTCTCATTTGGAAACCATGAATAGAAGGAAATTGTATGATTGTTGTTTCTTCTGAATTTACTGATGTTGTGTTTTTTCCTGATTGTCCTCCAGAATCCTTAGAAAAGGTTCTTTTGTTTCTCTCCAATAGGAGATTGCTTGATTTCATTTGGGATAGTGTTTGGTTAAGTTCATATGGTAGACTACCAGTTGGTAATTCTCAAACACAAACAAATTAGTGATAGCTATTGTACTTGTGGTTCTTGTGTGTCTCTTTTGGAAACTCAGGAACATCTTTTTTTGGAATGTTCATGCTTTTTGGGTTTCTTTAACTACGAAATGGAATGACCCTTTATTTTCCTCTCTCTTATTGTTCACTGATGTATGGAGTACATAAGGGTGAATGGTCCAAGTATCCTGCTGACACATTGTTAGTAGTGTTTTCTGTTCTTCGCTTTTATATTTGGCAATCCAGATGTTTATGGGTTTCACAACAGCGCCTGATATTGTTTGAGTTCCTTTCTAATGTGACTGTTACCTTAAAGAAAATTTATGATTCTGATTTTCATTTTCTGGGTTTAGTTAAGGGCAAGTTTTTATGGGTTAACTGTGCTCATTGGGTGTCCTGTGTTTGATTTTTTTTCCCTGCTATTGATGTTCAGTTTTTGTTATTTCTCAGTTATTATATGTCTGTAGGCTTTTGATTCATTTTGTTTTGGAGTCCTCTATTTCAATACAAATCCCCCTACTCTTTTCGAGAAATGCCATGGGATCTTTAACATCCACCTGAACAGGCAGATAGGACGTCGGTTTAACATCTTATCTGAAAGATGGCACCTCATTAGGTCAGCACCTCACCCTCATGCTGCACTGCAGTGTCAGTATTGGGATATTAACCCAAGTGCCTAGTGTTGGGATAGAGCCCACAGCTTTCTTATCTCCCAGCTTCAGAAGTGAGTGTGCTACCTGCTGAGCCACTGACACTGCAAAGAACAACAATTTATGAAGGTAAATCATTGGCTGGGATTATATCCCAAGTCATCATTTTGCAGGTTGTGATATAACCTCTATAGCATAGGAAATGAAAGTCATCTGAAGCTCAGTGCCACACTGAATGTGTGTTGCTTAATAGGCAAAAAAATTCAGTGGTTTAAATTCTGGTAGACATAGTCTGAATCCTGGCATGGCCTAAAAGACTTTTTCTTTTCAATGTTTTTGGGATGAAAACTCAGCTAAGTAGTTATTCATGGGGGTGTGGAGTGGACTACTAAATTATAGGAAAAGTAAATTTAGCTAAGAATGACAATTTGTGGAGGTAAATTGCCTCCTGAGATTAGATCCCCAGTCCTTTATTTTGCAAGATGAGACATAACCTCTGCATTACAGGAACTGCAACTCACTTACTTATACCTCAGTATGTTTGCCTGTGAATGTGTGTTGCTTAACAGGCAAAGGATCAGGTTCTTAAATGTGAGCAGGGACTGAAACTTTTTTTTAATTTTTGATTTATTTATTTTTTTGTAAGATGGAAATTCACTTGTGTGATGATTCATGGTGGTGTGGACCTGGAATAGTAAATTATATAAGAAGCCAATTTTGCTAAGAACAACAATCTGTAAAGGAAAAGAGCTTGCTGGGATTGATCCCTAGTCACTTGTTTTGCAGGTTGTGACATACTTCTACAGCATAGGAACTGCAGCACATATTTTCCTGCAGCTCAGTGGCACACTGAATGTGTGTTTGCTTAGCAGGCAAATGATCAGTAGTTCTAATCCAAACAGGGACTTAAAAGTCTTTTTCATTTTTTTTGTAAGATGGAAATTCACTTCAGTGGTAATTCATGGTAGTGTGGAGTGGAAAAGAAAATTATATGACAATTTTAGATAAGAACAATTTGAAGATAAGTCACCTGCTGGGATGCAATATGGCTGATGAAGCAGTTGTTACTTTTGTTTGTCCTGTGTATGAAGTTTGTTTATGTACATTCTTTACATCCTTTGCTTGGAATACCTGCATCATTTTTACATATCATCTGGGACAGCTTCCTGAACAGCTGTATTACAAAATCTTCGCAGTTCGATACCAATTTTTTTCCTTTTATTTTTTGGTTAACTTTAATCAGAAACTAAAATGGAATGTCTCTGAAAACCTCCTGAATCAAGATCATTGCTGTGAACTCCTGTATTTGCTTGCATCTACAGTACAGTTTCTTAATATACAGTACAACCCCCACCCTTTGTCTGGCTCTGATCATCCCCCAAGGGAATTTAACAGCCTTGAAGTTCACACCACCACATGAACTCAAGGGCAATAGATCAACAGCTCATTTCCAAGCCTGCATACTAGTGTTGTGATTTTAACAACTTTTTCTGTATCCCACACTACAGAAAGTGCTTTCAACAACTCTTCTTGGTTCTTTCTGGTTCCACGCACCCTGGCTATATAACCTAACTAACATCAAAAGCCGGTAGCTTGTTTGTACCCGAGGTTATAACTTGCTGCAAGATTCTCTCACTTCCCAGTGAAAGGATTGTTCAAGTAATAGATTGTTTAAATTCAACACTGGGCAACATTTTTTTATCCTTTGACTCTTGGTCTCTTGGACAAGACATTATAGCATTGCATGTATTATGTAAATGCATTGTTTAACATTACTTGTTAGCCAACACTAACTCTCAACTAAGGGGAACCCTATGTTTAGTACTTTAACATATCTAAACATATATGTGGACAAGCGTGCGCTAAATCTGTATATCTAGGTTCTCCCTCCCCCGACAACATCTTATGCCTGCACTTTGGATCCCCTGCTGTTTGAAGTATTTTTTCACAAATTGGATGGCTCTTGAGTGGGACCTCAGCCAAAAGCACCATTTGCAAAGTGCTCAGCCTACCATGAGGCCTTCTAATCTGCACATGGACTCTGGAAACTCGGGACATGAGCATGAGTGAAATCTATATCTCTAGGCTTTTCCACCCCCTGCTATGTATGCTCTGCCTGTACTTTGGACCCACCAGCTGTTTGCAGTGTTTTACCACAAATGGGGTAGTTTGTGGGTGGACCCGAGTTTCCTCTTCAGTAGTCTATTACATGCAGCCCTCCATGCTAAGGACTGTAGCACAAAGGACAGGCAAGAAGTCAGCCTGGAGTCCTCCATGAGTCAGCCGTGGGCCAGCCATGCTCCATCCCAGACCTGCCTCCTCCCAACCTTGTTGCAACTTTTCACTGAACAGTGAGTACTCATTGCAAGACCATGGGACTCCTGCCTACCTGAGATCTGTATTTATTAAACCATTTACAATTTACGTTATTCCTAGTAATACCCTATCTAGGTAAGCTTATAATCCCACTTTACAGTGTCAATCTGCCTAGTCTTGTGGTGTATTCAGTGATAATCTGCTATCTAGTCTTCCATCCTATTTCTTGCTGCCTCTAGTCTGATCTGCCATTGTCTGCTGACTCCTAGAATTGTCCCATCAGGGTGCACCCACATTTTGCATCGTTCTGTATCTGTTTTCTTTTACAAGGAGATGTAATTGTCTGTTCTATAGTTTATCAGTGCAACTCCCAGCTACTTGTACTTTATCTCTGCAAGTCAGCTGAGGGCTTGTTACCAAAATGGTGCTCAGTCTTTGACTTTGTGAATGTGGTCTATGACACTGTCCCCTCCACCTGCCCAGCCAGACTGGACATCTTCTGCAACTCCTTTTGACACATTGCTACCAACTCCCTCCTCATACTCATCATTGCTCACTTTACTTATCTTTATCCTTTCTCCACCCATCCTCACATTGCCAGATCCACTGTACCTCCTTCATATTCAGATACTAGTGTGGGTCCATTCCCTCTTATATTTCATCACTAATCTCCCATAACCCCTCTGTTTCCTGTTCCTCTGTTTCATGGATCCTTGCACCTTTGTCATTCCTCATGCCCATTCCTCTACTGGGCAATCAGTTTTTTTCTATCATCTTCATACACTTGAAAACCAGCTCCCCACATCCTTCTTCCTCTCTGCCTTTCCTGGGTTCCTTCAGTATCAGCTGAAACTCCATCCTTTCCCTCCTACTCCAGTTTTCCCTCTCCCTGATGTTTCACCTGCAGTTGCCATCCTACCCTAGTGCAGGTGTGGCTGAGGCACTCAGTTGTCATTTTTTGCCTAGCTGATTCATGCTACACTTGTACTTGAACTCATCATGTTATTCTGATTGCACTTTATTATAACTGTGAACTGTCTGTGCTATGTATTTTGTATCCACTATCCCCTTCTCCTTCCCCCAAGTAGCACCTAGAAATGCACCTCAGCTCAGTGTGCATTTCCCAGTAACCAACTTTCAAATAAATAAATCTTTGTTTGCCTGTTTTGCAGGTTGTGACTTAACATCTACATGAGAGCAGGAAGCCATTGGGGGGGTGGCAAGAAGGCAGCAATGCTGCTCTGCTCCCTGTACCTCAGCATTTGTAGGAGCATTTGCAATTCTTTTTAACAAAATCAACTTTCCTTCCTTTTAAAGATGAATGAGACTAAAGTTGTCTTTGTATAAGGCAACTTTTTGTGCAGAGTTTTTATCCTGTCAACTAACCAAAAGGAGTGGCAGCTTGTTTGTGTTCAAAACACCTAGTATGCCAACTTAAACTTGCTCCATTTTGAAAACTCTTTTTCCAGTGGCAATCGGGAATGCTCAGCTCTGTTATCTACTTGTTCTTGAGTGACAGTAACTGCTTTGGTGGACTACCGAGACCACATTGGGAGATTTTTCAGGGCTGTCTGTGTTCTACCCTGGACCAGAGAGGACCTGATAAGAGAGCAGCTGAACACTGGGATCTTTGGAACCCTGCTAGCATGCTTTGTGCTGACATACTTATTTGTATTATTAAAAGGTATGCTAACGTTGCCTGCAGGCTGGGTTTTTTTGCTGCTGAGTTACATTACCCCCAAAGTTATTATGCTCAGTGGAGCATTATTTTTTGTTTGTTTTACAGCTGCGAGTGCAGGTGATAATAGTACCATAGAGAAGATGGAATGCAGATGGTGGAACTGCTGTGAAGTGTCCATGAGACTGCTTGGGGCTGATAGAAGCACAGTAGAGTGTCTGCTTAACCAAATGAACTCTCCGAATGGGAGATTGGAAAGCAGGAAATATAGCCAGTGCTTGTCAACTACTGGAGATGTACGGAAGAGGCCATAGGACCTCAGAGGCAGGAGCTAAGTACATTTATTTTACTACCAGCTGTTTAAAAATTTTTTTTTTGGTGAGAACAATAAATTGGTTGTGGACAAAACTTTTAAGAAGGTAGTTTTAAAGCCTTTTCCCTTGGTCAGTAACTAGTAATGACTAGCTAGGAATTTGGACCAAGGAAGAAAGGATGACACGATTTTGTTTCTGCTTTCAGGAGACTCTGGTAATCCATGGTGTCCTTACTCAGTCTACAACTTTATTTTTAACTGATAAGAACTCTGTCTGAGGAGCATGATTCCTGCTAACCATTAGAAGTTAAAGTTGTGTGTTACTTTTGAAGGACTCCTGTCTTGGAGCCATGTATGCCTGTCTGCACAATTTTTTTACTTCTCCCACATAGTATCAAAATGTAATATAAATCATGATGGCAAGGAGATATTGACATTTATTTAGAAATCTTGACAGTGCAGTAAAATAAACTGGAATATTAAATACTAGGGGCTTTGAGCAGCAATGGACTTCCATACGAAAGGGAGCCTAAACCCAGATGAACAGAAATATATTATGGCTGCCTGCTAAATGCCACAGAAATACTAGCTGCTTGTATTTGCTCACTCCTTCAAAAAGTGGATTGTCGGCTTACAGACTGCATTTCTGGTGTGCAGTCTGTTTTATTTAACAAAAGAACTTCTCTTTAGAAGCCTAATAATTTGGAATTGAAGGGAAGTGGCAATTTGAGAGATTGTTTCTGTATATTTAACTATTTTTTTTTACTACTGTACTTTCTTGTAAACTTATTGTTGATTTTGGCAATATGCTGATTAAAGCATCAAGTTCATTCAACTTGAAGCTCAGAAATTGAATATTTAGCACATCAGAGTATTTTATGTTAAATGCCTAAAAGCTGAAGCAATGCATGGATTTTTGCTTTGGGATGTATCTATGTGTCTTGCTAATAACTAATTAGAGAGCGAAGACAGCGAGGAGGTTATTATTCAAATTTTAAAATTTAACCATCCTCATTATGGGTTTTTATATAATAGAAAGTAGTAATGACCTGCAAGTACTTTAATGATTAACAGCCATAGCTGAAAAGAGTTAAGTGATACTGGGTTGTGAGCTCAAATGAGGGTTCAGACAGATTATTTAATTTAATAAAGAGCTGACTTAAAGAAAGGAAACTTGGAAAATTTTTAGGGAATATTGTATAAAGATCAGTTATTAAGTACTTGCAATGTTATTCTTTCATATTTGAAGTTTGGGTACTAAGCCGCCGGGTCAGTGGGATGGACCAAGTGTGGCTCTACACTTAAGAGCCTTTCTATGGGCCCTGCGATAATAGTTTTGGTTTTTGGGGAGTGAAATGGCTGATAACGTTAGTCACATAAAGTATATTAATAATTGGCTCACATACAGGCCAAGGTTAGCGTACCCCAACTGAACTTGAAGTAAGGTTGCCCTGTTTTTAAGATCTCATTCAATATGTAGCAGGGCAAAGCTGGAACAGTCCTGGCCCAGTTGGAGATAGGTATGTGACTTTCTGACTCTGGAGGGTATATTTGAAGTATGAAGACTGGTATAAATGTGTGCTTATGAATACAGATTTTCTAGCCTCCTCACTTAAGGTTTTATTACCTTGCTCTGAAAGGCTGGAAAATTGATGGTATATTGTTTCTAAGGCAAATCATGTCTGTTGGATTTTAAAATTTCAGTTTTACATTTTGATGATTATGACAAGATAGGATAAGATAATTTGAGCTTCCACTCCTATGAATTGAAGAATAGCATTTTAATTCATAGTGCTCTTTTACTCTAGAGCTTATAGCATGAATATTGGCACTAAAAAGAAGCATATGTGGAATGTAATTAATGACTTCAGGTGTTCACAGCTGTGAAATGTTTTTGCCAAGTAATATCTGTATGAAATGTGTATTTGTATTGGCATTAAATGTATGTATTGTTTTTAGAATATTGTAATGGCCTTTTAGCCAAGCTTGACTTGAAACATATACAATACATGAACTGCAATTCTCTTGCCTGGAGCTCAGTGACACAATGAAGGTGTGTTTGCTAAGCAGAAAAAGGAGCAGTGGCTTATATTCAGGCATAGTATATTGTATTTTAACACGTAATTATTTCACACTTTACAGACCTTGTTTGGCACTTTTAGTACCATTGGTACTTTGACATAACTGTGATCTACAGAAGTGCTGGAGACTAGCAGCAGGATTCACAAAGAAGGCCAAAAGTCCTGCAGCTGTGGAAAAAAGCCTGCAGCACTGTAGAAATGCAGTTGCATGATATTCTGAAACTGGCGCCAGTGCATAAATCAGTAAAAATCCCCACAGTTGTGGATATTCAGCAAGTGCCGAATACCCACAACTGCGGATCCACAGCTGCAGAAATGGCTTAGGAGGCACAGCAACAGGGAACCTAATTAGCTGGAGCCACAGACTTTAACATTTCTGTCACAGAATTAAGCAGAAAACACCCACAGAGAGACCGGCAACCAGCCCTCAACTGGGACCACTGCAGCACCACAGGTATCAACAATTCCATGGCGCCACAGTGGCTGTCTGTCACTGCTGGTCATCCCTCCCTGGTGTGTTCCTGTTGCCTGCAGGAGTAACACTCACTGCAGGCTGTTCAGGCTCTATTGCCTGTGGGTCTCCTTCATGGGCTGCACTGGGTCTGGTGGTTGTTGTTTGTTGCCATTCCATGGCAATGTGTGCCACTGTTGCTGTAACTACAGCCACTTATATACCCACTAGGATGCTATTACCTGTGCCTGACCTCCACTTTAATTGTATTTCACTTGTTGGGGCACTACTGCAGTTTGCTGAGGGAGTGCTAGCCTCACAACAATGTATGTAACATTTTTTCCACAACTGCAGAAAAACCTGGCTGAGAATAGCCCTTATGGGGATGTGCCATACTTATCAGTTACCTTTTTCCTCAGGAACTTTCACAGTTGCACTTTTTTCCACAGTCCGTAGTGTATTTTTTCTGTAGCTGTGGAGGTATTTGTGAATAGCACTCAGAGCAATTTCCCCTTTTTATCTGTAGCTAGGGATGTTTTGGGGACTTAGAGAAGGTTTTGCACCTTCAGAAAGCTTAGTGAATCCTGCCCCAGGTGTTTCTATCACTGTCTGGGAATCACATGGCAGTGTTAAAAAGATTAAAGGATGATTTGGCTCTCATTTTGATGTGATTTAGACCTGCACAACACAGCAAAACAGTGTTCTGTACACACAGACTATTGAGTAACATCCTCAGTAAGGTGAATGGAATAGGGAGGCAATGGGATATTGAAAGGGTGTACACAATGAGAGTTACTGCATTGTATATTCATAAAAGAATTTACCATATGATAGTATAGCATATTTTTTAAATGTTATCTGCCAGAAATCGATATGCTGTATTTGGAAATATGCAATGTCAGTCTTGCTATTGTTCAAACTGCAGAACTAGTGCATAGATAGAATATCTAAAAACACTGCATTTTGCATTGTGAAGCAAGAGGATACTCTAACATAAGGTGAGCACTTTTTATGTTGCTTGCATGCATGTGCAAGAAACATAGTGCCATCACCCGAGTTTTCGGAGGTGCGTCAGCCTCTCTTCCAATGCAGTCAGTGTGTTTGCAGGCACGGCCCCAGTTCCCCAATGAGTGCTGCAGCTGTCTATGACAGCTCCAAAATGCAGTGGCATACAGTTGAAAGGGAGAGCTCTGCTTCAGTGAGCTCTCCCCCCCATGCACACACGCACGCAAGCACGCATATTGGGTGATGATGCTCTCCCCCCACGCACACACTGGATGGCTGATGGGGGTGCTCAATCCCCCATCGGCTCCATGCCCCCCTAACAGCTGTCCAGGTGCCATGCTGGGAGCCCACCCCAGTGTGGCAACAACTGTTATAGCCGATGGGGGTGCCCAATCCCCCGTCAGCTCCAAGGCTGCAAGCCCCCCCCAAAAGCTTTCCTGGTGCACGCTGGGAGCCCACCCCAGCATGGCAAATCTTATTTTGGCCAATGGGGTGCCTAACTTCATCAGCTCCATGTCCCCCAAATAAGTTTTTCCTGCTGCCACACTGGGAGCCCACCCCAGCGTGGCAAACATCCCGCATCGCCTTCTTAAAAAAAAAAAAAACCTGTGAATAAAAAACAGTCCCTCGTAGTCTCCCTGCCCCCTCCCACAACCCACTGTGCACCCTGCCTCCCCACACACCCCTCACCCCATACTTACCTCCGGAGCTTGGCACGACAATCTTCGGCGGACTGGGAACACATCTGCACTCTGCAAAGCTGACCACAAACTGAGGAAATGCCGGTAAGCTGTATAATGGGATAGATAGGGTTTTTTCGACTTTGTTGCATATCTCAGGCATTTTTGGGAATTTTGGCCCCAAATTTTCGACATGGGGTTTTTGGGACCCCTCCTCATGAATTCTTGCACTGTCTTGGCGTTACTCGGACCTGAAGGGTGATTTCATGGTCACTGTGCAAAATCACCTTTCGGGACCTATTAACAAAATGACACTGCCAGTGTTCATAAGGTGGGCTCTCAAAAAGCCTATGTTGAAAATTTGGTGAAAAAATTCCTAAAAATGACTGTTTTACGAGCATGCATTGTGCAGTTCCTACGCACGCTCGTAAGTTTGTGAATTTTCTATATTTTCACTCCACACTTTCAACATTGCCATTTTACCACACCTCCTTATGAGCAGTACAGCTGTCATTTTTCACATCCTGCCCAAAACATGTTTCACCTATGTAGCACACAATGGCGCAGTTGGTGCAAAATCAATGTATGGGACACATTAAGAAAATCACAGTGACACTGTTCATTAGCAGAGGTCTTAAAATGGCTATGTTCAAAATTTGGTGAAAAAATTCCTAAAAAATTACTGTTTTATGAGCGTGTGTTGTGCAGTTCCTACACACGCTCATAAGTTCACGAATTTTCAATATTTGCACTCCAATGACTTCCAAATACCTAAACAGCATATAGAAGCAAGCAACATTTGGCATTGGCATTGACAAATGCTTGTTTCAAGAAAATTTATCTGAAAAAACAGGAAAAGGGACTTCTGATGCTATAACTTTCACACTCTTAGAATCCTCAGTGCTGCATATAAGAGCCTGTCAGATGGACAGTGATAACTTAGCTTCTTATGCAGTGATACACTTAACTAAAAGTACATGAGATACAAAGATAAATCTTTTTATACAGGTATTTCCAAGCATTTCAAGGAGAGAGACCACTAATGTGACATAGCAAGCCCATTTCCTTTAACTGGTGTCTTGTATAGGAAAGGGATTACTAAGTTTACTGTAATTTGTAAGGCTATACATTCAGTGAATTAAATCAATACAGAGAATTTTCTCTAAATATTCTTTTAATATGTTTTTGATAAGTAACAACAATAGTAATCCCACCTGGGGAGGTGTGAGTGCTAAGCGATCAGAAAGCTTTGTATAACTGCATCCAGCCTCTAATTGCCAGACATACAAAAGACGTGACACTTTGGTTGTCATCAGTCTTAATGAGCATGTTGTACTAAGAATTATTCAGTACTGCTACAAAAGATACAGTAATATATAGCATGGTCGGTTGGTTGAATCTCAGCACTGTATGTTGCATCTTAGGGGATATAAGGTAAATTTCTTGTAGGATATTATTAAATGCATAGAATTTGAATCCTTGTAAAATGATGTAATAAACCTACATTGTATCAATGCTTGATATCCAACAGCACATGTCACAAAAGGGCATTTACCTGTATTTTGTACATTATAATTTATATTTTTGTTTTTCTGATTTTCAAAATTCTACCACCTTGGGCCCAGAGGAAGTGGCCCCTCTAGCTGTGACATATCAGCCATAGCTTTGATAAGTGTCACATGTTAAACTCTTTAAAACATAATAAATTTAAAGTGACATAGGAGTTTCTGAGTCTTCCTCACCCATACACATTCCATCTGACAGCCAAGCACGGTATATGATTTCTGAGACATTGCCTATGTTACCCAAGAGTTGTGCTCATTGGTTTGTTTCTGTGTGCTAAAGATGGCCATCTGAGAGCTTCCCTAAGTGGTTGATTTCTAAAGCCTTGAGCTGGCTATCTGAGAACTGCACTTTGTGGTTGCATACTTTAGCCTTGAACTAGCAAACAGACAGCCATGTTAGTGACTGCTTTCTAAGGGCTCAGTTTGGACATCTGAGAGTGACACTTGGTGGATACATCTAAAGTCTTAAACTTGTTAATTGAGAGCCATGCACACTGATTAATAATGTTTAAGGCCTTAGGTTTGAACCCAGTGACTGCTTTCTAAGTTCTTGAGCTGGTCATCTGAGAGCTCCGTTTTGTCAGCTTAATAAGACCCTAAGCAAGCCATCTCAGACCCATGATCAGCAGCTGTTTTCTGATCACCTAAAGCAGGTCCAGTGTATGTTGACATTGGCAGCATTCATCTGACTCCAGTCAGGCTTTGTGTAAGCTGCCAGTGTTGACAGTGTCTATGGATGACCCCCAAATTGGCCTGGTAAAAGGCAATGATCATGGTATGTACTGAGGGTCATGTTTGGGCACAGTGTGAACAGCTGCTATTAGTGTCTGAAGATGACTTTGATCAGGTCTGGTATAACCTGCTGCTCACGGCATCTGGGGATGTTTCTAGTCAGGTGCAGTGTAAGCAATGTTGGCAGCTTCCATTGACAGTTACAATTGTTCCTGCTTCAGGACACACCATGCAGAGGCCTAATTAACTTATATTAAACAAGCATTTGTCAATGCTGAATGTTTGCTTGCTGGTATTGTCATTGGTAGTGCAGGAGTGACAGATGCATAATAAGAATGGTAGTGTGGTATTATAGTAATGCCAACTGCCACCCCCACCTTGCAGAGAGTGAGAGGTGTTGGGGTGTGTGCCTTTGTGTCATTGGCTGTAACAGTCATGGCAGAGAGTTTCAGGTGTTCATAGGTGCTGGGAGATAGTAACAACTGAGGCGGCGGGTGGTGGGAAGGGTACTTATGAGGGGGGAAAAGGGAAGGGTGTGCAGAGTAGGGCTTGCCATAGAAAGCATTACGATGCAGAGGTATGAGAAAGATAGTAATGTTAAGAATGTAGTTATACCATATATACATATTCATTGCAGTATATGGTGAACACAGAAACCTATGAAAGTGTCAGCAGAAACAGATCACCTGGCCTATGTAAGTTTGCTTCAGTGTGCAGGTATAGTAAGAGATCAGCTGTCAACCCATTCCCTCCAATACCTGCATGTGAAGCGTGAATAACAGAGTCAGACTGCAGTCATTATTGACGATATTTACTTGGTACAACCATGTTAAACATTTATATTGTAAATTAAGTTAAACATTGCTCCAAGTTCTAAAAGAATAGACTATTTACATTAAATGTTTTCACAGCATATGCAGTTCAAGAACCTATGCTATGCTATATGTATGATTACATTGTTATACACTTTAGGTTCACAATGTGTATATAAAATATATATCTGTTGGAAGATGTCCCATGTAATATAGCAGTCTTAGCAGAAATGCAGTATCATGCCATATCAATTGATTTAAATAAGCTGTTATGTTAATTGTAGTTTATATTTCTAAAAGAAATACTAAACTCCAAGTGCAAAGTGTAGTAGTGTAAGTGCCACTCAATTCAGTTCACTAATGTGCGTCAGTGAATGGGCTTGCCCATGACACAGTCACTGCACTCGTTATTGACAGTATTTACTCACTGAAATGAATCACATGCAAATTGTATCCAAGTAATTTTCAGCCTATAATTAAGGCTTCAGATTTATATTTATCAATCTGTCATCAAAGCGCAAAGTTGCAAGGGTGTAGTGTGGCTCTATTACTATTCAATGCATAGTGTTTGATTATGCTAAAATTACTGGGCAATTAACTAAATTGCCAAATTTACAAATAAATAGTTTACATTGGAGGCAGTATAGCACAGTGGATTAAGGCTCTGAGCTGCAAATCTGGAGACCTGGGGTTGAATCCCACAGCCCCCACTTGCATACTGTGTGACCCTGAGCAATTCACTTAACTTCCCTGTGCTGCCAGGTCACATCTGTAAACAAGCTTTCAGCTTACTGTGTCTCTCCTGGTTAAACAATTGGGGAAAAAAATCATTTTTGTTTTATTTTCAATAAATCACATACAATTTAATGTAGAACTGAAGCATAACATTTAAAATGCAAGACATACTGAACATTGGATTAAATCACTTTATTCTCATCCTGTTACTTCTGGCTGTCCTTGTTCTGAGTTTTTTTTTTCTTTTGCTGTCAAGATCGATAAATGTTAATTTGAAGCCTTAATTACGGGATGCAAATGAATTGGATAAGATTTGCATGTGACTCATTTTAGTGAGTAAATAGCATGAATAATGAGCGCAGTCTGACTCTGTTATGGGCAAACCCATTCAGTGGTGAACATCAGTAAATTGAATTGAGTGGCAGTTGTACTATGATACTGTGAATTTGGAGCTTAGTATTTGTTTTAGAATTAGGAACAATAGAATTAACATAGCTGGCTATTTAAATGGATTGATATGGCATAGCACTGCATTTTTGTAAGAGGCTATATTGAATGGGACGTCTTGTCACACATATATATTTTTATATACACATTGAGAACCTAAAGTGTGTAACAATGCAGTCATATATATATAACGGAGCATAGGTTCTTGAATTGCATATGCTGTGAATATATTTAATGTAAACAGTCCATTATTTTAGAACTTCGAGCAATGTTTAAATTTATTTGCAATAGAAATATTTTACATATTAATGGAACATAAGCTTTAATGGTCACTTTGTTGATAAATTTAGTTGCATTTAAGTGGTTAAGGTAGTTGTTAAATTTTAGGATTTTCTGATTATGTTGCACATGCCCTTTGAGTATTGAAGAATGAAGGGGATATGGAATTGCAGCCCCTCAGGAAGCTGCAGGGGTGAGTAGTGCGGCTAGTGCCTAGATGCCCTGGACTCGGGTGGGGCATATGTATTTTAGGAGATCACTTTTGTAATACATTGAATTGGTGTAAGCACTTTATTGTAATTTGTAGTTAAGTTGTGGAAATAAGTCATTTTGCATTATTTAAAGTGCTATGGAAAGTTTTCTTCTGGTCTCCCCCACCACCACCATTTGACCACCCATGAATTTGCTCACCATTAACACAGTTGGCAGTAGTATTTATTAATAAAAAGCACTGAAGCTGAAGCTCTTTTTTGTGGCTGAGCAGCCCTGCAATTTAGGATAGCGGATTTCCTTTTCTCTTTTTGGATTTCTAAATTTGTAAACATGGTTTGAGATCAGTGGTGTACTTTGTGTCTTATCTGTAGAATTGTTATTGCTATAGAGCACTTTGTAGCATTGAAAAGCAGCAGAGAGTGATACTTTGTATGTTTTGTGACATGCTATCAGACTGGCAGTCTATGGCCACAGTGTTTCTATCTCCTGTTGGATCTCTTGAGGTCTGCATTTGACACACAGAAAGGGGTCTCTCTGTCTTAGCCTAGTGCAAAACATGAATAGCATTAGTAAGTCAGGAAGATATAACAATCACAGAAGAGCTGTCATGTACTGTAATGGTTTTGATGTGTTTTATATCTATTGAACAATGTATTGAAGGAGGTGTACAACGACAGTGTGGAGTGGTGCAACGTTAGTATGACAGACGTGTATTCGCACAGGACATAGTGACAGTAGAGGTAGGTAAGACAATTAGCAACATGTCATTATCAGCCTATATTGTGGCTTATGTTTTTCAGACTCATTACTGTGAATACACAATGTATGTAGGCATGAACATACAAAGAGTTGCTAAAGCTAATGGGCTGTTTGTGCCACTGGTAAACTGCAGGTATCCTACTGCATTTTACAGTAATGCAAAAAATGACATCATTGCTGTTTTCATGTCTTGACTCTTTTTTTGTCTACTAAAATTAGAAAACCATGGCATGGTAGTACAATAAAAATTAAACAATATGAAGCATGCCTAATCTGGGTTGCTTGCACAATTCTCACAATGGCTACTTGAAGGTCCAAATGAAATAGGAGGCAGTATAGCATAGTGGTTAAGGCAGTGAACTGTAAACCTGGAGAAGTCGGTTTGAATCCCATTAGCTCCTTCTTTGCATACTGTGTGATCCTGGAAGCAAGTTCTGGTTTGGTGTGCCTTTTCTGGTTAAACAATTTCCCCAAATATAAACTTTAAGAATGTCAGGGCCCTGGCTGTTACATACCAAGTCTATCTATTTTTTCTCTTAGTCTCTTTTTGTCTTTTTCGGCTGCCACCTCCTATCCTCTCACCCTTCTTCCCTGATTTCTTCTAGGTTTCTGAACTGATTCTTTGTATGTGTTCATGTATCCTGTTCTCCATGATGTCATATCTGAACTGATGAATATGGTTGTATGGTCTCTTTAACATTGTATGCCCTTGTTTAACATGTTTAACACATATGTACTCTCCTGATGTGGAACCTTTGTAAAAGAGCCTTGGCTCAAAGGTAATTGTAATCCTGGACTCCAATAAATAAATACATTTATCAAATGAAACCCAGTTTTGTTCTAGGTCATTATTTAGCATGTACCCTAATGTGCAGCACTGAGCGTAGAAGTTTGCAAGTAGTGGAATAGCTAGACTGCTATGGTCTGGTCATTTACTGTAATTGTCAGGTAACTGTGACATAACAAAGCTGGTATTTGTAGCCAACTGTCATGTCACTGAAAAAAAAAAAAAAAAAAAAAAAAAAATTTGCTACCATAAAGTGTGAAATCCTCAAGTGCTATTTATTTAAGTGTGCATCACTGGCCTAACAGGGAAGAGAACACTAAGATAATGTCTATTGTAAACTTCAGGTCCATTCAGAAAGGAATGCATTGAACTTCTCTCTGTCTCTCTCTCTCAGCCCCCTTGCAACATGATGGGGGAGAGAGAAGAGACAGAGGGGGGGAAGGGAGGAGAGGGGGGGAATTTCCATAGTAGTCAAAACAAGGCTTATGTTTCCATCTCAAGGTAAGATGACATCATAAAACCCACTGGAGCTTTGTTCCTGAGATCTAGGATGGCATCTCACCCCTCGATGGAAAGATATGGTTACCAGTGCATTATTATATACGGTTATCTATTTATTTATTTAATACAATTCAATAATATGACAAGGTAAAAACAAAAATTCAAGAGACCCTGCAGCTGATTAGGTGACATAAGTAATAAAAGCCCTTTATCCTCAATGGCATCGTTTCACTAGATTCACTGGGACTGCATTGCTCCACACCCACTATATTTTATATGATCAAATCCTCGAGGATCATAGGGATTGCAAATATATCCTAGAGGTCCCAAAAGCAGCCCCAGGCAATCCCTAATATAAATGACACCCCTGTTAAACTTTTCTTTGGAATAAACCCCAGAATTATGGCAATGCAAGTAAGTCAAATCCGCATGCAAAAAAAAAAAAAAAGTATATTTAAAAAACACACACAACCCCCAATTTGTATTAACTGTGTGTTATACACTCAGACATACAACCTATATTGTGAACAAATGGGAAGTGATTGAATTGAGTGGTGCATGTGCAGGTATCAAAGCATTTCTTTCTGACCAAAAAAAAATCAGATAAATTGATAACACTTTCCAGTTGTGAATGGTCCACTGATGCGTGCAGTCCTGGCGAGAGGGGGATGATGATAATAAGGATGCAAATGATGGCGAGGAGGTGACTGAGGATACTCGCCCACTAAGTGGCTCACATCATCAGAGGAGACAGGACTGAAGACTGCACCGAGCTGCCTGCTTGGGTGCCCTTTTGTTCACTGGCACCAGCCAGCTTCTGGTGGCAACAGCAGCAGGGGTAGCAGTCAGGGATGCTCTCGGATTGGCTACGTGCTTCCTTTATCTGCACACAAGAACAAAAAATGCATGAATCTTCATTTCAGTGGAGTTGAGCTAAAGATGGTCCTTTTTTGCTGAGATGTCAGCAGGTTGAGTTTTTTGTGTTGCTTTTTTCTTTTTTTCCCCATCTTCTCACTGATAAATCCTGGATCGCAAAGCTTCTATTGATACCTGTGCTGGATCAGCTGGGGTCTGTACATAGAAACATAGAATTTGATGGCAGATAAGGACCGCTTGGCCCACCCAGTCTGCCCATTTCCCTACCTACTGGATAAGCTGCAGATCCTAGTTAACCAGCAGCCTACTTCTTCCTACCCCCAACCCCCAGAATTGCCTTATGACTATCCCATGCATGCTTGAATTCCACCACTGATTTTGACTCCACAACCTCCTCCGGAAGGCCGTTCCATGCATCCACAACCCTCTCTGTGAAAAAATACTTCCTTAAATTACCTCTGAGCTGCCCCCTCTCTATCTTCAAATTGTGCCCTCTTGTTCTTGCACACCTCTTTTTTTGAAAGATGCTACCCTCTTGGACTTTGTTGATTCCCTTGAGGTACTTGAAAGTTTCTATCATGTCTCCCCCCCCCCTTCCAATGCATTCTGGCAGACTTTAAAAGTGTGCAGCTCATCTGGAAGGTAAGCGTATTTGCAGTGTGCAGAATACTTACCACACTGCTAAGTCCTGGTCTAATTTCTTCCATTGCATGTTCTGTGTGCTGAACAGTTTTGCTTTTATTTAAGTCTTGGAGAAAGAGGGAGAGGAAGAGTTAGGGAGATCTTTATGGGGGAGGGAGGGGGTGAGTGGCAAACAATAAAAAAGGTGTTTCCTTCAGTTCATGGTTACATAACTTTTATCTGTGTAATATTTCATAAATATTTATATGAAATTGCAGCACTTTAAGACACAGGGGTTGAGATATCTAAAAGAAAAGAAGGAAATAAAGAAAATTAGTTTTATATACTTGAGTGCATTCCATACACACCGTTTCCCAGAGAACTTTAGCCCTGAATAAGTTGGCAGCAGCCTTAAGGCTTGCACAGTGGTGTTGAGAGACTGAAGGAGGTTAAGGAGAGTTCATAGACCTTAACAGACATAAAGGGGATGGGGAAGTGACTTGATCAAGATCACAGAGTGTGCAAAGGGTAAGGTTGATACTCAGATCTGGGTCAATTTCTCCTATTCATTTCCACGGGCAGAAAATCAACTAAGCTGTAAGAAATCATTTTGAAAATCCTTGCCGTCTCTTAATGTTTGTCAACACTAGTTTCATCCAAGTTCAATGCTTTGCATTTTATAGTAACATTTTGCTATTTCAGCCTCCCTCAACTCTTTGTTAGGGAAATGTGGGACTCTGACTGCCACTCAGAATGTAGGACATTGACTGTCATTGCATGAGCCACATAAATGTAAAGATACAAGTTGAGCACACTGTGCAGACAAAAGCATTTGTGCAGTTTTGTTTTCTCATCATAGAGTATTGTGATTTTTAGCCTGGTGTTGCTGAATCTTCTCTAAGTGGATACCATCCTTTCTATGTGGTATTGGGGATTTCTGAGGATGAAATACCCCTTCTAATGTGGGTCAGTTGAGAATTATAGTCCCCAAATGAATATATGACTTGTCATTTGACGGCGTTATCTCTTTCTAAATAGGTTACCACTCACGAAATTTTAAGTAATATATAGAACATAAGCAGGCAGTAATCCATGTCGAAATTACAGCAACTACATCTCTAAAAGGTTTATTATTGCCCAAGCAACCTCGTTTGGTTTAGTTCAAGGGCTTCTAGTGACCCCATAGCTCTCCATTATTTTCAATTGAGAAAGATGCATCTTGCATCCCTCACAAACTTGTTCTACAGTGCAATGTAAACTCCCATAAAGTTCAACTTCATTTAGGGGCCTTTTTGCAAAAAAGTTGTCACCTCCCTCATTTTGGGATGGGTCAATTGCAATAGTTCAAGTTGTAAGTTATTTTTTTCATACAGGCTGGCAGCCTTGTTCAAGCACCCCTTGCTTAATCTAGAACGCATCTAAATTATCTTTCCTCAGTTGCAGTAGTTGTTGTTTATTAATTTTTTTTGGAGGGGTTGCAAGTTCCACATGTCTACAACTAGACACAAGTAGACTAGGTGGCAAATTAACTCTTTGAAACTTTTATTACATATAATTCCAAATACAGTAAATTGCCATCCCAAGTTAAGCATCAACAGGTATTTTTTTAATGTTAATAATAACATGGATTCAATGTGCAACCAGATCAAGAGACATGCAGTAACAGTCTGAAGCCAAAGACTGAAGTCAATGCAGAACAGCTTCAAAGGTGATGGACAATGGGACTTCATGCTCCCTTCCCTTAATAAGAACAACCATAATACTGAAACAGATGGCTTCTACAAAATGTCAGGGCAGAGCATCCAAAATGCTTTTTTAGGCACCATATTATGTGTTCCTTGTTTTAAATTTGCCATGTATATTTATTGGTAATGGAGTTCTGATTTACACTGTAACTCACAAGCTATTGCTTCACTTAATTTTACTGTTAACCACAGGTGTATGTGGCTGTGGTTTAGTACTATTTAAGGATCACTGTCCTAATGCCAGTGCCCTTTGATAAAGTTGAAAGGAGAAATACCATCAGGAGGATTTTTCTGCTTTGAAAGCTGTATGTAAGTCCTTATCAGTCTGGCATAATAAATCTATAAATCGAACATTTTGGTTGTTTGTACTTTTGTGGGGAATGGTGTGCTGTGACTATTGACTCTGAATGTCCAAAATGCTAATTGCTTCCGGGAATCGAGAATTAGGTACAGTAAAACGCACAGATGCAAGCATGAATTTGGAATGGGTTTGAGCCCTGTTTTGACTTAGGCTTGGCAGGGTACATTTCATTACTGAGCATACAGTAATTATAAGAAGTCCTGGTAACAAGCTCATAAAATACATGTTGCAATGCCCTGTTTGTTCAAAGGCAGACGAAATCACATTTCCAAGGTCTACTCTCGTAGGTGCATAAACATATGTGGTTTGAAAATAGCCCCACTTCAAAAATGTCATCACTGCACAGAATTCAGTGGATCGATACTGCTGTGCTCTTCAATGCTGGAGGTATATCAGTCAAAATCAATCAAAAATCTTTATTTATTCAGGCGAGCATCATTGAACATAGCTCATTTACAAGATGGACCTGATTGGTCTTAACAATATAAGGTTACAGTTTTACACAAAAGACATGGTACTGATTGAACACAAATACAAAGATTTATGAATGAAACAGGTATACAAATATTTACATATGTACAAGGCAAAATTGACATTTGACCTAGATTATATTAAAAGGAAAGAAACAAACAGTACTGGAGGGATGAAGCTAGGGTAATGGGACTTGGGGGTCATTTTGTACGAAGTAGGTTGGAGAACAAAATAGAAAACAGAAAATAGGGGTAGTGTAAAGGGTAGGGAAAAGAGGGTGTGAGAGGACTAGGCTTTATGGAAGCAATTGCATGATTCTGGGAAGAGACTAGTGTACAGTTTTTTGAAGGATGTTAATGGAATGAGGGTATCCAATTTCAAGGTCTTCTGAAGAGAATTCCAGATAAGTGCTAGGGAATAGCTGATTGCAGCCCTTCCATACCGGGTGCAGGTAATAGGAATCTTCAGCATGATGAGTTTATTGATCCTTAGGGTGTAAGGCATGGATGTGATCTGGTTGAAACAATCTGAGATGTAGGAAGGGAGTTTGTTTGTCAGAGCTTTGTAGATCCAGACAGCAGCATTTTTGTTTCTTCTATGGTGTAGGGATGTCTAACTGACTGCATTGTAGAGAGAGCAATGATGGGTGCTGGAGGGAAGATCTGTAATGAATCTAATAGCTCTATGATACAAGGTGTCCAATTTATTTAAATGGGAGAGGGAACAGTGACCATAAAGAAAGTCAGCGTAATCAATGAGGGATAGGAATGATGCCAGGATTAACCTTTGTTTGGAATCTCTGGTCAGGTAGTGTTTGATCCTATAAAATAGGCCAAGTCTTTGTCTAAGCTTTTTCAGGAGCTCTTCAATGTGGCTAGTATAGTCAAGTTTATTGTCAATCCAGACTCCAAGATATTTGAATTTGTCCACATATTCCAGATTTTCACCAAGGATGGTAGATAATTGTGGGAGAGTGAATGATGGGACAGCGGAAGAGAAGCTCTTGGTGGCAAAGAACATAGCTTTCGTTTTCTTGGCATTTAGTAGTAGTTTCTTTTCTAGAAAATTGTGCTGTAGGAGGGAGAACTCAGACTGTAAAAGCTCACAGGCTTTTGATGGTGAGGATTACTGACATATAGTACAGTATCATCTGCAAAAGGTGAATATTAGATTGTGAGAGATTGGAGTCAATATTGTTGATGTAAATGGCAAAGAGGATGGGGCTCAGGATGGAACCTTAGGTACACCTCTTAGGAGTGGTTTAGAGGCAGATAGGTCACCTTCATTTTTACCAGTTGTATTCTTCAGAGAGATAGCATCTGAACCACTTAAGAGAGTGAGTCAAGGCCTATGGAGTTCAGAGAGGAGATTAGTAGTTCATGGTCCACAGTGTCAAAGGCTTTGCTTAGATCCAGAAACACAGCACAGGTGTTACTCTTTTGTCTAAGGCAGTCTGCCAGTCATTTGTAACTTTTGCTAAGGCAGAGATGGTGCTGTGTGCATAGATCTAAACCAGATTGAGCTGGGTTAAGGAGATTATGGTGTCAAGGTAGGCACTTAACTGGATGTTCACTAACTTTTCAAGCATTTTGGACAGTACTGGTAAGATGGAAATGGGCCTATAATTGTTGAGGTCCATGGGATCACCTGCCTAATTAGTGGAAACACTTGAGCTGTCTTCCATATTGAGGGAATAGAACCAGTGGCTAGGGACAGATTGAAAAGGTGAGTGAGGGGGGCAGCTAAGGCATGCAATGCTACTTTTAGAAAGTAAGGATCCAGAGAGTATGCACCTGCGCTTTTAGTTGTATCTATTTGGAATAGTAGGTCTTCTACTTCTTTTAAAAGTATTGATTTGAAGGAGAATGTGGAGGCAGCCTTTTGTCCCTCAGTAGATTGTAAGTTTAGTGATGACCTCATTAGATTTGCAGGTGAGGAATCGAAAGCTAGCCCAGCTGTAGTGAAATGATCATTAAAGGCATTTAAGATTTCTTGCTTGTCAGTGATTTCCACACTATTTAGGTGCACTTTGGGTGGTAAGACAGGGGTAGAAACTTGACCTAGGATCTCCTTTATGGTACCCCAGAATCTGGAAGGGTTGTGATAGGAGGCATCCAATTCAGCTGTGTAGAAAGGCAGCCTTGGCATTTCTCACTTGTTTTGTGCAGGAGTTTCTGGCTTTTCTGAATTGAAGCCAGTCATTTGGATCCTTGGTATTCTTGCCCTTTTCCAGAGTTTATCTCTGGCAAGCAGTGTGGATTTAAGGTCAGCAGAGAACCAGCGACAAGATTTGAGTTTGGTTCTGACACTGGTGAGGGGTGCATGTATATTGAGGGCACTTATGATAATATCATTTAAGACCTGTACAGCTGTCTCTATTGAAGCTGTGAGATAGAATTCTTGCCAACGTGTGGTGTGGCACAGATCATGAAGATATCCTGTGATATTAAAGTGGTAACGCCATCAAATGACAAGTCATGTATGCATTTGGGGACTATAATTCTCAACTGACCCACATTAGAAGGGGTATATACTTCTCACCACATCACTAACTGTACATCGCCAACACTAAGGACTTATGAAACAATGCAAGCTGTGGCACAACACTCCAGACTTAATTATCCCTGGGAAATGTGAACTCATAACAGAATGACAGACTGTTCATGGTTGTAATTCCCTTGCACAAGTTCAAATAACACCAGAATATACAACTAGACTGGTCCTGATGCCCTCAGCTGCCTTATTGTTTTAACAATTTGAAATGCTTTGTGTTTTTTTTTATAAAACCCTGAGCAGATACTGTGCAGAACTGAAGATCGTATAGGTACTGATTGTCTGTTTTCACTTTGATAAATAGATGGGGAATAGATTCATAGATGGGAAACAAGTTCAAAGGGCTGATGTCCATTACAGAACTTGCCACCATGTCAAGCTGTCATGGTGGAAATTGAGCATCTCCTATCCCCCATGCAACTGTCTAACATATTTTTGAAGTTAGTTATATTGTCACTGCCAACCACTTCCATAGGATGCACATTCCAAACACTCACAACTCTCTGTGCATATAATTTACTCCATATAATTTACTCCTTTTCTGTGTTCTGTTGGTTTCCCCAAGTAGATTCTGATTGTGTGACCTTGTGTTATTATACTGTACAGGATTTTTTTGGTAAATCAATTAGTTCAAAAAGCATCATCCCTATTTGCTCTAAAAGCTGAGTTATAAAAAAAAGTTCAGTGGATCGACTCCATACACTAAAATTGAAACACACACACACAAGTCTCCTACTGCATCTTAAAAATTTGTTTCAGGAACACGTGGAAACATTATGCATGATCCAGTTTAGTCTGCACTTCAAGTGTAACATTGATGTAGTGTTATGCAGGGAGATTATGCTTCCTTATAATGTATCTTCCCAGTATAGCCCAGCTAAAATGCAACATCTCAATTGCAGTTGCGTCCTGCTCTTCTACCCATTTTCCCAACTGTAATATTATTATTGTACACACACAGAGTTGCCTGGCATCATTACACAGAAATGCAGAACTACTGTCAATTTGGAAAGAGGTGGGAACTATGGTAGTGTATGTATTTCCCCTGTTCTCCCACAATCTGATGTTTTTTAATTATTGAATTTCAAAGTCACAAATATCCAGTACATGGTTTTAAAATCTGTGGACCAACAACCAAAATAGAAGACAGAGACACACATGCCATCTTAAAATGAATAATATAAGATCAAGAAGCTGTTACTGAAAGTTATTTTGTGTAAAAAAAAAAAAAAAAAACTCGAACATGGAAAGTTAAACGCACCTCTGTCAACCCTTTCTCATTGAAATATGGGACACGCACACTCAAAATGTGAAACAGTGTGGAGACTCTAGCCCTCATAATGTGGGGCACGTTAGCATATATGGGAATAAAGCTCAGAACACTGAGGAAACACGTATGTTTATTTTTGCAAAGTTTGAATTGATTTAGTATTTTAAAATATTATGAATGTATGCTGTGAGGTCTAAGTTCGAAGCACCTCCTCTATGTGGGCATCACTTTTTTTCCCATGTTGGATGGGTGTAGGACATATCAATTTTGAGGACCAAAGTGAGGGACCTATTTCAAATGAAAGGCAGTTGAAAAGTATGTACACACCCATAACTGTAACATATTAGTGTCCGGGAAGTCATTTCAAACCTGAGTCTGAACAAAGGTTGCACAATTAAACCAAGTATATACTCCCAAGAAGCTCACAGTTCAGTCATTTATTAAATATGGATATCAATGCTTATATTTCTTAGGGTGTAATGCTGCCATTTTAGCCTTTAAGGATGTCTTGCAGGTCGATTTTTACATTTTGTAGCCATGATTTATTTTATTTCATTGTTTTACACTTAATTGTAATCGACCCTTGCAGAGAGTTTAGTAAGATTTTTTTTTTGACTCCATGCTCAAATACTTTCATCGAAGCACAACTGCACCCTTTATTACTCACATACATGTTTGAATCAGAGTTTTAAAAAAATAATTCAGATTCCACCCTCTTCTCACCCTTGATTTAAGAATTAGTGCAGCTGGCATCTCATCCTATTTGTTCCCAGTTTTAGCATAAAAGACGCTGACAACTGTGTACTGAAGATATTGTTGTACAGTAAATATTGTTAAAATCCAATCTTCCCACAAGCCAATTTCCTAAATAAGTTCTTTCCCTTGACATCCAAGTAGTTTTCTAATTTCAGTTACCCATTTTTAGTAATGTCAATGACCAATTTTTAATCCCATAAATGCCCCCCCCCCCATAAATTTAGAAGGACTGTTGATGTATCTCTTTTTTGTGAGTCTGACAGTCTATTTGGGTTCCTTGGTTCACCTTTAAAGTTGAGACTTTTATTTTTGTGCCAGTTGAGAGACTCTGGTGTTTTCCTCTGGGGTAATCAGATTGAAAGCGATCAATATTGACATAGTCTGAAAGAGCTGCTGAAAGGTAACTAACAAACTGCCTGCCTGGCCACTCTCAGTCCCTGTTTAATCTGCGGTTCACCAAAAGTTCAGATCAACCTCAGCTTTCAGGTGGTGTGTGTGTGTGTGTGTGTGTGTGTGTGTGTGTGTGTGGGGGGGTGCTGCAGAAACAATGAAGAGAAGTGTTTTTGTTTCACTGGGGAAGACATGACAGGCAACAACCAGGGCCACCGGGACCTGCTAAGTCTCATTTTATCTACACTTTGTTTCGGATACATAGCTTCCAAATCAATCTACCTCTGACAATAAGTCATATAATTGTGCCAACTACATCAAGCAGGGACATTTTCGCAGCACTCTAGTGTGGAGATTAGACACATTCCGAATAATTCAAACTCGATAAATTCAGTCTCTGATTTTTCCCAGTTTTTGTCATTCCCTTGTTTCATATGACACAACTCAAACTGTCTTTTAAACTTATCTAAAGCAAATAAAATAAAATAATATGCTGCGTACAGACAGCATGCCACTCCAGACTGCAGCGGCTCTTTCCTTTCAAGTGAAAGCCACTGCAGCCAAGATGCTGTCATCCAGAGCTCGCCCATCCATTAGCACAACTGAGACATGCCTGCGTAAGCAAGCACTACATTGACCAGGTCATGCACACACCTCCAAGAGTCTCACTGTCGCAAGATGTTTCTTGCGCATGCACGCAAGCAAACATAAAAATGTACCACCAGAGTATTATGGAAACACCTCCAGCTGTTACCCATTTCCGTCTTTGTAAGTAATACAGTACTTACTGTATGTTTTTTTTCACATACAGCTGTTTAGGATGTGCTAAAGTGAACAAATAGATGCACTGCAGCTTTATACTAGTTCAGCTTTGTACTAATCTGTTTTTATTTTGGGGAGAAAATGTAGTCTGCTATTTGGAGATGCATAGCAGTATATGATTTCAAATTTAGAATCAATTTGCTATTGTGTTTTGCAGGTAACAGAAACTAAAAAATATTTAACATGAAAACAAAAATAAACACTTAAGGATGTCAGCAGAAGTCTTAAAATGAGAAAGCAAATGTTTTGTCAGTAATTTCTTTTTTGATCTTTGTCAAAGTATCTTAAAAACATACAGAAAAAGTGAAACTGCAATCTCTCCTCCCTTTTGTCCGTTGCAAAATAACATTGTTTCTTGTTTATATATTTTTAAATCAACACCTACAAGTAACTTATAATTACATGATTTTACACCAAGCTGAAGTAATTGTCGTATATTCCACTAGAATTCTGGATGCACTGTGATAATTATCTGAAATTATATATATATTCACAGTTTTCCAATTAAAGTGAAGGATATGCCTGAAAATTAAGTTTCAGCTTTTAATTCACTTTGACTGTAATATTTTGTTTTAAAACCTCAGGAAAGCTATAGAGAATGACTCCCTACATTGTATACTGTCATTATAATTGAAATAAATGTGTCACTGATTTATTTAACAGTTCTATCATATACAGTCAGTGTATATATGTTGGACTGAGTGTGGGAAGACTGACTGTGGGGAGTACACACACAGGCTAACAGTGAAAAGAAGTCCATAGATCTTGTAGAGCTAAAGCATACAGTTCCACTCAAAGCTAATGGTATATTCTTAGAATACTATTGCATTGCTCCCTGGTTATTTATTTTGTATTGTTGTTATATTTGCACTATTCGTTATGTGTTTATATTTGTTAAAATATTTTTTCCATTTTATGCTCTTTAAACAGATCCATGAAGTTCATTATAATGAAAATATTGGACAGTACTGAGGGAAGAGGGTTTTTTCAGTTATCTTTTGATTTCACAAGTGAAGCCCCTGAACGCATTGGACGATAATATGATTTCTCAAGGGGAAATAGCTTTATTTTTTATAACATGATTACAGAATTTTTCTAATTTAAAACTCTCTGACAACCATTGCAATTTTTATTTTTTTTGTGCATGAACAAAAACTAAGAAAACATTTTAAAAATGTGAAATGTATTTGCATATTTGAAGTGTACTAATATATACTGATACATTTCTACTTTTGTACTTATATCAACATGGCATTATCAGGTCAGGCTTGCTACAAGTGTATATTTAAAAATAAGTTCCTAACCTTATTGGTTCCAGGTAGCTTTTTTAAAGAAATTATCTTTAGGAAGAGCTAACTTTGGATCTTTAAGGTCTTGGGACTAAATTTGCTTTTTAAGCAGAAGCTTGAAGACAGTGCAACATGTTTGTTTCATTTTGTTGTAGCTTTTGTGTATCAGCGTGTGTCAAAATGTATCACTGTACTGCCCTTGCATGTTTTTGCTAAATCACTTTGTATTGACACATAACACAAGGAAACTGAATTGACATGAATTGACTATGGTGAACTAAGTACAAGCTTTAAACTGAAACAAACTTAAAAAAAAAAAAAAAAAGTTGCTAGCCCTAATCATCATAGTCTTTTGCATACTCAAGGTCTTTGGGGGCTGAGGTTCCACCTGGAGGGACACCAGCCTATACTGGCAGGATGGTCTGCATCTGTCCAGGAAGGGAACAAGTCTTTTGAGCAATTAGTTTAAATGCTTCATTGGCAAGCTTTTAAACTAATCAAAGGGGGAGGCACTGATTAGCAGCAGGAAAATCCCAGCCTCTCCCTACAAAACAGGGTACTAAATGAGAAAAAGACTGAGATAGAAAGGTCATTAGGGGATGCTGCAACAGAAGGTACAGCCATCAAAAAAATGGAGCGCAATGAGTACCAATGCTCATAGTCTGGGTAACAAGCTTCCTGAATTAGTGGCCTTGATGGAGGAGGAACATCTGGATATCATGGCAGCCACAGAAACATGGTACACACAACCATGACTGGGACGTAAACATACCAGGATACACTATTTACAGGAGGAACAGGGAGGGTAAAAGAAGAGGAGGAGTAGCTCTTTACATAAGGGAAGGAATCAAAGCAACAGAACAAAAGGGTAAACAGAGAGGAGAAGAAGCACTGTGGGTAAATTTGGAGATAGGCAATGGCACCACAATCTGCACAGGGGTTTTATACAGACCCCCTTCTCAGGGGGGAAGAAATGGACAGGGAAATGATAGAAAGTATACTTAGAATGGCAGAAAAAGGGGAGATATTGCTGAAGGGTGATCTGAATATGCCATATGTTAACTGGAGTGCAGTTGCTGCAGCCACTTCAAAGAGCGGGGTTATTCTAGATGCCCTACAGGGAGCATGCCTTAGACAACTAGTATTGGAGCCCACTCAAGAGGGAGCAATCTTATACCTGGTTCTCTCAAATGGAGAAGGAGAGAGGATCACAGATGTAGAAGTGGGTAGCCATCTGGGAACTAACGACTATCGAACAGTATGGTTCACAATAAACACAGCAATAGTCAAGCCATACAAAGGCAAAAGTACTGGACTTTAGGAGGGCTGACTTTGCCAAAATGGGTGAGTGCCTAATGAATGCAGTAGCAAACGGGCAGGAAGGAGGGGTGGAAGAATAATGGGGAATAATAAAAACTGCCATCACAGAGGTAACGAGCCTTTGTGTGAAGCAAATAAACAAAACAAAATGATGTAAGAAACCACTATGGTTCTCAAAGGAAGTGGCAGTGAAGGTTCAAGAGAAAAAGAAAGCATTCAGGAAGTACAAGGAATCACAGAAGGAGCAGGACAGAGAACTGCATCAGTTAAAGCAAAAGGAAGCTGGGAAGGTAGTCAGAACAGCAAAGGCCCAAACCGAGGAAAAGATAGCCAACTCAGTTAAGAAGGGGGATAAAACCTTTTATAGGTACATCAGGGAGTGAAGGAAGACCAAGGGAGGGATAGTGAGGCTTAATAAAGGGGAAGGAGGGTGGCCAGAGGGAGAATGTGAAAAGGCAGAGATACTAAACAAATATTTTTGCTCAGTATTTACAAGTGAAGAGTGGGAGGTACCTAAAACAAACAGTAGAAACACTCTGGATACAGTAGATGTTACCAGCCCATTTACAGAAGAAAGAGTTCTGAAAGAACCCTTAAAACTGAAGGTGGACAAAGCAATGGGGCCTGATGAGATTCATCCCAGATTTCTAAAAGAACTAAGGGTGGAACTAGTGACACCACTGACTACCCTCTTTAACAAATCATGGGAGGATGAGGTGGTACCCAAGGACTGGAGGAGGGCAGATGTGATTCCCCTTCACAAAAGTGGGAGCAAGGCAGAAGCAGGAAATTACAGACCTGTTAGTTTAACCTCAGTGATAAGGAAAATGATGGAATCACTTCTGAAGGAAAGAACTGTCAAGTATCTAGAGGCTAGAGGGGCACAGGACCCAAGGCAGCATGGATTCACAGTGGGAAGGTCATGCCAGATGAATCTGCTAGATTTCTTTGACTGGGTGACCAAAGTAGTAGATCAGGGAGGGGCTGCGGATATGGCCTACCTAGACTTTAGCAAGGCATTTGACACAGTCCCACGCAAAAGATTAATATACAAGTTAGCCAGCCTGGGAGTGGGTCCCAAGATGACAGCCTGGGTAAAGAATTGGCTGGAGAATAGGACACAGAGTAACAGTAAATGGAGTCCACTCTGAAGAAAGAGGGGTTACTAGTGGGGTACCGCAGGGTTCAGTATTAGGACCGGTCCTCTTCAATGTCTTTATAAGTGACATTGCAGAGGGACTGGAAGGAAAAGTATGTCTCTTTGCAGATGACACAAAGATCTGCAACACAGTTGATGCACAAGGTGGGGTGGAAAGGATGAGAAGGGACTTGGCAAGGTTAGAGGAATGGTCAAATGTATGGCAGCTTAGATTCAATGCTAAGAAGTTCAAGGTAATGCACCTGGAAACAAAACTCAGGAAGAGTACACAATGGGAGGTGAGATACTAACAACAACAAAAATGGAAAGGGACCTGGGGGTAGTCATATCGAGATGACCTAAAGGTGGGCTAATATGAGAAGGCAGCAAGGAGGGCTGGGGGGATACTGGGATGCATAGGGAGAGGCATCACCAGTAGAAAACAGGAAGTTATTATCCCTCCGTACAGACAGCTGGTCAGACCCCATCTGGAGTACTGCGTGCAGTTCTGAAGACACAATCTCCGCAAAGACATAGACAGGATGGAAGCTGTCCAGAGGAGGGCAACTAAAGTGGTGCAGGGTCTGCACCGGAAGACACATGAAGAGACTAAAGGAGCTTAATATGTATAGCCTCGAGGAAAGGAGGGAGAGGGGGGACATGATAGAAACTTTCAAGTACCTTAAGGGAATCAGCAAAGTCCAAGAAAGTAACATCTTTCAAAAAAAGAGGTGTGCAAGAACAAGGGGGCACAATTTGAAGATGGGGGGGGCAGCTCAGAGGTAATTTAAGGAAGTATTTTTTCACAGAGAGGGTTGTGGATGCATGGAACGGCCTTCCGGAGGAGGTTGTGGAGTCAAAAACAGTGGTGGAATTCAAGTATGCATGGGGCAGTCATAAGGCCATTCTAGGGGGTTGGGGTCGGAAGAAGTAGGCTACTGGTTAACTAGGATCTGCAGCTTATCCAGTAGGTAGGGAAATGAGCAGACTGGGTGGGCCAAGCGATCCTTATCTGCCGTCAAATTCTATGTTTCTATAAGACTGACCATACAGTGATGTAAAATATGGTGTCCTCCAGGTGTACATGAGAACGTGCACTGAAGCTCACAGGTGGTACATTTTGGGGTAACATTGAGTAACTTTTTCTCCAAGATGGTAGTGAACCTGTGAAACAGCCTACCATCCGAGACGGTGAATATGATGACAGTACAGGATGTTAAGGTAAGCCCGGACCAAATTTTGCTTAGCAAGGGAATTCAATAAGTACTTTGCAAAGTACAGTTGGTAGGGAATCCCTATGAATTTGTTCATTTTTGCCCTGAATACTTACTTTTATCCCTGCTTACAAAGCTGCAGGCATAAAAATCATTGACCTAGTGCCCTGTCCCTATACCAGGTTAAATGAGCATTCCCAGTATAGCACCGTCTTGAACCACACTGCAATAACAGCGTATGCTTGAATAGTGATGGGGTACCACTGTTGCTATTCAGGCAATGGAGGAAATGGACAAGTGAGAAAAGACTGTAAAACCTGGCTGAGCTGCTCCTGTGGCAGAGAGGGCTAATGCAGGAATAACTCAAGTAGCACAGATCAGGAAACCAGGGTTTTCCATCTTCCTCCACTCCAAGTATGTTTGTTTTTTTCCTGTTAGTTTTTGTTGAAAACAAATGCCCCCCCACACAAGTTTCTAACTTGCCCTGAGATTTGCACCCCCTTGGAGTTTATTTTAATATTGTGTTGGGGGGGTAAACAAAAATGTCCTAATGTGTCTTCACCATGGTAGCAGTCTCCATGTGTGTTTGAACTGCTACCATTAGCACTATTGTTCCATGCAGCATTTATCCTGGCTGTTGTTTTGGACGGCGCCATTTTTACTGCACCATTCTTGACCATGCTGCTGTTACAGACATCATTGTGACCTAGTGCCCCCTGTCCTACCTTACAGTGAAAGTATGTTACTATGCAATAGTTCTTAAGTTAACTCTTTTCATATACGTTATCTTTAAAAATGGCTAATATTAGAATTAATGATGAGAATTAAATTTTTGAAGGATCACTGTCAGCGATTGCTGACTAATTTTGTAAGAATCGTAACCAGTTGCTCTTTGCCATCTGTATACACAGTGGTGCAATATCTGGCACCAGGCTTACTTGAAATGCACAATAGTGGATTATTAAAAAAAAAAGTTATTCATCCCAATCATCCTAGAAGTGAACCACTTCTTCTGCACATTCCCAGACAAATATGATGCTGTAGCACTAGTGAACGTGTTCACTTGCAAGGTTTTTTTCCTTGAGTAATGTGAAGTGACTACAAAAACTGAATTTATGATGTTCATTCAGCTGCTTAGAGTACACCATTTTACAAAATGAGTATTCTACTGTAAATGGTTGAAATTCAGGTCTGAAAAAATAGAGCCATGACTCTGGGCATGTGCGTCAGCATCACTGCCCATGCACATACCCAGAGTAATGGCTTCTACTTTTCAAAGCTGAATTAACTATAATGTTGTTTTATAAAATGTTCTTTGAGTAGCTTGCTGAGCATCATGGATTCAGTTTTTGTATTCATTCATTGTTCAGAAAAAATGAACCACATGATTATATTTAAAGCCATGATTCTGAATGGAAGGATCAGGATAGTTTATTATATCAGCATGAGTAATATTAATAAACATACTCATGCTGACTGTAATAGAAGCTGGCCACTCGTCCTTCACATTCCTAGAGGAATATGGTGCCAAAGCACCAGTGAGCTTGTTCATGTGAGTTCATTTTTTTCTGAAGCAGTATGAGATTAGTACTAAAACTGAATCCATGATGCTCAGCAAGCTACTCAAAGAACATTTTATAAAACAAGCATTATATCTAGTTGGAATTCAGCTTTGAAAAGTAGAGCCATTACTCTGGGTATGTGCATGGGCAGTGATGCTGACGCACATGCCCAGAGTCATGGCTCTATTTTTTCAGACCTGAATTTCAACCATTTACAGTAGAATACTCATTTTGTAAAATGGTGTACTCTGAGCAGCTGAATGAACATCATAAATTCAGTTATATATAGATAGATAGAGATATAGATAGATAGAGATATAGATAGATAGAGATATAGATAGATAGAGATATAGATAGATAGAGATAGATAGATATAGATAGAGATAGATAGATATAGATATTTTTTTTTTTTTTAAATACACAGTTGTGTATTTCATGTAACTCTGGCACCAGATATTGTATCACTGTCCATACAGATGGTGAAGGGCACCAGGGTACAGTTTTTACAAAATTAGTCAGTGAAAGCTGACAGTGATCCTTTAATGAAAGATTGGGATCAGGATGACCTGGTTGTGCCATGTCAGTGCAGCTGTTGGTTATTGAAGCATGTCAAAAATATATTGATATACTGCCTTCACATATTTTTAGTATATTAATATGTATTGACATATAGCAATACACTGAAATTGAACTGACTTGACTCAACTGTATTAAGCTGACCCAAGCTTTAACTTGAAAAATAAATGTAATTCCTAGCTTTAACCATTCCTAAGTTAGACCCTTTCATTAAAAATTGTTTGGAGAGGGCTACCTTTGCACCCATTGGGACTAGAAATTTCTTTTTTAATGTTATTTTGTAAATTAAAACTTCAGGCCGGTTGACATGACTGTGTCATATCTATGGATGCACTTTGAGAAACAGCAAGTCAGGCACTCAAAGATGTGATCACGCTCACCATATGCTTAGATATTTGCTTTACTGATTCATTTCAATGAAAAAAATTCAGCACAGCAGTTCCATGTACCATGAACCATCACCACTGTTTCACATTACACCTGGTGCTTTGTCAAAGCATCAGATGTACAGTAGTGCAAAGTATTGATGATGATGATGGCTGATGGTTCATGGGACTGTTGTGCTGCAATGTCTGCAATATCTGCACTTATGGTGAATGTTTGTGTGGACATTTTTGAGTGCCCGATTTCCTGTTACTCCATGTATGGACCATTTACACTGAAAGGTACCTCCCAGCTCTGACCTGTCTTCTTACCTGTTTGTATGTCTACAGCTGCCATATAGCAATCTCTGCTGCTCTGAAGAGGTTGTGTCTATTCTATTTTATTTAGTTTTTGTTGACTGGGAAATGAGGACTCTGGAATACGACCTATTTTCAGCCTCTTCTGGAGGGTGGGGGGAGAGAGATATACAGATGGATACCTACTAAAATTAAACTAGATTAAGTAGTTGGTGGTATTTTTAGTGAAAGGGGGATTTTGGCCAGGACACCAAGGACATTTTCCCTACTATTTTTGAGAAGCATGGTGGGATGTTTAAGGTCCACTTGGACAACCACCAGAACAGGCAGAGGGTCAGTCTAATGACTCATCTTAAAGATGGCACCTTAGGAGTACAGCAACTCCCCCCCCCCCATGCTGCACTGCAGTGTTGGTATTGGGTTTTACCCCAAGTTACTGGTGTGGAGCTAGAACTCGCAAACCTTCTGAATTTCTAGCCTCAAAAGTGAGTGTGCAATCTGCTGGGCATCTGTATTAGTGTATATATAGTATCTCAACCATGCCTCCCTAAAAAATTGCATCTCACACATAATGATGAATCTCTATCAACTGATACGTTGAGGAAAACCCTTTACAGAATCCACAAAAATGTGATTTGTTTACATGCAATTTACAAATGTGCAAAGCTGAATGTCCAGCCATTTCACACTCAACTCCAAATACTGTAACATAACTGGGTAGAAATGGACCTTGAAGTGTAATATGTAGTTGAAAATGAGTCATTGCACATTAATTTGCATCACAAATATAAGTGTAATACTGGTTCAGGAAGGCCAGTGCTTGACATAACATTGGTCACTGCTTTGGAAGCCCCTAGTGGTATTCCATATAGGAAGATACTAGTAGTATTCCTTATAGCAAGACACTAGTGGTATTCCATATATATGATACTATTGGTATTCCATATAGGAGGGCCAGACCCATTTAATGTTTTCATTAGTGTTTGAATTACATCTGGCAGGCTTTTCAAAGGGGATTATGCAGGTGCATCTCTTAGTTTTAAGTTGTGACAGTGTCATCTCAAATGTGCCAGAACATTTGCTATTTTCAAATGCTTTGACACATTTACAGCAGTTTCACTGCTTTATGGAAGCTTGCATCAAAAAAGTAACATGTTTATTTTTTTTAAGTTTATGATGGGAGATAACCGAGGATAACGTATGGGCCACTATTCATAACAAGCATGTGCAGCCATCAAGAGGTTGTCAATGGTGACTGTTTAAACCTCGAGTGTAGCGCAAGAGGTTGTGGTTGCCATGGCAACCTCAAGATGCCTACTCAGGATTGTTGTGGACTGCAACCATACATTGTTTTTATAGTGTATGGTCCAATAGCACAAGGAAAATGAATCTTGTTAGAGAGTAGTTGCTCTGAGTCCTTATTGTTTAGCTTTTTCTTGATGCAGCTCTCCTCTGCCTCTGCTCTTACCACCGCAGCTTCTTCCTGAAAGGCAGAGGTTCACATAACAGGCATGCACAAATGTATTCCATGTTGTTGTGCTGCCGTAGCTATGTATCTAATGCAGCACAACAATGAGGATGGCATAGCTAATGCAGCACAAGAAGCCTACTCTGGGGATGGATTTCCATCCCTAACAACCTTTTGCCATGCACTATAAGGCCATTGAACCTAAGCTCATTTCCAGTAGCATCCCTTACTGATAAACTGCAAACATGTATCCAGTTACAACTGTAGTTTGCCACTGCATGCATTATTTTTTTGATCAGGGGCGGCAAAATGTCACAACTTGCAGCAACTGTGACCAAAAATGATATCCCCCTTTAGGTGGCCTAACATTCATGCACAATTTGTGTGATCGTGCCAAAAATGTGGTGCAAGTCCAGGGCCTGTTTTGAAAATCCTGATCAATATGTATGCTGTGTACAACAGCAGAACTTAGTTTCCCAGTTATAAAACTGCTCATGGTTTATATACTGCATTAAATATATACTGCACCTTACAAGTTCAAAAGTGTTTCACCAAATTAGCTAAGTGCATAATATTTGCACTTTGACATTTGTTGCAGAATGTCAGTGGGCTGTAGACCATGTGGTCTAGTGGTTAGAGCACAGGTTTCAAAACTCAGTGGCCCTGGTCCAAATCTCACCAGTCAGTGACAATGAACAAGTCACATGCGGTAACCTCATAGTTTGAAACAAACTGCACCAAAGTGCATCTGCCCCCAAAACAGGGATAAGAACTGGGATGTGAATCTCATTTAGTGACTTAATAACTATTTTATGTATAATACAAATCTGCAACTGTGCAAAACTTTATTCATGTGCAAAAATTAAGCAATTTGTCACTTTTCAGAGATAGTTCCTTTCAGCAGCCTTTAAACCTTTTAGCAGCAATGTTAGTCATTTTTAATTTTTCTGTATTTGCTAGTCCATAACTTAATGTTTGTTATGTTTGACTGACCTGCTATTCAGATGGCTGGTGGCTTCCAGAGTGCTGGTGCCTGCAGGTGGTGAGCTCCACTTAAATGGATGAATGTCCACATTGACTAGCTGTGCAGATTACGTATTCTTGGGACTCTTTATTTTAAAACGTGCTCATGACATCCTTCTACTGCCTGCAGTGTTGCTCACCTTTCTGATGATCAAATAGGTCTGTGCTCATGTGTCTGTGCTGAGACTGCCTTTTTCAGAGCATGCAGTCTTAGTGCCAGGACATAATCACACAGCTATGTGACCAGAAGGAAGGTGAGCAACATCACAAGCAGTAGAAGGATACCAGGAGGGAGTTTTAGAAGTAAAGAATCCCCCAAGCAAGCTGTCCAGAACAGTCAGTCAATGTGGAGAGTCATGTGTGAAAATGCAGCTCACCATCTGCAGGCATCAGCAGTTTGGAACCTAACAGTCATCTAAATATCAGGCCAGTCAAACGTAACAAACACTAAGTTATGGACATCAAATACTGTACATAAAAGTTTAAATGACTATGAAATTGTTGCTAAAAGGTTTAAAGGCTGCTGAAATGAAATGTCTCTGAAAAGTGACTAATTAATTTTTGCACATGAATAAGGTTTTGCACAGTTGCAGCACTGCATTGCAAGTAAAGTAGATAAAGTGCAACCCCACTTAGCTGAACTCTGTTTAACCAAAACTCTTAGTTATCTGAAATACTGCTATGCTATGTCCCCTGCATGCACAGTGTTAATGGTGCCCATTAGTGGTACTGTAGTTTGTCAGCAAGCACTTAGTCAATGTGGCACCTGTTGTTATCTTCTCATTACCACTTACAACTGAGTTAGCACTCTCAGCCAGTCCTAGTTTAATGAGTAGCTCAGTACTGTCTATGACACTGGTTTAACAAAAATATGTCAAAATGACATTACAGTGATGGCTATATGTTGACTGCAGTTGGGCTTGTCATTATGCTGTAGGGAAAAGAAAGTCTTTCTTTTTTTTTTGTGGGGGCTATGGCCCCCACAACTCACCCCTATTTTAATATAAACAATTCCAAGTTGATGCTGATTCAGGAGGGGGTGCAAGACCCCGGAAAGCCATGCTGGGGTCCCGAGCTGACTTCACAGCGATGCATCAAAGTTGTGGCTGTCAACAACGTCACTGTAAAGTTGTTGCTGTAGTGTTAGCTTACCAGTGCTAACAGACTGACATCAAAATTCATTCATTGCATGTCTGTACCCGAGATGGCAAAAAGAAAGTGGTCTGTGCTCAACATAAATCAGAAATTGCAAGTGCTGAAGGTGCTGGAAGCAGGAGACTAAGTTGTTGATGTGGAAAAGTATTTCAGAGTGGAGAATGCCACGGTGTGTAACATTAGGAGTGTCTAGTGTGCTTGCTGATACTTGTAGTCAAAGCGGAGAGATGGACGAGCAGGATGAGGTTGAAGATGACACCCATCCAACAAGCACAGCTCCTAATCACTCAGAAGCTGTGAACTGTTTTTAAAAGTGCATAATGTGGCTAGAAAATGTTGCAGACACTGGCCTACTTTAAATCATCCTTGTCTGACAACTAAGAAACTAGGTGGCGAGACTGCAGAATAATGGAAAGAAAGAAATAGACATCAAAGACTATTTCAAGAAGGTCTAATTTATTTACTGTATTTTTTTAACATGCTTTTAAAATGCTGGTTTGTGTTTCTTTGTACAGTAATTCATTTTTAACTGGCTTTTGTGTGTGGCTAATATAAAATGTATTGTTTTATAATGCTTTATATACATCCCTGTGTTTCTGTGTGTGTTTCACTATGGTTCTACAATGACTGTGGTCTCACATTTATCCAAACATTTTTCATGTCCCCCAGTATATTCGGATAAACGGTGTTGCACTATATTAAGTTACTAAAAAGAGATTTGTGTGCCCATACTTGTCCCCTGTTTTGGGGGAAGTCTGTACTTTGGTGCAGTTTGTTTCAGTTTGGTTGTGGCCTGGAACAGAGCATTGCACTTTTTCTGATGAGAGATAAACCATTTTTAGGCAACCTCTCAGTTTGTCAGAGCACCGAGATGTTAAGATGGGTAAAATGAGCACCACACAGAAAATGAGATTTTTGTATCTTAGCATGCGTATCTTCAGAAATAAATTTAAAAAGTCCACATTTTCTACCCCCAAAATGTCAGACTTGTAGAATGAAGTATCTTTTTGTGAAGTGTGCGACACTGCATGTCCCAAAAATGTGATGTATTGCATTGCACCAAGAAATGCATAAAGCAAAGTGTGCAAATTTTGTTTCACTCTACACAGAGCTAACACCCTGACAACTGTGACTGAGAAAAGAACAAACTGCATTAGTTTCCCCAATCTAATAAAAGATTTCTGAGTCATGACTGAGAGTTGTGAGTTAAGGAATATGCAATTCAATTAATTCAAATTTTGTTTCCCCCTCGTCCCTCCATTAGACACCAGCTAACACTCCTGCTCCCACTCCCTGCACATGCCACCTCTGTTTCTGAACCCATTCTTACCCTTGTCTGGCTTTGGACCACCCATACCTGCCCCTCCCCTCTAACCTCATATTTCTGGCAACCTTATTGAAATTTTATCAACCTGTTTTGACTCTAAATTTCAGCACCAGCTCAGCTTCCCTTCACTATACATTTTGAGTTTGCCCAATTTGTACACTAATTCATTTGCCCTTCATTTGCAATGTTTTGCCATTTTGTTTGCACTGCACTCAACTTATGCTCTTTATGTCATCCTCGCTGCAACCATATCACTTGAAGGGCTGTATTTTGTTTGTGATTGTGCATCACCCCTTCCCCTTTCTCCTGGGTCACACTGGAATTGAGGCTTGGCTCAGAGTGCCTCTCCCAGTTACCATTTCTAAATAAATAAATATAATTCAATCATTTTCCTATGGCTGGAAACATCAGATTTAAAGAGGACCTTCCCCAGTCACTTTGACTTTCATGCATTAATTACCCCTTCTTGTATTGATTCTGGAATTGTATTTCATTACTGTCTGCTGCAGTTGGTTTTTGCATTCTGAGCTGCTAAAAACTGCGGGGTGTACCTGAGCTTCTATAGCAAGCCTTGGGTTGCTGTGCGTGCAGGGTTATACTGCTGACATTGTAGGGCAGAGTCAATTTCACAAAAACAACATACTGACAAGACATTTAAATTTTGGCATAATGCATTGCTAAAAGGGTGTCTTGGGGAAGGGGGAACACAGCTTGTAACATGGCAATAAACTCAATGGTGAAATCGGGAGGCGCGAGTGGCAGAAGTCTATCACATGGGCAAAGTTGGAGGGAGGATTCATCCAGCATACCCGCCGTGTTCAAAACTGAAGTACCAGGAGCATCCAGACAGGTAGTTAAGCAGCACCAGGCAGACGTGAAGATCCACTGTGAGAGAGACGCCACTCTTGGGCAGGGAGTGGGTGACAAGCTAGGCAGAAATGGGAAGGGGAGAACAAGCAGCCGTGCACAGTACAAATAGATAGCAGATGGTGATAGAGAAATACCATGCAGGGGAAGTGGTGCACGGTTCTTGTTGACAGGAGGTATCAGGCTGGAAGACTGTCAAGTTGAAGTTCAGAGGTGCAGGAACTGTAGGCAGTGACAAAGCCGGAGGCGACTGAAACTGACACAGAAGCAACAGCGATGAGTGGAACTGTACAGAGAGAACAGAGAACAGTACAGTGCCAGACACAGAAGAGGAGTCAGGAGGCATATGTGGAGTATAGCGGGATGGAGTGTGAGGACAGAGATGTAGCTGGAATGCAAGCAGAGTGGAGTGTGCAGAGGACAAATGTCATAGGATGAGAGAAAGAGACAGAAATCAGGCGGTATACGAGCAGCAAGACCACGAAGAGAAATAGATGACAGATGGAGAGAAAGAGAGAGACAGACACAGACCAGGAGACATCAGTATGTGTCATCAGCTGACCTCGATGCACTGGAATGGAGCAAAGTGGAGAGAAACACACACAAAAGTACATCATGGGCATGCAATGTCTTCTTGGACTGGTTGCAGGAGAACAGCATGACTGTGGGCATAGCAACGGTGACTGTTCCAGTCCTCGCAGATATCCTGAGAGAATTTTATGGGAGCGTGAGAGCAGATGGGGTAGAGGAGTATAGTATCAGCTCCTTGGTGGGAATAAGAGCCAGCCTGAATTGTTACATTAACAGCGTGGAGGTCAGACGACATATTAATATAATGACCGACACTGAGTTCAGAACTGCCAATAATGTGTTCCTAGCAGTGCTAACAAAACATCGCAGAGCTAGGAAAGACGTGGCTGCACACTATCCAATGATTACCGTGGACAACCTGCATAGAATTAGAGAGTGTGACAAGCTGAATCCACAGACAGCCTATGGACTTGTCAGGCATCTATGGTTTGAAATCTAGCTCGGGTTAGCAAGGAGAGGCCAAGAGGGACTCAGGCAACTGACCCAGAACTTCTTTGTGCTTGAGGGAAATGCTAGTGGCACATAGTACCTAGCACTCGGCTTTAACGAGGCAACCAAAAATCACAGCTCTGTGAATGAGACCAATTAAGAGTCTACGTGGAGTGCTGTATGCTCAAACCAACAGTGCTCTGTGTCCCATGGTGCTCTACAAGGTGTTTCTCAGCAGATGTCCTGCAGGAGTACCGGCATTCTATCTGCTCCCAGTGTGACTGCCACAGGAGGAGCTGGACAAGTGAGAAGTCTGGTACTCTAGGTAGCCCATGGGCAGAAACTACCTCAGAGACATGTCTCAGATATCAGAGGATGCCCAGCTGTCAGAGGTACACGAACCATAGCTTGTGCAGTACTGCAGTGCAGATGTTGATAGAGGCTGGTCTCGCATCGAAAGAAATAATGTCTGTGACGGGACACAGATGTGTGAGACAAGCCTCCGGAATTACTGGGGTCCCACTGTGAATGACAGGAAGAAGTGGTCACAGATCCTGTCGGCAACCGATGAGGGGAGTTGCAGCAGCAGGGAAAGTCTATCCACGATGGGGCACAGCACACCAACTCCACCACCATATCACAGAGGTAAAGAGAGCTTTAAACACACACACCTGTGACAGAGGCAGCTGAAGCATCTGGGACAGCACGACCAGATATGGATGGCAGCCAGACAGGAAGCAGTGCTGACGCAGATGAGACCAGGGAGGATGCCGCGGAGGACACAGGGGAGCTCCTCGTAGTCTGAATGAATGGCGGGGATATCAGCTGATGGGGTTTCAGTGTACTTTCACCGTGCATGGAATGGTGAATTTCAATTATGGGTCAGGACCACCAGAAACTGAGGTGAGACAGCTCAGGACAGCGGAAGCAAACAGACCCGAGATGCAGTAGCACCAGATGGAGCAGAAGACTGAGTGGGCAACATCGGAGCTATCTCACAGCAGCAAGCAGAAGTGACTGTGCGAAGATGCAAATTTTTCAGCGACCCACACAGCGAGACAGCACTCCACTGCAGACCTCTGAGTGGTATAAGACTAATACCCGCATAGACTGCAAAATAATTTGGACTAGCATGTGAGGCACACTGTTGTGTTTATGTAGTCCTAGTCAATGTTTTCACTGCATCAGCACATTAAACCTGTTCTGTTACACGTTGTTGAAGTGCAGTAAAAATCTTATCAAAACTCACTGACTCCCTGTGTTATGTTGTACCGATGGCAATTACATTCTTCATGACTGTGTACTCAGGCGGCCCATGTTATAAGTGCATTAAGCCACTCCGAAGGTGGCATCTAATGCGATTAATGCATGGTTGGGCTGTTGTTCACCCTCGGCCTGCGGCCACAACCCTCCCAACCATGCATTAATCCAGCATTAGATGCCACCTTCATCGTAGCTTAATGCTTACATGTATACTGAGTACTAGTAGGTTTCCCTTGCAACATTGTTGCAATTGCATGGTACTGCACAGTGTGAGTCACTCCTCTACCCTACAGTGATGTCATAAGGAGCTAGCAGCCCAGTAGCTGAACAGCAAAGGCAAGTGCAGCATGGCTCAAAAACAAATCCAGATTATGGAAGGCAGAGTAAACCTTTGCCAGAAATAACAAATGTATACACCTTTTCAGGTCTAGTACTGCATATGATGACTACAAGCTGGAACTCTTGGACCATCATGGAAGGTTCTCTTTAAATAACAATGTACACGTAAAATATATTTCAATTTAGGATTTATTTGTAAGAAAAATATACATTGTCTTTTTTAAATAAAATTAATCTTTAACGGTATGACTGCAGTGATATTTAGAAAGCAAAATAGAATTAAATCATGAAATGAATATTATGTTAATAATCATTTAAAGCTGGAAAAGAGTAGAAATAAGTGAAGACTGGTGAACATAGTCATGAGTTTTTTTTTTTCAGTTTATTTTAAAACTTGGTAACCAGAAAATGTATTCTGAGCTGAAGCTCATTTACAGGTGTGACCCAGGGCAGGTGCACAAAAGGGGCAACAAGTAAAAAAAAAAAAAAAAAAAAAAAAAAAATTACAAAATACATTGACTTGACAGTTCTGTGCAAAAAAAAAACACATTAAAGTGAGTCTAGAGCAGAATCTAAAACAGTAGGTGTAAAAATACAGAAGCAAAATGTCATTGCAATAGTGTGGCCATGAGAGATCAAGAAAAGGTACAATAGGTAAAAAGAATACAAAACCAGCAACTAGGGCTCCAAATGTGTGAATGTTAACTTCCAAATCCCACAAATAGTATTATACTCATTACTAAACACTAGATAAACACTTAAGACTCAACAGTCAGCTTTAGGATAAGATAATTGCCTGTCCAGGACTTAGTTATCTCAACCTATAGACTGAGTCGTTTCTTACTGCACTTATAAAATAGGTAACAAGGTACATTTTTAATAACAAAAAATATGGAACATGTTAAAAAATGTAAAAACACTGCAATGGTTTTAAATGTAATGGTAAAAAGTCCATCCACAGATTGTTGCCTGTAAGGGGCAATTTTAATATAGAATAATGAACTGTATGTGCAGATCCCTCAATGAAAAGCCAGCAACTCGAAACACTGGGACACAAGAGCATGTATGTGCTTTAAAAAAAAAAGTATATTTCATACTGCAAACTACTTGTTGAGCACTGAACCCTTTTTTTGTTTGCAATTTAATTTTAGTTTTGTCTCAGCAGCCCCTACCAGTGAGCAGTGCACAAGCCTGTTCAGGAACACAATGAAGACAGGGTCTAGTACTGATCCCTGCAGTACTCTGCTCATAACCTGCCTTACCTCTGAGAGCTCCCCATTTCCTGCTTCCCTTTGCATCTTTCCCCTCAGCCAGCCTTCCACCTAAGTCAGCAATTTTTCCTCCACACAGGCCCTTCAGTCTTTTGACCAGTCTCCTATAGGGGACCGAGTTGAAGGCCTTACTAAAATTAATGTGCTATTTTGACTGTTTGTCCCATGTCAGCCACCCTGGTCACCCAGTTCAACAAGACAGCCTAAGACCTCCCCTTATGAGCCCTGTGCTCACTGGGGTCCATTACAACACACAATAATATATTTTGTGATGGGGTCTTTTTCAATTCCACTTTTGTCTTGTCCATTTTTGCTGTTCTGTGTGTATGCAGTCTGAGAGAAAATGCTCTCATTTTGTGCTTTTGTTTGCAGATATTGAGATCAACAAAGAACACATTTTGTCATAGTTTTCTTATGGGGTGTTTTTTGCCAGATTCATGTCTGCTGCTGTGTGCTTTCAGTCACTGACCTAAGGGACTGCAAAAAATAAGGCATGTAACACCTAATTAGTAACATTTTGTTGAGATATTGTGCATTTTAAAGTGCATACTTTGCACAATAACTGAAATTGACATAACATATATGTACTGCTTTTGTCTGATCCCCTTCTACTGCTGAGCTGTGTGCTTTTATTACTAGCAGTCTGAGACCTAACATACTGTGTAAGCAATAAGGCATGCCAGGGTGTTGACTATATATTGTTCACCAAATGCCTGGGGCATAGTGAGGCACAAGGCAGATGACCATGTGCTTTCGGTCTCTGAAAGCGCAGTGAGCATAGTACAATCAACACCCTGGAATATCTTATTACACTTATAAAATGGATTTTATGGACAAATTGTGGGGAAAAAAGAAAATATTAAACAATTATTTTTAATCAGAAGAACAATAGTAATTCCATTGTTGGGCTGCCACTATGGACTATAGTGTGGGATTTAGTGAAGGAGCTAGTTTGCTGTGCTTTCTCTTTCCTCCCCCAATTTTCTTATTCCTTATTTTGAAAAATTCCACTTCACACAGTTGTACAAACAATCGGTACAAGCCCCTTATATTTTTTAATTAAATACACAAAACGTTATGTTTGGTTAAATATGTGTGTCTTTTTGATGTGATTAAAGTAGTATGTTGGTGAGCTGCATCCATGATTATAACTTCCAAGGGCACTGAGGTGCTCAGTTTTAATGACAAGTAGTGTATGAATGCATTTGAGAGTTGTACTTTTATGTAGTGTTACATGAAAAGGTGTCAAGCTCAGTGTCTATTTTGTTTCAGCTGAACTGCGTGTGAGTAAATTAATGAGCGACATTAATGCGACTCATTGAACAAAGACCTAAATGTCATTCCACTGTAACTGTTTTATTTCAATTTGTTTTAGAGAGTGAGATACACAGTGATGCATTGAGGGTGGAAATGAGCAACAAAATGTATTTGGGAGCTGGGAGTCAGGAGTGCAAGCAAGAGTACAGTGGCATTGGCATCAACAATAAAACAAGTTTGTTTGCATGATGTTACACCCACTGTGATAGGTGATGTAAAGGTCCTCTTCCTTTTGGCTCATATGCAATCTAGTCAGAGGGGGGAGTACTGTGAATCACACTAGAGGCACAAGCATTAAGGACAAGGAGTGACCAGTGAGATGTTTAATCTTCCTTCATGAACCAATCCTGTAGCAGCTCGGACACATCTCCAAACCCGGATCGCCAGTGCCATGAGCAGTAGCACTACTTCTGCACCGATGGGCAGCTGAATTTTATTCTATTGGAGTAAAAGGTTTCCCCTGCTATACAAAGTACCCTCCTTCCATTCCTCTTCTGCAACTCACTACCCTGCGGTCTCCCAGAAAAGGAAGTACACTCACTTTTGTCTACGTGGTGTATGCCTGCTTGCATCCACTATTGGAAAATGCCACTGACCCCAATATCTTAGCATTAGCAAATCCTCCCAATGCAGTACAGCTGCAGTGAACTTGGTTTATCTGCTCGTCACATGTAACCACTTAGAAAACAAGCATTTGTAAATACCAGACATTTGCTTGCATTCTTCAGCAAGGCTTTTACAATTTAAACAAGCATTTGTCAATGCCGAATGTTGGCTTGCTGGCATTGGCAGTGGTAGTGTAGAAGTTACAGAGCAGCGTAATAGGAATGGCAGTGAAGTACTGAACTGAAGCCCACCCCATCACCACCCTGCAGAGAGTGACAGGCATTGGGGTGTGCCTTTGGGTTGTCAGGCATAACGGCCATGCCATTTCACCATACCCCATCCTGCAGACACTGACAAGTGTCATGGTGTTCCTTGGGGTCTTTGGCCCTTATGCACACCCCATTCCACTAGGAAATACAGTGAGATGGGTGCGATATAGAAGAATGGGGTGAACTTTGGGACCGAAGAGTCCCAGGCACACCTCGATGCCTCTCACTGGCTGCAGGGTGTGGAATTGTATGAGCATTACAGGCAAGAATCCCAAGTCACACCCCTGATTCCTGTCATTCTCTACAGGGTTGGGCGTTATGGTTGGAAACCCTAATACCTTAGGCATTCGTTGGTATTTTCACTCCAAATTTTCAACATGTTTTATTTTTTTGTGACCCCACCTCATGAACAGTGGCAATATCAGTTTGTTAGCCGGAAGCTGCTTATGCACAGCGACTATGGCATTTAGCACCACAGGTGCAAAAACATTCCGAACAGGATGTAAAAAATGACAGCTGTACTGTTCATGGGGAGGTGTAAAAAATAGCAATATTGCAAATCTGTAGTAAAAATATTAAAAAAACTGACAAAGTCACGAGCGTACATAGAAACACTGCAACACACACCCATAATATAATTAGGTTGGGGATTTTTTACAGCAGATTGTCAAGTCAGGCATTTTGGTGCCTCCGATCATGAACAGTGTCACTGATTTTCTTTATCTGTCCCGAACAATGATTTCCCACAGCAACCACGCATCTCTGTGCTGAAAGTGTGAAAACACACTTCGGCCATGTTGTGAAAAATGACAGCCGTACTGTTCATAAGGAAGTGTGGAAAAATGCCACTGGTGAAAATCTGGACTGAAAATATTACAAAGTCATGAACTTACGAGGGTGCGTGGAAACTGCACAATGCTCACTTGTAACAGTCATTTTATGGACTTTTGTCACCAAATTTTCAACATAGCCATTTTAAGATCTCTTCTCATGAACAGTGTAACTGTGACTTTCGTACTCTGTCCCAAACATTGCTTTCACACACCAACACCATTGTGTGCTACATGTGTGAAAACACATTTTGGGCAACATATGAAAAATGACAGCTGTACTGTTCATAACGAAGTGTAATAAAATGGCAATGTTGAAAATCTGGAGTGAAAATATTAAATTCACAAACTTACGAGCATGCATAGGAACTGCGCAATGCACGCTCATAAGTCATTTTTTGGAATTTATTCACCAAATTTTCAACATAGCCATTTTAAGACCTCTGCTCATGAGTGGTGTCACTGTGATTTTATTAATTTGTCCCGTACATTGATTTCACACACCGACTGCGCCATTCTGCGCTACATGGGCGGAAACACATTTTGGGTGAGAGATGAAAAATGACAGCTGTACTACTCAAAAGCAGGCGTGGTAAAATGGCAATGTTGAAAATCTGGAGTGAAAATATTGAAAATTCACCAACTTATGAGCGTGCGTAGGAACTGCGCAACGCACGCTCGTAAAACAGTTATTTTTTGGAATTTTTCCACCAAATTTTTCAAAATAGGCTTCTTGAGGCCCTTATGAACGCTAGCAGTGTCGTTTAATCAGTCCGAAGGTGATTTGTGCAGTGACTGCAAATCACCCTTCGGGCCTGAATAACGCCATGACAGTGACAGCATTCATGAGAAGGGTCCCAAAACCCCATGTTGAAAATTTGTGCAAAATCCAAAAATGCCTGAGATATGCAACAAAGTTGAAAACTGTATCTAGCTCATTATACAGCTTACCGGCATTTCCTCAGTTCGCGGTCAGCTTGAAGAGTTCAGACGTGTTCTGGTCCACCGCAGATCATCGCCAGACTCTGCAGGTAGGTATAGGGTAGGGGTGTGGGGAGGCAGGGTGCTCAGTGGGTGGGTGCGGGTTGTGGGGGGGCAGGGAGACTGCGTGGGACCATTTTCAATTTACAGTTTTTTTTTGGTTTTTTTTCAAATTGACAGTGCGGGATGTTTGCCACGCTGGGGTGGGCTCCCAGCATGGCAGAAGAATGCTGGTGGGGGGTGTGGAGCTGACTGGGGATTGGGCACCCCCGTTGGCAATGGCATCAGTTGCCACGTTGGGGTTGGCTCCCAGCATAGCACCCTGTACTGGGGGGAGGACAGTGGAGCCGACAGGTGATTGGGCACCCCCATCAGCCATGGCATCAGTCGCCATGCTGGGGTGGGCTCCCAGCATGGCACTCTGTACTGGGGGGGGGAACGGCACATTATGTAAAGTGGATGTAACTTGTAAAGAAAGTGACACTGCATGACGAGCTTGTCTCTGATTGCAGCGGGACTTTGGTTAGAAGTTTTGTCCACTTTACATTATGTTGGTGTCAGCGCTAGCATGCTGGCTTATTGGGGAATGAGGGACGCACCTACTGCTGCATGCCCTGCATTCACCCAGCAGCAACCGCGCCTCCAAATCTCCATTCTCCCAATATGTTGACTGCTGCGCAAGTGCGGCAAGCCAACATAAAAAGTATCTTGATGCTATGGGCAGACCTTTTTTACCCTCACTAGCATTTGTCCCATGGACTTTGAGTTCCAGTAGGCTAAGTGTGCAGCTGAATGGTGTACTGAATAAAATATATAGAAACATAGACTTTGATGGCAGATAAGGACCTCTTGGCCCACCCAGTCTGCACATTTCCCTATCTATTGAATAAGCTGCAGATCCTAGTTAACCAACAGCCTACTTCCTCTTACCCCTCACCAGAATTCCCTTCTGTCTGTCCCTTGCATTCTTGAATTCCCTCACTGTTTTTCACCTCATGACCTCCTCAGGAAGGACTTTCCATTCACCCACCACCCTCTCCATTGAAAAAAATACTTCCTCACATTGCTCCTGAGCTGTCCCCCCTCTATCTTCAAATTGTGCCCCCTTGTTCTTGCACATCTCCTTTTCTGAAATATGATACCCTCTTGGACTTTGCTGATTCCCTTGAGGTACTTGAAAGTTTCTATCATGTCCCCCTCCTCTCTTCTGTCCTCGAGGGTATACATATTAAGGTCCTTTAGTCTCTCTTCATATGGCTTCTGGTGCAGACCCTGCATCATTTTAGTTGCCCTGCTCTGGACTGCCTCCATCCTGTCTATGTCCTTGCAGGGATGGGGTCTCCAGAACTGCATGCAGTACTCCAGATGGTGTCTCACCAACCGTCTCTACAGAGGGATAACAACCTCTTGTCTTCTACTGGTGATGCCTCTCCCTATGCATCCCAGTACCCCCCAGCCCTCCTTACTGCCTTTTCACATTGCTTGTATACCTTTATTTCCTCTGATATGACTATCCTCAAATCCCTTTCCATTTTTGCTGTTGTTAGTACCTCCCCCAACCCCCATTGTGTACTCTTCCCCTGGGTTTCTGTTTCCCAGGTGCATTATTTTGCACTTCTTTGCATTGAATCTAAGCTGCCATACTTTTGACCATTCCTCCAACCTTGATAAGTCCCTTCTAATCCCCCCCTTGTGTATCAACCCTGTTGCAGATCTTTGTCATCTGCAAAGAGGCATAAGTTTCCTTCCAGTCCCTCTGCAATATCACTTATAAAGACAATAAAGAGGACCGGCCCCAGTACTGAACCCTACGGTGCTACACTAGTAACCCCCCTTTCTTCGGAATGGACTCCATTTACTATTATCCTCTGTGTCCTTTTGTCCAGCCAGTTTCTTACCCAGGCTACCACCCTGGGACTCACTCCCAGGCTGGCTAACTTGTTTATTAATCTTTTGTGTGGGACTATGTCATATGCCTTGCTAAAATCTAGGTAGGCCATGTCCACTGCCCCTCCCTGGTCTACTACTTTCATCACCCAGTCAAATAAATCTATGAGATTCATCTGACATGACCTTTCCATTGTGAATCCATGCTGCCTTGGGTCCTGTGTCCTGCTGGCCTTTAGGTACTCAACAATTCTTTCTTTCAAAAGTGATTCCATCATTTTCCCTAACACAGAGGTCAAACTAACAGATCTATAGTTTCCTGCCTCTGCATTGCTCCCACTTTTGTGAAGGGGAATCACATCCATCCTCTTCTACTCCTCAGGTGCCACACCATCCTTCCATGATTTGTTAAAAAGGGTAGTCAGTGGTGTCACAAGTTCTCCCCTTAGTTCTTTTAGAATTCTGAGGTGAATCCCGGCAGGCCCCATTGTCTTGTCTACTTTCAGTTTTATTAGTTATTTCAGGACCCTTTCTTCTGTGAATTGACTGGTATCGACCCACTCCCCATCCTGGGTGCTTCCTTTGATTGATTTAGATACCTCCCCCTCCTCTTCTTTTGTTAATACTGAGCAGATGTATTCATTCAGTATCCACCTTTTCACTGTCACCCTCTGCCCACCCACCTTTATTAAGCCTCACTATCCCTCCCTTGGTTTTTCTTCACTCCCTAATGTACCTGTAACATGCTGTAACTCCTTCTTAACTGAGTTGGCTATCTTTTCCTCAGTCTGGGCCTTTACTATTCTGACTGCCTTCCCCATTTCCTTCAGCTTTAACTGGTACAGTTCTCAGTCCTGCTCCATCTGTGTTTCCTTATACTTCCTGAATGTTATCTTTTTCTCCCTAACCTTCTCCGACACCTCTTTTGAGAACCCTAGTGGTTTTTACCTTCATTTTGACTTATTTGCTTCACACAAAAGCTTGTTGCCTTGGTGATGGCAGTTTTGATTTTCCCCCATTGTTGATCTACCCCTCCTTCTTCCCCATTTGCTAGTGCTTTTCTGAGGCACTCTCCCATTTTGCCAAAGTCAGCCCTGCTGAAGTCCAGTACCCTTGCTTTTGTATGGTTTGACTCTATGGCTTTGTTTATCATGAACCATACTGTTTGATGGTCCCTTGTTCCCAGATGGTTACCCACTTCTAAATCTGAGATCTTCTTTTCATCCCCATTTAAGAGTACCAGGTCTAAGATTGCTCCCTTCCGAGTTCACTGTTTCTTCATAACTTTATTTATTTTTTGGGCATTTTGACTCCAAATTTTCAACATAGCCTTTTTATGACCCCACATTATGATCAAGACAAGTGGAACTTTTTAAATTCTGTCTGAAGGATTCTATACAACTTGCATCTGGGACCCTTCTCCACTAAAGTACTAGCAGAAAAAAAGGATAAATTCAAGCTCAGCCCTGGTGATTTGTGACCTGGCTCTTTAAAAGCCATACGCAGGCCTGGAAATCCCTGTGGAGCAATGGCACACATAAGCCTCACCTGTGATTCATAAAAAGGAAACCAGACAGAGCAAGAGGCAGGATTTAGGGGCTTTAGGGAGAGTGCTAGTGCTGCAAACTGGAAAGGCAAAATCAAACTAAACTGAAAGTCTTTTATTTTTGCACTGCCAAAGTAAGCTGCTTTTGAACCCATGGTTTGTACTGAAGTAAAGCAACTTTTTGTTTCATTGAACTTTGTTTTCCTGAAGTCTCTTTTCTGACAGTTCCCCCAAAAGCCTTGGCTTGCTACAACACTGCTACACTGTCCAAAATGAGAGTTTGTGGAATGACTGCAAAAACATGTTTCATAGGGCATTTGAAAAAGGGCACCTGCCATGTTCATGGGGTGGGGTTTCATCCCAAATCTGCAAAAATAGCAAACTTATGAGTCAACATTAGAAAAATGTAACATTTCTCCACAACTTTTTTTTTGCATTTCGACCCCAAATATTCAGCACAGCATTTTTATAACCTTACCTTGTCATCAAGACTGGATGATTTTTTTAAAATCCCATCCTAAAGGTGATTTCATGGAGCAAGTGAGAAAGCATGTTTCAGATGGGAGTTGGAAAATTACACCACCCCTGTTCATAAGGTGGGGTAAAAAAGGCTATGGTGAAAATTTGGAACAAATCTGCTAAAAAATGACAAAGCATCAAAATGCATTAAAAAGTCATTAACTAGACTTACCTTATTTTCAGTCAGTTTATGGTCAATATTGGTAGCAACAGGTTGTTTGCCAGTTGAGAAGGATTGGTAATTTAGGGGTGCAGGTGTGAGGGAAGGGTGGTGGGTGCTTAAAGGGATGCCAGGGCCAGCTCCGTGGTGCAGCAGTGCTGCTACCACCTGCAATACAGGCTACCCAAGATTGGAAGCAGTCTCAGCCTGGTTGCTGAGGGTTGGCCAGTGGAGGAAGTATGAGTTTCCTAAGCATGGCTCTCCTCTCCTCTCCTGTGGAGGGAAGGCTTGACAGCACTGCTGCTATAATGCTACCAGGTGGATGAGTGGTGGCAATACGAGTCAGGGCTGGCATGAAGGGAGGGGTGCTGTAGTACTCCACGGCACATGCGTGCCTCCACTAGCATATGCTGATGTGTGCTCCTCAGCTCAGTAACTTAAGTGAGAAAACTGGTGAAAAATGACAGGGCAGAAATTATGTACTGCATGCTCACTTCCCACCAATGCCACTGCTAGGACCCCCAAGCCATAAATCTGGATTGTTATTTGGTGGGGGGACTTTCCTTCTTGTGCTGCCATGGAGGGTAATCCAGCAGGGTGAGTTCTGAGGTGGTGGTGACGGCTGATGGAGGGGCAACAGGAACAGTTGCCAAAGGCAGTTTTCCTTGCCTGGCCATGGAGAACATAAAAACCTTACACAAAAAGTGCACACTAGGATGGTGCACTTGTTAATGAATCCTGTACAAAACTTAAAGAACAGAAAACTTAATGAACAGGCTTGACACACACCATTGTTTCCTGATGTTGTTTTTACTTTTTACTATAATAAGGTGACATATATACTCATCGCATAAAATGCCCAAACTCCACCCTGTGGACACCGACAGGCATTGGGGGTGTACCCTTTGGAGTTGTCAGACCTAACACTCACCCCATTCACCTATACTGTACCCATCTCAACTTATTTAGTTATGGAATGGGTGAGCATTGGAGTCTGACAACCCCAAGGCACATCCCCAATGCCTGTCAGTGTCTGCAGGGTGGGGCATTTAGCGTTGTAAACACTTTCACCATATTTCCTTACTTTTGTTGCTTTACTATCAACCCTAAGTGATGCATTAATGAAGTTTTTTGCAATGAGTTTCCTTAATTTTTCAGATCGTTTACTTGTATCCTTATTTGCCCCACCCTGCATAACTGTGCTTACAGTATATCACAGTTGGCAGAGATTTACCTTACTGTACTGTAGAAGTGCACAGTCTTTTTTTTTTTTGAAGTTTTTGTTGACTGAGTAAGTGAACTCGACAAATGCTGCCTATTGTCAGGCATGACCCAGGGGAAGGGGATACAGATGAATACCAACTGACTTTGACCCAGATTAAGCTGTTGGTGGTATTTTAATAACTGGGGGGAAATTTGTCCAGGGCACCAGGGAAATGTCCCCGACTCTTTTCAAGAAGTGCCATGGAATCTTTAACATCCACCTGAACTACCACCAGAACAGGTAGATGGGACTTTGGTTTACCATCTCATCCGAAAGATGGCACCTCAGGAGTACAGCACCCCCTCATGCTGCACTGCAGTGTCAGTATTGGGGATATTAACCCAAGTGCCTGATGTGAGAATAGAACCCATAGCTTTCTGATCTCTCAGCCTCAGAGGTGAGTGTGTTACCTGCTGAGCCACTGACACTGCACACCCATCCCTCTATAGGTACCTTACCAAATTGTCAGCATAGCCATCTCATTACCCCAGCACATGTAGCTTGAAAAGAAAATGTTCAAATCCTTGCCAGAACATAATTCTGCACAACTGTAATGCTGAGCCACGGAGCAAAATTACATTTTAACCAGGATTTGAAAAATGACAGCTGTGACTTACATGAGGTGGGGTAGTAGGAAGTCTGTTGAAATTTTGGGATCCAGGTCTTTAAAATTTCCAAACTTACAAGCATGCATATTGAAATTGCAGCAAATGGTCACATTGCCATTTTTACATATTTGGACCCACAGTTTTCAACATAGCTTTTTGGGGACCCCACCTCATGAACAACATAACTGTTATTATGCAAATCCTGCCCAAAAGGTAAATTTGTCAACTGACTGAAGTCCCTTAAGTGCATGGAGTTAAAGCAACAGCTATATTGTTCATGAGGTGGGGTCCTCAAAAGGCTATGTTGAAAATTTGGTTTCAAAATATGCAAAAATGGCAGTTATGCACCAAAGTTGAAAATCCCATTGAAATCACACAAAAGTATACCAATACCGTGCACTGCATGTCATTGCATGATAGCAGTATACATGTTATTCAATGGGTACCGCATTTGTGCAATGCTCAGTATACCATGCAATTGGTAAACTTTTGTGCAATTACCTGTACATTAATTTTCCATGTGAAACAAGATCGTCTTTAGTGAGTTGTTGTATAAATTGAGATCTTACTTCGTATGATGCCAATACAAACAAATAACTTAAATTGTAAATAAAATACATTTTAAGGGCATTTTTAAGCAGTAAAGTGCAGAATTCACCTAAGGGGTCCCAATAAGCAAGCTACATATGTTGCTTCCTCCCCAGAATATCATTTCAATAGGTTTCCAAATTAGAATTTTTCAGGCAAAACTGAAAGCAAAATGGCGGCCATACGAAGAAGGAATTTTTCTATATGAAACAATATTCCTTCTTCATTTCATACAGCTATCTTGTAGTGCTTACTGAGCATGCTCGGAAATTATTTTCAAATGTTTAAACTGCAATAACTTAAAAACTGCTCATTATTTTTTCATCAGACTAGCAGAAGGCACATCTGTGGGGTAGTTCCTTTCTGCCCTGAAAATTTCAGACCCAAAAAGAGAAACCATCTGTGCTGCAGGCAAGTTCAAAGAAAAATCTCTGCAAAGTGAATGAGTGAAAACATGCTTTCTTCACCTCTCTCTAACCAGACTACACATCCTACCAGAATGTAACTTGCCACATCAGGAGATCTACCACATAAGACAGTGCATACCACATTTTGTGTAAACCCATTGAAAGGTTGCAAAGTTATTAAAGTGCAAAATGTTGAGTTTAATTTGGAAGTGCCTACTCAACCCTAACTATAGGGGTGTGACTGCACACGTGTGTGTGTATATGTATGTGTATATACATCCCATTCCTACCTTGCACACAGCAACAGGCATTGGGGGGCCTTGGATTCGGCAGCCCTAACACTCACCCCATTTCATAGGTAAGTAAGCTGAGGTTGGTACAGTATAGGAGACTGTGGTGAGTGTTAGGGCAACTACTTTCCTTACTTTCCTAATTGCAGCATAGCTTTGCTAGTGTGGAAAAATGGTTCAGTGAACACAAGCTAATCCATAACTATAAAAAGACAAAAAGTATGCCCTTCAGTGGTATCCAAAGCAAACATAAAACCTATCCGTTAACAATCACTAACAGCACGGGCTTGCCCTTGGAGCTAATACAACAACTGAAATACTTGGGTGATACCATTGACAGCAATCTGTCATATGCTCGCCACTTACAAAATACTGCCAAAGCTGTCAACGCTTGCATTGAGCTCCTCTATAGTCACAAAGTGTGACCCCTGAAGCCCTAAACGTGGCTATCCACAACTCTGTCATTTCCTTAGTAGATTATGGGCTGGTTATCTATGGTTTGGCCACCTGCACATCCCTCCGATGCATCTCAACAGCACTTAACAAAGCCTGCAGACTCCTCACTGGATCTGCATGCCTTACACATACCTGTGCCCTCTATGCTTAGGCTAACTGGCTCCAATTAAAAGGCAGAATCACATACCAAACTGCCTGCTTGCAAAAAAAAGTTAGCCTAGGTCTCATGCCCATGAGTTCAGAAGCTCTTTAACCCTTACAACAACCCTCAGCGAACCAAAGTCTCAGACAACCAGATCTTTCTGATCCCCTGCTGCCGCACTTCATTAGGACAAAGATCATTTGCCTTTTGAGCCCCTTTTTGGTTAAACTCTTTACATTATGAGGTCTCCACTCAAACCAAGCTGGGCTCGTTCAAACTAAACTCCATTAGCACCTAGTAGCTAATGCCTTCTGCAACTGCTTCCATTAAATTTACTTACCCCTTTTCATAGGGCCCAATTAGCACTTAGCACCTGCTTTCTGAGCTTGCCCTTACTGCCACTGTCCTGTATACATCCTCTCTTAAAGTCTACTCCCCAACCCCCACCTCTACACCTTGCCTCTATCCTCCCCTCTCATCATTTTCTCACCTCCTACCCTAACTTTCACTCCCCCTTCCCACCTGAATCCTTCCTGGACAAGGCCTCATGAGGTGATCTTATGGTTATTGTTTTATGTCCCAACAGTCTGCAATTCTTGTATTAACTTAAATGTCTGGCATACATTGTACAATGCCACCTTATGTTGTTTCTCTTGTGATATTGTAATCTGTTCTTCATTGTAACTTGTCTGTCATACTGGCATGGAACCTATGTAAAAGAGCTGATAGCTCAAAGGTGCTTAAGCTGAGATATAAAAAAATAGTTTTAAGATAGTATAATTGTATCCTAATTTTCCTGGGGAAGCACACAGCCCTCCGGGCCCTGTGCTCCCATCCCTCCCTAGATGCATATATGTATGCAGCTGTGAAAGCACAGGGCCCTCTGGGCCCTGCACTACTATTTATAGGTCAACAGTGACCAAATTATCAGCATAGCCACTTTATTACTCCTCCTCATGTATCTAGTAGAAAAAATTTTTGAATCCCCTGTCAAAATGTAATTTTGTGCAACTGAAATGCCATTCTGCTCCACAGGTGTGAAAACACATTTTGTGTAGGATTTGAAAAATGACAACTGTGACAAACATGAGGTGGGGTAATAAGACTATGTTGAAAATCTGGAGTCAAAATATTTAACATTTTTAACATTATGAGCGTGTGTAGCAAAATCACAAAGAATGGTCCTAACTTTGCCATTTTAATAGTTTTGACCCCAGTCTTTAAACATAGCCTTCTTATGACTGCACCTCATGAACAATATGACTGTCATTACAGAAATCCTGCCAAAAGATGATTTTGATAACCAACCATGTAAATCACCTTTCCAGTTGGAGTTGCATAATGACACTCGTATACAGTAGTTCATGAGTTGTGGTCCCCAAAAGGCCATGTTGAAAATTTGGGGTCTAAATTTCAAAAAAATGCCAAAGTTATACATAAAAGTTGACCCCCCCACTGAAATACATTGAACCACATTTACCTTAGTTTCTCATATTGCAGTCACCGGTTCCAGCAGCAAGACATGTCTTTGATTGGAGAGTGGGTCTTGAACCTGGGACCTGTTCAAGTGAGTGAGGGTATGTGGGGGTGTACTGGGGGTGTGGGGTGGTGGGTGCAGATTGGGAGGTGGGGATTGGAGGGGCTGATCAGTGAGGGACCATTTTTTTCTGTGAGAAGTTTTAAAGGGAAAAAGACATTGAGAGACTTTTTTTTTTTTATTTAAGGATTTTACCTGAAATGGGAGGGTGGGGGATACCACTAGACACCAGGGAGCATACAGAAAAAAATGGGAATGGTGATCAGAGGGTGAGGGTACTACTAGACACAAAGGAACATTTTTTTAATTATGGGGAGACCGATGGGCAAGTGGGGGTGTCACAAGACACTAGGGAAAAAGTAACAGAGAATGGAGATGGTGATCACAGTATGCAGAAGGGGGGAAGGACCACTGCACCACCAAGGAATACATTTTGGACATGGTGACAGTGATCAGAGAATCAGGGAGGGGGAAGGACCAGTGGATCACCATGGAATGAAATAATATATAGGGGACAGTGATCAGAGAATGGTGGAGGGGGAGGTTTGCAACTAGACCATTAAGAAATTAATAAATACATTGGGGATGGTGGAACAGTATTTACAGTATGGGGAAGGGACCACTGGACCACCAGGAAATAAATTTTGGACAGGGGGAATGGTGATCAGAGAATGAGGGAGGGGTCACTGGACAACCAGGGAATGAAAAAATATATAGGTGATGACGATCGGAGAATGGTGGAGGTTACCACTGGACCACCAGGAAATAAGTAAATACATCTAGGACAGTGACTGGTGGGTGGGGGGTACCGTTAGACACCAGGGAATAAAAAAAAATGAATGGGGACAGAGATTGGTGGGTGGGGGATGCCACTAGACACCAGGTCAAGTAGCCAGTTTCCCCTAGTGGTCCTATTTTAAAAGACACTATGTTAAAGAAACAGATATAAAAACTGTTGTTTCACAAATTGTTGAAAAAGAATGTTGCTTCGCGAAACACAGAAGCCTTTTTCCACAATTTGTGGTAAAAGTTCCTTGTTTCATAAACCAACATTTCCACAGTTTGTGGGCAAACACTTCTGCGGATAAAATAAAAATATTTCTAGACATTTTGGGAGAAAACAGACCCCAGAATCCAGTTCCTTGGACCCTGATTAGGTAAACACTACCGTTGGTGTTTACCAAGCGGCTCAGTTTTTTAAAGTATTTAACTTTCTTTGCCTCACTAACTGAAAGCAAGATGGCAGCAGCACAGAAAAGGATTCTGTATTTGCAGCACAAAACACCACATTCAAGGTAAAAAGAAAAAAAAAGATTTGGGGAGCAGGACATCTAACTTTTCCCATAGGAAATAATGGGATACTTAAAAATGTAATCACTTTTGAAAGGATAAATATTTTTTTCATCGAACCTTCAAGAGACACATCTGTGACCCAAGACCTTTATACATTGCAAATTTCAGACCACAACTCCACACAGTTTCTGAGAAGCAGCGTGACAAAGAATTTGCACAAAGGGATGGATATTCAAAAGGATTGTGCAATGCGCAATAGGGTTGCACCAGCACAAGTCAGAAAATGTGCCATTCTACGATATTCAGCAGGAGGCAGTTGCGCCACTGAAAACATGCTGAGCAACAGCGCAATGATAATGAAGGCATGCGCAACTGAAGGGGGAGGAACCATGCATAAAGGGTGCAGTGCGATGTTCAAAGACTTGCGCAATGCGCAACAGTGGAGCAAGCGGAAGTTGCGCCATAGCGGAAATGAGCCAAAATAAAAAGGAGCAAGGAAGAGGTGCAAGAACACTACAGGGATGCCACATGAGGCAGGGGAGAGAGGACAGGAAGGAGCACAAAAGAGGGCAGGCCAGGGAAACCACACCACACAAGAGGGCAAGGGAAGGTGTGGGGCCACAAAGTAGAGGCCAGCAGGTGTGTACCCGGTGCAGGGGAGGTAGCAGTCAGGACAGTGGGGAACAGCAACAGCTGTTGGGGGAACGCAGTTAGGGACATGGCCAGTGCCACCCTCCACATGGATACCGTAATGAGGGGGGTGAGAAGGCATGCTGCATGGGGATGTGGCCGTGGAAGGGCCCATTGGCGGTATGCCCCCAACAGGCAGTACCGAGCCCACACCAGCTTTGAGCTGTACACAGATATCGAGATTGTGGGCTGGTACCACCTGAACAGGGCAATACTGAGGCGGCTCTGTGAGCTGTGCAGTGATGTGTTGCAGGCACCCACACGACGGAGTCATGCTCTCAGTGGAGACAAAGGTAACAGTCTGCATGTGCTTTCTCACCACAGGTACCTTCCAGAGACCAACAGGGGACACCACAGGCATAACACAGTCAGCCACATCACGCATCCTCACCCAATTCCTCAGCGCACTACTGCCACATACTGCAGAGCACATCCATTTCCCCAGCACTGTGGCAGAGTGCACAGCAAACATACAGGAGTTCCACAGGGTAGCACGTAGGCCTGGCATGCTAGGGGCGATGGACTGCACCCATGTGGCCATACACACACCACCTGGCCCCGAGGGTGCTGCCTACATGAACCGTAAGGGATATGCCAGTGTCAACTGCCATGTGATGTGCGATGCCAGTGGGTCCATCATCAATGTCTGTGCCATGCTCCCTGTGGGAGCACATGATTCCTTCATCTAGCACCAGTCGGCACTGTGCCACTGATTCGAGAGTGGGGACATCCCCGCAGGTCATCTAGTGGGTGAGTATGTATGTAGAACTGAAATATCGTGGGCAAGGGAGGGTATGGCCAGAGGTGCTATGGGTGTGGCCCACAGAGCTTGGGGCAATCTGAAGCTGAACAAGACACTAACCTCCACTATCTTCACACAGGTGACAGTGGATACCCACTCCATCACTGGCTGCTCACACCCTACTGGCAGCCCACGACCCCATCGCAGCAACGCTTCAATGAGGCACATGCCACCACACGTAACGTCATTGAGCGGGTGTTTGGGATGCTGAAGGTGTGTTTCCATTGCCTGGACACCTCTGGTGGTGCCCTACAGTATAGCCCCTCAAAGGCTTGTGGGATATTCCTGGCCTGTTGCATCCTGCACAACATGGCCAAGGACTGTGGGATAGCCATACAAGTTGAAGAGGGGGACAGCAATGGGGATGACGATGATGTCGGTGATGATGGGGATGGGCAGCCCCCCCTTGGCTGATGGGACCCCTGACTGATCAGACTGGCACAGCTGCACTGGGACACCATCACAGAGGAGCACTTCAGCCAACACAGGTAAGTCATGGTGCCATGTGCAACCACCAGTGGCTAGGGCACAACCCACATACACGCATGGAAACACACCAGGGGTGCATGCTGGCAAGGGATGTGGCAAGGCACAGAAGTACACACATACAACCAGGGAGGGGTGAACAGTAACATGCCACATGGACGGACACACACACACACACACACACACACACACACACACACACACACACACACACAATAGGCACAAAGTACACAGGGGTCAGGTGCAAAACCGAGCCAGAATGCAAACACTAGCAACACACATGTCCACAGGCAACCCATCCACTGACTGTCCATGCGTAGTGTCAGATGCTGGGCACCATCGCACTTTAAAAGTGCAATGCAGGCATCATCATGCACACGTACCTGTGGACAGCAGCTGGGAGGGTGTGCAGGTGGACTGTGTGTCTGCATGCAGGGCCAGGCACGCACCCGTGCACTGCCCACCAAAACACACAATGCACACAGGGCAGCACCAGACAGTGCCCACGCTGGGAGACAGGTCAGTGTTGTGGCACAGTGCCACATCCACCTCAGATGCATGGGCAGCCCCACTGAGACCCAGCAGCACTGGCAGGCTGACCACGGGCCTCATGGTGTGGCACTGATGGTCCACCAGGGGTTCCACTGTGCGAACGCGACCGGGCCCGCACAGGGGTCTGCAGCACACCGAACATTCCTGCACCAGGAGTGCTCAGGATGCCCACAGCTGAACCCAGCATTGACAGGGTGGGTGTCACACAGTGCCAGGAATGGGGAGTGGACAGCACACTGTGTGGTGTGAGCAACGCATGGTCACCTGACTGTGTGCCCATTTTAGCCATGACTGCAATTAACTGCTGTGAAAGCCTGTCAATGGCAGCGGTCACATCCTCCCGCAAATGGTCAATCCGTGACATGATCCTATAGGTGTCCCTGCTGCATCACTCCTCGGCCCACTCCAGAGCCACACACAGTGCCTTCACGGACATTGCAAGCCGCATCTGCTGCTGTACCAATGCCTGCAGTAGGTGGGTGTGCTCATCAAAGAGGTCGTCTGCCACCTCGGCATCCTGTCCCTCAGGGTATGCAACAGCCTGATATTCAGCACCCCTTGAGGGTGGGTGCTGCTCACCAGGACCAGGTATGGGCAAGTCCACAGGCATTGCATGGATGCCACCACTGAACCCTAAACCCCCAGTCCTGGTGGGTGACAGCTGCTGCCGTCCCTCCACCTGCTGTGCCCAAGGGATCTGCTGTGTCTCTGCTGTGGCTGCAACAGTCCCACTGTCCTGACCAGCCACCGGTGCTGCCCCACTGGTGCTGACAGGCACAGTCTGGGACTGTGCTGACATGCTGGCCCACACGTCAGCACCAGCCAGGTCCATGGGCATGAGCTGGCCTGCTGTGTGTCCATTCCATGGCACACACATGTCACTGCCCATGATGGTCCTGTCTTCATCATTGGTGCAGGTCTCTGCCCCAGCCTCAGCCACATTGTGCTGGCATCCTTGGATGCCAGAACACTGAGACACAGGAAGGGCTTCCCCCACACCTGTCTCAATGACATCAGTGTGGACAGCCAGGTGGCCCCACTGTTGCAATGCTCGATGTATACCTGTGGAGGTGGATGGTCCCCCCTCCAACTCCAGATGACTGTCCACAGTGGACAGGCCCTCCACCGCTGACCCCTGCAGATGTGCAGGATCTGTAACAGAAAGTAAAGTCACGTTACTGTGTGTGACCTACCCTGCCCCCCCAGACAGACCATGACTTACCATGCAGTGATGGGCTACCACCCCTCTGAAAGTCACCTCCTGGAACTCCCTCTATGGCACTGTGCTGCATGCTTGCAGCAAGCCTTTCCCCTGCTGGTGTGAGCTACACCACCTCTAGCTGGCCCCCACCTGTTGCAGCACGTACCACCCTGATGGCAGCCACCTTCTCCTTCATCCTCCTCCTGTCAGTACCCATCTTCTTCTTATACTCCTGCACGGAGCACTGGTGGCTGCCATGCAGGTTGATGGCACATGCCACCTCCTCCCATGCAGCAGCATGGGCCTGAGGGGTGCCCTGCCATCTACTGAGCAATGGCTCCTGATCAAGGTAGGCCTCGAAGAGTGCCTCCATCTTGGCCTTTGTGAAATTGGGCCTCCTTTTCTGCCCACCATCGTAGTCCTCCTCACCCAGACCTCGCTCATTCATTATTCAGCCTGTAAGGATGACAGTGGTTACCTGTGACTGTGCAATACAAAGCATGTCCCTGATACCACAGTCGAGACCCCCACACAGCATGCAACACACCCATAAGCTGCAGTAACTGAATATGGCTACTGCAGAACATTGTCACATCTATATAGTGCAATCCATGCAAATTAGGTGAGAAGCAACTTTAATTAGATGCAAATCATGCTACTGTGCCATTGAATGGCTGATCGGATGATTAGCATATGATGGCTGAATATCGCGACGTTGTGCTTTGCGCAGTTGTGTTGAACATGCTGAGCCAATGGCGCAGTTCTATGCCATGCGTAGTACACCTCTCTGCACATGCCCAGGTAGCTTACACAGGTGTCTGCCATGCTGATGACATGCTGTGCATGGTAGGCTATGCAGGGCATGGCCACCATTGTGCCAGTGGCGCTATAAAGAGGGTCACTACATGGCGCTGTGGCACAACTGCGCGATAGCTCGCTGTGGTGCTGGCACACAGGCAACCAATCATGCTAGATGCATAGTCATCTGATGGCACTGTCCATGGCCTTGCACCAGAGACCCATGACCCTGTGCCCGACTTTTTTCCCCCTTGGCGTTATACGTCCGGCATGGCTGCACCTCTATCGCGCTGTTCAGTAACATCGCGATAGGGAATGGTGGCGCAGTACCACGCAGCATTTCCACGTGGGGTACCGTGCTGCAGAGTGCCATATTTCCTGCTATAGTAGATGAGATGACACGCAGGAGAGCCCCACAATGGAGTGTCATTGAGTTGGCCAACCTTGTGGCCATTGTAGAGCCACACTATGGCCCACTGTTCAGTGATGAGGCACTGGACAGGGCCAGGACCCAGGTCTGGCAGGAGGTGGCCACTGACCTGGAGGTGGTAAATGGTTGCAGGAGGACCTCAGAGCAATGCAGGCACCATTATGGGGACCTCAGGAGGAGGGAGCCAGAGCTTGGCAGAAGACAACAGGAGAAAGGACTGCTGTGTGACTGAACTTCTCTGCTGGGACTAAAGTAGAAGAACTTTTGTATTTGGACCTTTAATTTAGGGTAAAAAAACTAACATACAAAAACAAAAAAAAGTGTGTGTTTGGGTTAACTGAACTGAATGGGTAACTGAAAAGTCATCTAGGTGTAAATCTCAGGTGACTGAAAGGACTTAACTGCTGTGAGGTTTAAATTACTTGTAGAAAGATCTGGTAAGTAGGGGGAGTGGCTTAGCTAGAAGGAAGCTACATTTAAAGACTGCCCTAGAAAGATTCTGCTAAGAGCATGGCAGAAAACAGGAGAAAGGACTGCTGTGTGACTGAACTTCTCTACTGGGCCTATATTGCCCTCCATCCCTCCCCTCCACCCAAAGCTAGTTCTATTTTTATAGGCACAGGATTTGACTGACAACAGGAACTTCCTGTTTAGGGGCAGGAAGTGAGTGAGCACAGAACCACCAAGGACCCACCATCCTAGAAGGGCAAGAGTAGCTCTCCGGCCCCCTCTAGCTGCTGGAGGTCTGCCTCTGCACAAGTAAGTGATCTACTGAGAAATATAGGATATTCTTGTCTCAGAACAGGACAATCAGGAGCTTGAGGCACTGAGGCAGAAAGTAAGGGAGAGAGAAAAAAGAGTAAAGTAAGGATTGCAAACAGTTAAGGGGCCAGAAATAAGACATGATTGAGTGGTGCAGTGCAGTGGCTGTGGAGCAGCAGTCTCCCGGGAGATGTTCTGGAGGATGCGGTGTTGTCCCATCTGCAGGCACCTCTCTGGGCTGAGGGAGGAGGTTGCTCATCTCCAGGCTGAGTTGGCCAGGATTTGTGGGACCTCCTCTTCCATCCAGGGACCACCAGTGCCACTGCCATTGCCTCAGAGGTTGCCAAGAAAGAGGAGCGGTTGGACCACAGTGGCTCAGGAGGGTGAGGTGGTGGAACATAGGCACATCCTCCAGTTGTACCTCTCCACCTTCCTATGCCATTCTGGCAAAGGTGGTTCCCTATGGAGGCACCTACAGTGGAGACCAGGAGGATGCTGAGAACCTCCACAAAGGAGACCCACAGGAGGGTGGCAGGGGACCCTGCAGGGGAATAAACAACTCTCATGGGGGACTCTGTTAGGAAGGTAGAACTGGGCAAGGAAGGGAGAGGGAGGTGAGCAGCCTGCCTGGCGCCATGGCTTGGAGGGACAGGGAGCGAATCCCCAGGATTGCCAGAGCAGCTGCACAGGGGAGGGAGCTGGATGTCATTGTCCACCTAGGGACAAATGACCTGGCTAAGAAAGGGATTAGAGAAGTGCAGGAAGAGTTTGTGGAATTGGGGAGGGGCCTTAGTCAAGTAGCACACACGGTAACCTTTTTGGAGGTGCTACCCATCTATGGCATAGGGTGTTCCGTACCATGGGATTCAATCAGTGGTTGAAAAACTGGTGTGGAGCTCAGGGATTTGGCTTCATTGGGGACTGGGGGTCCACCTGGAGTGATGCAAGCCTATACTGGCATGATGGGCTGTATCTGTCCAGGACGGGAACCAGGATCCTAGGTGATAGGTTTAAATGCTTCATTGGCAAGCTTTTAAACTAGCCAAGGGGGGAGGCACTGGAAAGGAGCAGGAAAATCCTAGCCCCCCCAAACAATCACGGTAGTAAGTGTAGCAAACACCAACATGGAGGTGTCGATAGGGAGAAGGGCAGGGGTAACTGGAGAAAGTGACAAAGGCAAGAAGGACAGGGATGGGGCAAAAGGGGGTAAGGCCATCAGGAAATGGAGGGTAATGAGTACTAATGCCGTAGTCTGGGCAACAAGCTCCTGAGCTGGTGGCCTTAATGGAAGAGGATGCCTGGATATTGTAGCAGTCACAGAAACATGGTACACAGAGAACCATGACTGGGATGTTAACATACCAGGCATATAACTTACAGGAGAGACAGGCAGGGGAAGAGGGGAGAGAGCCTCTATGTAAAGGAAGGATAAAAGCAACTGAACAAAAGAGTAAACAGGGAGGAGAGGAGGCACTGTGGGTCACCTTGGAGACTGAAAAGGACACCACAATCCGCACAGGGTTACAGACCCCATGTCAGGGGAAGGAATGGACAAGGATATGATGGAAGGCATTCTTAGAATGGCAGAGAAAGGGAGATACTGTTGATGGGAGACCTGAATATGCCAGATGTTAACTGAGCACATTTGCTGCAGCCACATCCAAGAGCAGGGCCATTCTTGATGCCCTACGGTGGCAGGCATTAGACAGCTAGTTCGGAACCACTCGTGAGGAGCAATCTTAGACCTCATACTCTCAAAGCGGGGCAGTGAGAAGATCTCAGATCTAGAAGTGGGTTGCCATCTGGGGACAAGTGACCATCAAACAGTGTGGTTCATGTTAAACTCAGCTACAGAATCAAGCCATACAAAAGTGAGGGTACTGGACTTTAGGGAGGGCTGACTTTGGCAAGATGGGAGAGTGCCTCAGAAAAGCAATAGCAAACAGGCTAGAAGGAGGTGCGGAGCAACAATGGGGAATTATCAAACTGCCATCACAGAGGCAACAAGCCTTTCTGTGAAGCAAATAAACAAATCAAATGAAAGAAAATCCACTATGGTTCTCAAGAGAGGTGGCTGTGAAAGTCAGGAAGAAAAGATAGCATTCCAGAAGTATAAGGAAACACAGAAGGAGCAGGACAGAGAGCTGTACCAGTTAAGGCAGAAAGAAGCAGGAGGGAGAGTCAGAATAGCAAAGGCCCAAACTGAGGAAAACATAGTCAACTCAGTTAAGAAGGGGATAAAACCTTTTATAGGTACATTAGCGAAGTAGAAAGACAAAGGGAGGATAGTGAGGCTGAATAGAATGAACAGTGGGTGGGCAGAGGGACAGTGAAAAGCAGAATACTGAATGAATATTTCTGCTCAGTATTCATAAAGAGGAGGGGAAGTGCCTAATCCAATTAACAGAAGCACTCTTGATAGGGGGTTCATCCCAGCCCTTTCACAGAAGAAAGGGTTCTACCAGAACTCCTAAAACTGAAGGTGGACAAAGCAATGGGGCCTGATGGAATTCACCCCAGAATTCTAAAAGAATTAAGGAAGGAACTAGTGAAACCACTGGCTACTCTTTTTAATAAATCATGGGAGGATGGTGTGGTACCAGAGGACTGGAGGAAGGCGGATGTAATTCCCCTTCACAAAAGTAGGACCAAGACAGAGGCAGGAAACTACAGACCTGTCAGTCTGACCTCTGTGGTAGGGAAAGTGATGGAGTCACTTCTGAAGGAAAGAATAGTTGAGTACCTAGGGGTCAGTGGAGCACAGGATCCAAGGCAGCATGGGTTCACAGCGGAAGGTCATGTCAGACTAATCTAATAGATTTATTTGACTGGGTGACCAAAGTAGTAGACCAGGGGGGCTGTGACATGGCCTACCTAGACTTCAGCAAGGCATTTGACAGTCCCACACAAAGATTATTAGTCAATTAACCAGCCTGGGAGTGGGTCCCAGGGTGGTAGCCTGGATAAAACATTGGCTGGACAACAGGACACAGAAGGTAATTGTAAATGGAGTCCGCTCTGAAGAAAGGGCGGCTACCAGTGGGGTAAGCAGGGTTCACTATTGGGTCCAGTCCTTTTTAATGTCTTCATCAGTGACATTGCAGAGGGACTGGAAGGAAAAGTATGCCTTTTTGCAGATGACACAAAGATCTGCAACACAGTTGATACACAAGGAGGCGTGGAAAGGATGAAAAGGGACTTGGCAAGGTTGGAGGAATGGTCAGACGTATGGCAGCTAGGATTCAATGCAAAAAGTGCAAAATAATGCACCTGGGAAACAAGAACCCAGGGAAGAATACACAATGGGTGGGAGGTAGTAACAACAACAAAACAGGAAAGGGACCTGGGGTAATCATATCAGATGACCTTAAGGTTAGCAAGCAATGTGAGAAGGCAGTAGGGAGGGCGGGGTATACTGGGATGTATAGGAGAGGCATCAGCAGCAGAAAACAGGAAGTTGTTATCCCTCTGTACAGACAGTTGGTGACACCCCATCTGGAATACTGTGTCCAGTTCTGGAGACCCCATCTCCAAAGGACATAGACAGGATAGAAGCAGTCAGAGGAGGGCAACTAAAATGGTGCAGGATCTGCAAGAGAAGCCGTATGAGGAGAGACTAAAGGAGCTTAATATGTATACCCTTGAGGAAAGAAGGGAGAGGGGGGACATGATAGAAACTTTCAAGTACCTCAAGGGAATCAACAAAGTCCAAGAGGGTAGCATCTTTCAGAAAGAGACTTGCAAGAACAAGGGGACACGATTTAAAGATAGGAGGGCAGTTCAGGGGCAATGTGAGGAAGTATTATTTCACAGAGAGGGTAGTGGATGCATGGAACAGCCTTCCTGAGGAAATTGTGGGGTCTAAAACTGTGGGAGAATTCAAGAATGCATGGGACAGACATAAGGCAATTCTTGTGGGGGGCAGGAAGATATAGGCTGTTGGTTAACTAGGATCTGTGGCCTATCCTGTAGTTGGGGAAATGGGCAGACTAGATGGGCCTAGCGGTCCTTATCTGCCATCAAAGTCTATGTTTCTATGAGCTAGTTGTCTCTCTGTGGTCGCATGCCAGGAGGGGCATGGTGCCTCATCCAGGTGGGTGATACGTCTACACACTTGTATTGTCCATATGGGTAACACTGTCTTATGTGTCCAGCACATAGGGGAGGGATAGTCTAGGGTTGGCTGTGGTGGTGTTTACAGGTTATGGGGTGGGTGGGTCTGGCTGGGTGGGTGGGCACACACATTGGGGCAGGGGGACTTTGCTTTGGGATTGTACTGATGTTTTTCTCTGCTGGTTTCCCCCACGGGAATGGACGAGTGGCAGTGGATGGGGGAGCGGCAGTGGAGGGAGGAGGATGCAGCGCACAAGAGTCGGGGACCAGCACCACCAACATCACCAGCCCGATGAGGGTGGGTGCCATGACACCATGATTACTATTGCATGCTGTGTAACAGGGTGGGAAGCAGGGCATGGCCACCATCCATGGACACCACTGCCATGCACGTGACTTGTGATAGTCAGCACTGTCCAGTGGCACTGCATGTCTGGGAGTGCATCAATAGTGGTCCATACATGCACTGGGCACATGGCTGTGGCACTGCCTGCACACCGCATAGCCACATTACTGTATGGTCTTGGTGGTGCTGTGCAGGACATGGGCAGTGGGTGTGTGCAGTGGTCCACATGGCTGTTGCTGCCTGATTGGGCATGTCTTGTGGACATGGTCACTGTGGGTGGGCGCACACCATCACAGGAGCATGGCACATGGCTGTATGCCATGCATAATGGGTGGGCTGCAGGGGGATGGACAGTCACATCTATTGACTCTGATCCCTCATCCTAGGTGAACGGCTACTCCTGCAGATACAGCAGGTTGTGCAAGAGCTGCTGCAGGTGGCAAGGGAGTCCCTGCAGATCCTGAGGGACATGCACCAGCATGGGGTCAGGAGGAGGAGAAGGGCCAGATGACAGCACCAAGCGGGAGGAGGACCAGGCTGGCCACTGATGTCCCCATGTGCCTACTAACACCTTCCCCCCTTTGACCAACCCTCACACCCCATCTTCCCTCCATATGTTCACCCCTGCCCCTTACCCACCCCAACCTTGTTTCTGTCCCTCCCCCCATATGTACATAGTTCTGTATATAGTTTTGTTTTATATGTTGCAATATAAATATTTTGATATGAATACTGTGGTGGTCTCTGATTTGCAGCTGGCTATAGGTGCTCAGCTGCAGTGGTGTGCATGGCATCTGGGGTGGTGCAGTCATGGGTATGTGTGTGGGGAAGTGTCTATGGTGTGGGAGTAGCTATCAGTCGGTGTCTGTGGTGTGTGTGTTCATTGTGCATTGCATTACTGTGTGCAGTGGTCCATGGTGCATGCTCTGTTTCCGTTGTGCCCCTGTCAACCCATCCTTGGCCTGTGCAGCTGACACCCTTGCATATCTGTGGCCTGCAAGGTCTGCTGCCATGTCAGTGGTGGCTGTCCATGCAGGTCATCCACTGTAACCGTCACAATGCTGGGTTGTCTCTTGTCACTGGTGTGGTGCATGTTTGCCTCGGGTGACACTGTGGCCTCCACAGTTGCTGTCCCACCTCCTTGCTGTGGCTTGTGTGTTGCAGGGGCTGTGCACCACTGTCTGTGACTTGTGCTCCATGCATATGATGGTGACGTATGGGACCACAGTGCCTGCACAGGATGGGTGTCACTTCTGTGCCATGGAGGACTGCAGGCTGTGTGCTCAGTTTTCATGGGCCCACACTGGGGGCTTGGTTGCGACTCTACTGTGTCCCTGTGTTATTGTCCCCTTGGGCATGGGTGTGTTTACCCCTGCACTGTGTTGCATCCGGTGTGATGCATGCTTCCACGTACCACTGTGGGTGTCTGTGCTGGCTGCTGTGGCTAGTGGTGGGTTGGGATGTGTCACTTGTCTACTGTGCAGGGTGCTGTATCAATGGTGGTGGTGTCCGCGGCATGCCTTTCCCGTGTTGGGTACCTCTTGTGCTGATGCATGGTCGGTCTCTCAGCTGTGCCTCAGGGGGATTGTGCGTGTTGGCACTGTCTGCCATTGTTGCATTGCCGTGTGCTGCCACCCACTGCTGGGTGCTCATGGTGGGGCAGGCTTGTATGGTTCTGTGGTACACGAGGTTGCAGTGTGACAGTGGGGGTGGCGGTATGCATGGGGTTTCCTGCAGTGGTGGTCACTGCTCATGGGGGAGTGTCTGGGGGTCGCGGTGCAGGGTGTGCTGTGCACTGGGGGGCTGGTGTGGCATGGGGTGGTCCGCCCTCCTTGTGTGGCAGTCTCAGCTTGCTGGTGGGTGTGCTGGGGTACCATGGCCCAGCTGTGCATTGTTTGCTTGTCCCCATGGGCAGGTGGATATTCCAGCCCTCCCCCACTTGTGCTGTGCTGGGGGTGTTGGGGCGCATTGACAGTTCTGCTGTGTGTTCCTGTGTCCATCTGTGGCATGGGTGGTGGGCCCCTACCGCCCTGGTTGTGCAGTTACATTGCTCTGCTGCTGGGGGACTCCCTGCTTGCACTATGGCACCTCTGGGCTGCTCAGCTGGACATCCCTTGTTGCGCCATAGCGCATCGTATCTGCTCAGCTTCCCCTTCCTAGTTGCGCTATGGCACAGGTTGTGAGATATTCAGACGTTAGCTGTTGGCGCAATTTGGCTTGCTCCTTTTTTCAGTATCGCATTTATTGCGCGTGGGCACAATGGACTTGTGCTTGGTCCTGCTATTGCACACTTTTTGGGCACAGTTTGAATATCCAGCCCAAAATGTTAATTTTGACATTTTTGACAGTCCCTATCTCTGCACCTGCACATCTGACTGCAACAAAACTTGCCACATCCAGAGATTATTGGTCCCCAATGGTACATGAAAAAGTTCCTGTGAATCAGTGTAACAGTAGCAAAGTTATTAAAGTGCAAAATTTTGAGTTTAACATAGAAGTGACCATTGACCCCAACTATAGAGGAGCGACCACACCCCTATAATATATATTCATTGCAAAAAACTCCATTAATGCATCAGTTAGGATTACTATTACAGTGAAAAGGTGTGGAAATTTGGTGTTGGGGTTCCCAACCCTACCACCCCAACCCACCCTCCACTCTCCACATACCAACAGGTGTCAGGGTGTGCCTTGTGGTCATTGGGCCTAACTCTCACCCCATTCCATCTGTTAGGAAACTGAGATGGCAAAATATAGGAGAATGGGGAGAGAGTTAAGCCCAACAACTCCAAGGCACACCCCAAAAGTTCCACAACACTGCCTGAAGCTTGATGTGGCAACATGCAAGAATTCCACACTCTATATACTAGAGAGCTGTTTGAGCAGTACAAGCCGATCAACAAGTAGGTAATGCAGATGCATGATTGGGAAACTCAGGCAGCCATGCCATTGAGTCCACCACAATGGATGTTGATGGATAGTATACTCCAAGTTCTCCATCCACTTGAATAGGTGATGCAAGTTGTGAGCTCAGAAAATGCATGCTTGAGCCAGGTGATACCATTGCTGCATGTACTTCACCAGGCACTTGTCAATGTAAGGGGGCAATCTGAAGTGGCAGCAGACTTCAGTCAGTGTGAGCAGAGCTGGCTGACTGCATCATTAAGCTCTCTGATGATGGTCCCAGGGTGATCCACATTAACACCTCTGAGGCATGCATCCTGGCAAGCCTGCTTGATCCCAGGTACAGGCATGACATGACGTAATTTCTTCCAGGTGGGAAGGTTGATCTGGATCACTATATTGTGATCCTGTGTAGCAAGGCAAAAAACTGGATGAGTCACTCAGAGCATAGGGTCAAGAAATTGGTAGCTGTAGATAAACCTAAAGGTGCAACAGCCCCTCAGACCGTATCCTTCTCTTCCTCCAGTATGGTGGCTACTCCTGCAATCTCATCCTCACATAGCACTGGTGGTTCAAATGATCTCTGGGCCATATGGTGCAGCCATATCTGGATGACCCACAGCAGCTCAGCATAGATGATGAACCCCAGGAGTACTGGCAAGGTGAGCTTGAAATCTGGTCTGTACTTGCAGCTACCTCACCTGCCACTGTACCGCTGTAAGCTCAGAAAGGGTATTCAGTGCTGCAGGTTCCATTGTAACTGACCACTGCAGCCGCCTGTCTGATAGGAATGTTGAGTTTCTAACTTTTGTGAAAATGAACTCACATTTCCTCCACAAGCAGTACATCTTGTCATCAACTCCAAGAATCCATGATCCTGCTGAAGAAGGCGATGTGCAGCAGAACTCATCAGAGGATGAGGAGAGTGGGACAGTGCCATCCGATGATGAAGGCACAGCTGAGAGTTTTGAGGTGTCCTGAGTAGGAGACAGAACACGTGTGGGTGGTGTGAACAGATGTTGTTCTACGAGGTACCCTGATACCTGTTTGTATCAGCAGTTGCATTATCAAACAAACAGGGCAGCTGGATTCAGTGTGTGCATTGCAGAAGTCATCAACTGCTGTTACAAAACAAAGTTGGTGATGAGCAAATGATTACTACAACCTGATCAATGCTGAAAATCCACACTGACATTACCTGCATTTCTGTAGTTATAACACTACAGTATTTGCATGTTTTCTAGTTGGCCACTGTTCAGCCCCCCCCCCCCAAAAAAAGAGTCTCAAATGACACTGCACTCTGAAGTAGAAGTAGGATGAGATGCTGTACTTATTTCAAATCCAAAACTTTTATTTTGTGAAATAATTCCAAAGACAGAAAGCCCGTCTCACCAACGTGGAGTATACTCTCCTACCCAACTTGCCCCAGCGCTTCGACCAGGGAGTGGTCTTAGGAAGTTGGGTAGGAGAGTATACTTCTGGGTTTGAAATAAGTACAGTGTCTCATCCTACTTCTACTTTGCAGCGCAGTGTCATTCGGGACTTCTAGTCAATCCCCTTCCACTGCACTGAACTCCTTAGAGTGCACATAGCACCACATTCTGGGAACCCTCCCAAAAATGGCTGCAGACATTGTTCTTGTCCGGAAATGTTGAGTTTTTACAAGTTTCCCAGTTGGCTGCTGTTCAGTATCCCCCATGAAAAAAAGAAAATAATTGCTGTGGACATTGTTCTTGTCCGGATTTGAAATGTTCAGTATTTACATGTTTCCCAGTTGGCCACTGTTCAGTGCCCCCCCAAAAAAAAACTTAACCTTGAAACCCAGTAAATAGATTTATGACAAGGAAGTATGACTTATGACAAAATAGTTTTATATTTTCAAAAAAATAAAGAACAACTTATAACAAACATCCATGCAGATAATAACAAGGAAAACACAACTATTCAAGTGGAATGAAACCAGTCAATAAGAGATTCAAAACAATTATTTACTGTACATGGCAAGATTCAAAAGCAATAACATCAACTCAAGACAAACACACAACAGTCAGAACACATCATAATGAAAACTATTTACGAGTTTGAGAAACAACTGCTAGAAAAAACTAAATCACCAATGGTGTCGGTGGCCAAGCGAGGGCTGGTTCTGTGCCCTCCTCCTTAGAAACATAGAACACAGAAACATAGAATTTGATGGCAGATAAGGACCACTTAGCCCACCCAGTCTGCCCATTTCCCTACCTAATGGATAAGTTGCAGATCCTGGCTAACCAACAGCCTACTTCCTCCTACCCCCAACCCCTAGAATTGCCTTATGTCTGTCCCACACATTCTTGAATTCACCCAGTATTTGACACCACAACCTCTACAGGAAGGCTGTTCCATGTATCCACAACCCTCTCCATGAAAAAACACCTCCTCACATTACCTCTGAGCCGTCCTTCTTCTATCTTTAAAGTGTGCCCCCTTATTGTTGCACGTCTCTTTTTCTGGACTCTTGGACTTTGTTGATTCCCTTGAGGTGCTTGAAAGTTTCTATCGTGTCCCCCCTGTCCCTCCTTTCCTCGATGGTATACATATTAAGCTCCTTAAGTCTTTCTTCATATGTCTTCTGGTGCAGACCCTGCACCATTTTAGTTGCCCTCCTCTGGACCATTTCCATCCTGTCTGTCCTTGCGGAGATTGGATTTCCAGAACTGCATGCAGTTGGAGTCAACTTTTTTAAGAACCACAGCATCTTTTCTTGGTTGGCCTCTATTCTGGTGATACAAGCACCCAGTGTGGCTATCTTCTTTATTTTAACAATTTTTATGTGGTGTTGGGGTTACTGCTCCTTCTTGGCCACATGGTGCTGTAGATGGCTGTAGCCCTGCTGCTGCTGTCACTTTCTGTGAGGGGCCATGCTGCTGCTGGTTCTCCCTCTCTGCCAGCCTTGCAAGCCCCCACTGAATCTTTTGCATATGGTTTTTAGTCCATGTGCTGGTTGTCATCTGCTGGGGCTGGACCTGCTCTTCCAGTGGGATGGGCACTGGTGGTGGCAGTGTGTTGGTGTTGTCTCCAGTACAGAAAGAAATATGCAGTTTTAGCAGAATGCACCATGCAAGTGTGACTGTCAGATTAATGTAATCATCAGTAGTTGTAGTACACTACTCTAGTCTATCCAATATCCAGTGTCACCTCATTGTACCCTGACCATCCGGTGATGCCATGGCTTACAGCATCTGTATTCATTCACCTACTCTCCTTGGACACTGTTGTATGTGTTACTCCCCACCACACCACATCCAGAGAGGTTGGGGAGTATAAAGGCCATGAGTGTGTAAAAGCTGAGGTCTAAGCAATGTTTGAACAGCACCAACGTGCTGCAGTATACTGTTTCCTCCCCTCATGTTGTGTGCACCTCCAGTACTGGGTCTCAAAGATGATAGTGTAGCACCTACTGGAAGGCCCTCCCCACATGCAGTCATCTACATTGTGTTTTTGCACACACTCAAGTCCACATATATAGCTGAATGTGAAGATGTTACAACCCTATATAACCTGTTCTGGTATGGGAATTTGTCTCTGTAAATAGCATGTAGCATAAAAAAAGAGCATGAACTCTCCTTTCCAACATATGGTGACTACATGTTTAGTGAAAAAAAAAAAGGGAATCGTATCATGTGCATGGTGGTTCACTTGACCTACTACTAAGTTGGAATACTACTAAACAGTGTATGCTGTAACATATACAGCATGTGTATCTCTCTCCTCTAGAGGACCCCTAACTGGACACTGTACACAGTATTATACTCAGGATGAAAGATGTGCTGGTGGTGTTTGTCAGAGGTTGTGTCATGCGTTTAACACATGAAAGGAAAATGAAACAGTAGTAGGCACTAGTAGCAGTCAAGGGCCGCTTCAAGGGGCAAGCATTGCTCATATAAATTAGCGTGTATACAATAAAAACTCAACTAAAACAGCACACAATTAAACTGCACAGTCAAATATATATAGAGAAACAAACTATTATGTCACTACTCTTAAAAAGCACATTCAGGGCTTCATATTCCTATGGAGACAGCCAAATTAAGTACACCCAGAGGAGTCCAAACTCATATTTAGTTCAGAAATATAATCAAGGGTTCAGCATACTCCTGTCTCCATATACTGAGGGAACAATTATTCTGACCCAAGAAAAAAGATGTATGCCTCAAAATATGGGTCCTTAATTTAAACGGACATTAATGACTTCCTGAACAAACCGGAGTCCATATTTCTGAAAAGTAGTAGAGGTTTTGTTATTACACACAAGTCAGTATTTTAAGTGGAGTTCCAGGGCTCCTTTATACTCAGGATGTGAAAATTTGCTATGCCATGCCATAAAGCCAAGTTATATTTAATATAAAAAGTCTGTCAGACCAATCAAGAAATAGCAGTTCAAGTTAACTAGTTAGAATCCCACTATTTGATATCAAAATGGGGGTAAACCAGCCTCAAATGCAGCAGTGCTCTGTTTTTAGGGAAAGGGAGAAGGAAATGCTTTATATCACATTGAGTCACTAGGAGTAGCATCTCTACTGTAGCAGCAAAATAAAAGGCTAAATAACTTTTTTAAATATGTACCTTAACTACAGACTTTAGGAAGCAGAGTTCTGGGCACAATGTTAAGTCTTCAAATAACAATATTCAGGATCCTGTCTCCATGGGACACGGTTCAACCTCGGGTGAAGAAACTCGGAACAGTACCTCACAGGGAAAATACCCTTTGTCAAATCACCAACAGTTGCCAATGTAGTGTCCCACAGGGCCCTCTAATTAGGCCATCTCACTCCAGGTTTGTAAGGCAAAATTGTCTTCCATTCTTTTTGCCACCAGATGGTGCCTAGGGCTCAATCACTTTCCTATGCAAAGCTCTCTCCACTGGCTCCCACATTCTCCAAATCCTGCTCCCATCACTGGTATATAGCAGACTCCAGGAATCTGGGAAGTAAAGCACAAAAACATGGCTCACCTGTGTGTAGTAAGCTTTTATACTATTTAGTAAAGGACCCCCCAGCCCTTAGGTGAAGATGGCATACTGTACCTTTTAATAGTCCTATTTTAGCATCTCAGCACTTATAGTGCAACATCTGTCATCTGTATCAGATGTTTCCCTGGTCTACCAGGTTTCAGGCACTTCTCTGGCTCTGGATTCTAATTCTATTTCTGGTAATGGGATGGCTTTAATGTGGATCCCACATAAGTGGTAGCTCCTTTCACCACACCAACTGGCAGTCAGCAAGCACAAAGAGCACATCTGATGGAGCTGAGGAGCATTGCAGCCATTTAAATGCAGCTCCCCACTATTGGGTAAATGTCTAACAAATGTACAAAGCCCATATAAAACAAAAAGTTCCACTTGAATGGCTCATGGCCTTAATGGACAAAAGTCTGTTGCCAGATAAATGTTTATGGAGCTTAACCAGCAGCACACTATAATAAGCTGAAAACTAAAGTGTCCATAAGTGTAGCAGCGCTTTAGCTTCTGTGCAATAAACCAAATATCATTTAAACATGAGTTTCATTCACCAGTAAAAAATAAATAAAAAAATGCAACTTATTTGAACAAAAGACTTTATAAGTGCACATCAAAGATGGAGCTCCTGTGAGGAGCGGAGCAGCATTGCGGCCATTTTGCTGCTCTGCCCCCCCCAGTTCAAATCAGTGTTGTAAGTTGGAACACATAACAGTAAAGCAGCACTGCAGTACTCAAACACATTCCATCCTGTGGAGAAGGCAAACTGCCAATTTAAGCACAGAACACAACAGATAATCACATGAAAGGAGTTGAAGAGGAATCGCACTAAGGGGTTCCCTTCCCTTCCCTTCCAGAAAACTACACATTATATATTCAGATAATGAGTGCTGTTGGAAATTATCTTGATGGAGTGACACGACTGCTCAGGGTGAGGATTGCAAATCCAAATGCATATTGTACAGCACACATTTGCATTGGATGCCACAGCACTGCTCACAGTTTGCTGCAGGGGATGCAATGAGGGGATGTATGGAGCAGTGGGCACTGGGCAGTCCTGCCCACTGACCTGACCAGCACTCCCACTGTACAATATGGATGCCAATGCTGATGGTAGGCATGACACACACGGCAAGTCACATATAGCCACAATAGAGACAGTTGCTATGCACATGATTGCAGAAGCAATAAGTGTTAACAATGTCCTGGTTGGACAACAAGTTTTATGTATTTTGTTTTACCAGGAGAGACACACTAAGCTGAACACTTGTTTACAGGTTCAGCCTGGGAGCACAAGGAAGTTAAATAACTTGCTCAGAGTCTCACAATATGCAAGTGGGAGCTGTGGGATTCAAACCCAGGTCTCCAGGTTTGCAGCTCAGATCCTCAAACTACTGCTCTATACTGCCTCCTTAACACAACAACCAATTAGAAAGCAATCCAAAATGGATGCAACATCCCTTCAGTTCATGCACCTGTCCCTGAAAATATATATGTGAAATATGGTGATGCTCTGGCATACGTGTGCAACTTAATGGCACTGTTACAGACTAAGCACGTCTGTAATGTGACACACACACACCCACCCATCACAAAGAGGGGTTGTTGTCAGCTCAGGGGGCATACATCATGCATGATACCACAGGCAACTACTAGGGCTGTGCTGAATGCAAAATTCAGCCAGTGAAATTAGCACAGAATGACCATTCTGACAATGGAATTTCTGCCAGTATTTCACTGGTTCTTCTGTGGAATTCTGCCTACTGTGATCAGCAGAATAACACTCCACAGAACAGCATTTTTCTGCAGAACAGTATTCCGAAACAATTTCCACTGACAATGTTGAGATCCGTGGAATAATATCCTGCAGAACAACATTTCTTTCTTTGGGAAATCATTCCACAACTGTTTTCTGCCATGGAATCCCTGCATTTAGTTTCCGGCAAAATTTGGCTGAATTTTGGTGGAATTAAAATTCTGTAGAATTTTGTTCTGCTGGAACCTGAAAATTCCACACAGCACTAGCAACTATGGTAACAAAACACAGCAATTTCCTGTTCTTCTTATTTTGTTATTTCAATTGAATTATGAAAAAGGCTCACATTACATGCAGTGTATCAGGGTAACAGGGTAACCCTACCTACCCCCACCCCCTTTTCCGTGTTCCATTATGCTAGCTCTACTTCTTTTTTCCAGTCACCTGATATACTCTCATAAAAGCCAATTAGGACCTATAATTTATACATTATGCCTGCTATACCCATTGTCTCCTTTTCTTACAGGTTAAATGGTTTTAATGTGCCTTGTATATATGTAAATTGTTATATATTAGCACTTTATGTCATTGTACTACTGTTTATGTTTTTCTTGTCTATGTAATAATACTTGCACTTCTTGACCACTCAGGTCCATCTTGTAAATGAGCTACGCTCAATGATGTTCGCCTGATTAAATAAAGATTTTGATTGATTGATTGAACAGTTTATTGTTTTATTATTATTGTTTTATTGAAAAATGTTTCACCAGGAAAGGCATGCTGAGCAAAAAGATGCTCGTCTCACGGTGCGACCTGGGGGGAGGGTTACAGAGGAGGCAGGTATACTTACAGTAGATGAGTTTAGCAGTAATGCGATAGACAATATACATCGATTGGAGGTATTACAGATGAACTTTTTACATACGGAGAGGAATACAGAACAATGAATAGTACCGACAGGGTAAATATGACATAGGTAAAGGCAAGGTAAGAGCAGTATAAACATTGCACAACAGGGACAGGGTAAACACGTCACAGGTATACATATCAAGTGTACAGGCATGGTAGAAGCAAGGCATAGCAAACAATACAAACACGTCAGGGGTATACATATCAAGTGTACAGTCATGGTTGGAGCAAAGCAAATGCTACAGGGGAGGAGTGAACATACAATGGATACTCTAAGGGGAAAAACATTAGTTACATAAGTGCCATTAGCTTACTAGTGTGACAGGTCAGAACTTGAGTGCCTGTGCAGCCATGAGCAGCAGGGGGAAGCACAGGAGCCTGATGAATTTGGGGGGGGAATAGTATGCTTAGGAGCGTGGGGGTAGGTAAAGGTGATGTGAGAGGGAGGGTGAATGGTATTGGTGCAGAGGGTGAGGTGGGGAGGAGATAGGAAGGAAGAGGAGGTTTAAGGAGTAGGAGGGGGGGAGTAAGCATGAGTGTAAGCACATGGAGCAGTATATAAGCCAGCCAATTTGGCTATTGCCAGGCTGTTGGTCAGGCTCTGGGAGGTAGCTGAGGGAGAGATAAAAGGTGGAGGGAGTTCAGGGGCAGTTGCAATTTGTTGTGAGAAAGTTAGTGAGGGCAGAGGATAGGGAGTATTTGGATGATGAGTGATGGATCTGAGCAGGTAGGCTATTCCAGAGTTTGGGGAAGAGGTAGGAGAAGGCCGATTGGCCGGCGGTGGTCTTTCGGTGGGGATGGATAATAGCCTTGTGTCTGTGGATCTGAGGGTGTGAGTGGGGGTAGGTGGGGAAGTTAGAAAGGATGCTAGGTAGGGTGGGAGGGAGCCAAGCCAGAAGTTAGAAGTGAATTTTACAGTGTGGAGTAGGCGCCGGTTGCTCAGGGTTGGCAGGGCCAGTGAATGGTAGAGCTCACAGTGATGTGAGCGAGGGGGGACATCTAGGGCAAAGCAGCAGAACACATTAAAGAGGGCGTCCAGTTTGGCTAGAGTGGTCTTTGAGGTGGAGTTATAGACTACGTCACAGTAGTCGAAGGTGGGTAGAATCATTTTCAGGACTAGATCAAGTCTGATGGGTAGCGAGAGGGAGGAGTGGTTCCTATAGAGGGCCCAGAGTTTAGGGCAAAGTTTGGAAGTGATGGCATCTATGTGTGTGGTAAAGGAGAGGTGGCGATTGAGCCAAACCCCTAGATACCTAAAGGAGGGCACTTCTTCGAGGATAGTATTGTTTAAGGTATGGAAGATCAATGGATGGGTGAGTTTGGAAAGACGTTGCCTTGTGCCGAAAGTCATAGAGACAGTTTTCTTGGGATTTAGGGAGAGTTGATTGGTATTGAACCAGTGTTGGATTTTGTTGAAATCCGCTTGTAGTTTGGAAGTGAGTCATGATCTGTGGAAGGCAAGAGGATGTGGGTGGATGAGGACACATGCAGCTGATCTATTTTTTGACCACATTTATAGGGTTCTGAAAAGAACCTTTGTTTACACTAATATTTGATAAACACTCTGACAGTCTTAGAGGACTTTGAGGATTGCATCTCGAAGGTCTCCCAGCAAATGACAATTGCCAGCATGCGAGAAATGTACACCGTCTGGTAAGTATAGCCAATCATAACAGTGCTTAACATAGAAACATAGACTTTTACGGCAGATAAGGACCACTTAGCCCACCCAATCTGCCCATTTCCTTACCTATTGGATAAGCTGCAGATTCTAGTTAACCAATAGCCTACTTCCTGCAACCCCCGACTATAATTGCCTTATGTCTGTCCCATGCATGTTTGAATTCCCCCACTGTTTTAGACCCCACAACCTCTCCAGGAAGGCGGTTCCATGTGTCCACCACTCTCTCTGTGAAAAAGAATTTCCTCACATTACCCTTTAGCCATCCCCCCTCTAACTTTAATTGTGCCCCCTTGTTCTTACACATCTCTTTTTCTGAAAGATGCTACCCTCCTGGACTTTGCTGATTCCCTTGAGGTACATAAAAGTTTCTATCATGTCCCCCCCGGCCCTCCTTTCATCAAGGGTATACATATTAAGCACTCTCAGTCTCTCTTCATATGGTGTCTGATGCAGACCCTGCACCATTTTAGTTGCCCTCCTCTGGACTGCTTCCATCCTGTCTGTCCTTGCATAAATGAGGTCTCCAAAACTGCATGCAGTACTCCAGATGGAGTCTCACCAACTGTCTGTACAGAGGGATAACCACTTCCCTTTTTCTACTTGTGATGCTCCTCCCTATGTATCCCAGTATCCCCCAGATCTCCTTACTGACTTTTCACATTGCTTACCCACCTTTAGGGCATCTGATATGACTACACCCAGATCCCTTTCCATTATTGTCGTTAGTAACTCCCCTTCTATTGTGTACTCTTCTCCTGGATTTTTATTTCCTAGGTGCATTACTTTGCACTTCTTTGTATTGAATCTAAGTTGCCATGTGTCTGACCATTCCTCCAACCTTGCCAAGTCCCTTCTCATCCTTTCTACCCCCTTGTGTATCAACTCTGTTACAGATCTTTGTGTCATCCACAAAGAGGCATACCTTTCCTTCCAGACCCTCCTAATGTCACCTATAAAGGCGTTAGAGGACTGGACCCAGTACTGAGCCCTGAGGTACTCCACTAGTAACCCCCCTTTCTTCAGAATGTGTTCCATTCACTATTACCTTCTGTGTCCTGTTGTGCAGCCAGTTTGCTACCCAGGCTACCACCCTGGGACCCACTCCCAGGCTGGCTAACTTGATTATTAATCTTTTGTGCGGGACTGTGTTAAATGCCTTGCTAAAGTCTAGGTAGGCCATATCTACAGCCTCTCCCTGATCTATTACTTTGGTCACCCTGTCAAAGAAATCGATTAGATTCATCTGACATGATCTTCCTGCTGTGAATCCATGCTGCTTTGGGTCCTGTGCCCTGCTGGCCTCTAGGTACTCAACAATTCTTTCTTTCAGAAGTGATTCCATCATTTTCCCCACCACTGAGGTCAAACTAACAGGTCTGTAGTTTCCTGCTTCTGCCTTGCTCCCACTTTTGTGAAGGGGAATCACATCTGCCCTCCTCCAGTCCTCAGATACCACCCCACCTTCCCATGATTTGTTAAAAAGCGTAGTTAGTGGTGTCACTAGGTCCTCCCTTAGCTCTTTTAGGATTCTAGGGTGAATCCTGTGAATTTCTGGGTGGCGTATAGTAAACATTCCATACATGCGTAGAAAAGCAGATATTTGTATGTTGACTTTTCTTCAAGCTCTGTCATACAGATACATGTGGTGTTCTGCTTGCCAGGCCCTACACTCTGTAATATCTGAAAATATGATTATACAGGCAGGCAACATACTCATAATAGAAGCAAGGTCCAATTTTGCCTCTGTTACTAAATCTACCCAGCGTTTGGTGCCCAAATCATTGCCTCCAAGATGTATTAGCAGTATGTCAGGATAAGGCTGAGTACTCAAGTCTGTGCATGGTTGGCATGAGGTGTTCCCACTTCATTCCACCCCTTCCAAACCATTTCAGAGTAATTTTGGAGCTGCAGGTTTCTCCCAAAATCACTATTGTGAGCATACTCGGATGCTCGTCTCACGATACTGCTTCCAAATATCCACAAAGTCCTTTTGTGATTTTCTGCCATTCTGAGTTTTTAAACTCAGAACTGGACAGAGAACTACCAAAAAAGTCAGTGTTCACCCTGCAGTGGCTAGGCAGTAGTGAAAGTAAAACTGATATTTTCCCTCTTAACTTCAAGCCAGCTTCACTGGCCTGATTCATAACACACAAATAAAGAAAAACAATTGGCTAGTACTCTGACTTCATTAACCAATGTAAGCTATGCAGTCATTATTACTAGACTTCTGCTGCAGCTAAAATGAGCAAACACTGAGAGGTGGGACATGTATCCTTTTCATAGGCAGTTTTAAATGATTACAACCGCAGAAACATGTCTGATTGGTTCCCTCTTCTGTTATGGGTCCACGTGCAGCTTCCTATCTCCCTCTATTTGCAGCTGTATCTGTACAAGTTAGTACTCAACTATTCTCTTACTTTAAACACTTATCTAGGTTATACAGCAAGTTAGATGATTACAAGTAACATTATCAAATACAGCACTGAAAAACATTTTGATTAATAGTATTTACATGTTGCTAACACTTTTTTATCATACTGGAAAAACGCATAATAAAATATACTGTACTTACAGTTTTTGAAATGCTGCTGTCAGTTGGCACTAAGATGGCTGCTGTTGACTTCTTCTTCAGTGTTGTCCATCTCTGATTGGCTGTCTCAGATGGCCTGACAAATCTTACATTACATTGGTAGAACAAGTTGTCACTCAAATACAATCAGATCTGATTTGATAATGAATGCATTTTCCACTCCCAAGTGTTAAATTTGTGACACTTTCAAATGCACGAAAGTAATTTGTGACAGTATTGAATGCATGAAAGTACTTTTTGAGATACTTTAGAATGCATGAAAGGAACTTTTGTGAAACTTTCGAACTTCGACATTACTTTTTACCACACTGTCGAATGCACGAAAGTAACATTTGTGACACTGTCGAATGCATGATGCTACTATTTGTGACACTTTCATGCCTGGCCACATATGCGCAAACCATGTGACCTGTAGGCGCAACCGTATAATTCCAGAAAAAGCGTAAATGCATGCGCAGATCATGCTTAATAACTCCACAGCCGTATATCTGACCAGTACAAAACCTGGCAAATCCCAAGGCGTATGGGTCTTGATCATGGTGCCCAAATTTCAGGCAAACCCATCAAATGGTTGCAAAGTTATTAAGGTACAACATTTTGGGTTTAACATGTAAATGGCTCCTCAACCCTAACTATGCCTGTGCACTTACATTAATGTTACTGTTGCCCTTTCCGGTTGCGGTTCCATACCTGTTTCACTTACCGTTGATGTCTGCGCCACCATGTGCATTATCCTTTGCATTTTCATTTGTGCTTGCGTTTCTGTTATTTTTTTGTCATTTGTGTCTACAGTACTGTTTCTCTTTCTGTTTCATTTTGTGTCACCATGCCCATTGACATTTCTGTTTGCAGGCACCATGTTACTATGTGACAAAACATCACGTGGCAGACCATTCCCGTCTATGCCACCATGTGCGTTATGCTTTCTGTTCTCATTCGAGCTTGCATTACCATGTGCGCCACTGTTAGCACTTCTGTTTGTGTTGCTGTTCTTGTTACTATGCCACAAGACATCATGAGCCCCGCGCTCCTGCCTCTGCATTACATTCACTATTTCTCATTATCATTCTCAAAAAGAAGGGAAATTAGAGGCAAAAAACTCTGTTTAATGCATTAGTTAGGGTTGTTCCACAGTGACAAAAGTGAGGCAATTCGCTGTTAGGGTTGAAAACCCCTCTTGGACCCCCCCACCCTCCTACCCAGCATTGGGGTGGGTCCTAACTCTCACCTCATTCTCCTATACTTCTGCTGCTTTACACATGTCATGGAGTGAGAGTTAGGTCCAATGACAACCAATGTGCATCCCGGTGTTAAACCTTGTTCAGGAAATGGTTAACCTCTTTATGTATGTCAATAAAAGATTAACATAAGGCTGTTAGAATGTTTGCAGCCGATCAGAAAGCTCAGTTTCTGAGACCCTTTTTATAATTAATTAATAGGGCATGACAAGGGGTTATGTTAATGGTCTGTTGATCACGTTCTAGGGGTGTACTGTGGCACAAGGTGTGGCTGAGTGCCACATGTGTGTACAGGGTGATTAACTGACCTTTAACACAATTCTTGGGAGTGACTTATTGCTATTATAATGCAACATGTTTTTATACAGTTGTTAACCTTGTTTAGTATATCGTTAACCTCTTCATGTATGGTAATAAAAGATTAACATAAGGTTGTTAGGATGTTTGCAGCTAATTAGAAAGCTGCGTTTCTCAGACTCTGAAGTACACATAGTAGTGGCTGCATGGGTACATGTATAGTCACAGCTGTGTGCTGTTCAGTGCTGTTGTGTGGCACCTTGGTATAGTAATAATGACTGCATAAGCAGAGGAAGAGTACATTGCTGAGTTTTTTACACTGTTAGGAATTATGTCAAATGTGACATGCAATGTGTCACATCGTTGGATATGCTGTGATACTGAGTGTATGTCATAGGCACCAAACAAATTGATGGAGGTATAGTTGTAGCAGTATTAGTTAACATTGATTTGTATGCTTAAGTCAGACACACTTATGTGTATGTCATAATGGTATTTAAAGTAAAGTCGACATAGGTGGTTATGTTTTTTAAAAAATGTATTGCCAATTTGTCAAATGGAGAAAAGGGCCAATCAAGACTGAAATTTAGTCAACAGAAGCAGTCTCACAATACAATCTTTGTATGTGTGCAATCATATGTAAATGTGTAAGAATAATAAGAACTGTATAATATGGATTGGAGTAAGTATGTGATATAATAGGAAAATAATCAGGTGTTTGTTTCTAGTCATGTTTCACTAATCACCACTCTTTATGTGAGGAAGTAGTTTCTGACATTCGACCTGGAATTGTAGTAGTCAGGCTGAAGCTGTGGAGCTTTATTATATATTTAGTATTGAATGTGAATAGAGTTTCTAAAAAAATGTGATTTTTTTTTGTAAAATGGTTGTATGTTGTAATTCTGTGTGGTGCATTACTTGTGTGGTATGTTAATAAGGCAATGTCAGTAGGTTGTGAAGTGTGATTACACACATGATAGACAAGTGTTTTGTTGTTGTGTGACTGCTAATGTGGATGTTCCTGGGGTGGGTGAAAAACCATATGCTGAGTGTCTAAGTAATACAATATACAAAAATGTTAATTTTGTGACATTTGATTGGTGTTATTTAATATGTCACTGACTAGGCACAAATGGAAAATTCCCACCTGACCCCTCAATTGAGGCGATCATAAATATTATTAGGAACAGGTATGCAGTGTGTGATCAGTAACAGTGTCTGATTTACAATTGTCAATATTTTTTACATACATTAGAATTACTTGTGACAGGTTGAAAAAAGAGAATATTTTTACATTAACAAATGACATATGAATTCTTACATTAGCTTCTATGTAAATTCTTAACTTGTGAATACTAAAACTGTGCATGCTGTGCATTTTTTTAACAAACTTATGGTTAATTAAATGTAGTTAGTATAGTGCTGAATAATATGTAAAACATTCAGTTGTACTTTAGTGTTAGACTAATATTTTTAGTACAAGTATCGAAGTAGTTATTAACAATGTACGCCTGAATACAAATCTTTATATTATGTACAAATAATTGCAAACACATGTAAAAGTCAGCAAATGATATTCTGCAATTGTTTCTTATTTACAGTTGTGTAATTCTGCTTCTTGCATTATCAATAAAGGTAGTTATTTTTACATATGTACAATACTAGTATTATGCATGAAGGCATGATAGTTCTACACTGTTGCATGGTGAGCGAATGATGTTCTCTATATGTCAAGAGTCAATAGACAGATTGAAGTGTTAGACAACTTGTGACAGAGTGGAATGTTTGAATGTTAGAAGTGTTGCTCAGTTATTTATGATAATAACTGAGAACTTCTCTTTGTTTGCAAAGAGTAACACTTTATAACTCATCAATTTGTTATGTATGAGTTGATACATGGATAATTAAAGATATGTACAGAGGAGGACAGCAGTAAGGCCTCAGTTTTTAGATGTACAATCTTTGATAGACATGTAATCATGGTTTCTCTAGTGACTGAATATTGTTGGCGCCGATTGAAGCCACTACAATTTCCATGTAGTCACTGATATACACAAGATCTTACATGTTACAGTGTATGGAATGTCTCTGTCAGAATAGCATTTTGTTGAAATTGTATGGTAAATTTAGACTCCTACATTATACAACATTGTAATGAGGTATGAATGTTTTTGGGACAGTCATTTTTAAATGCAACATGTTTTGTCCTATTCTTCTGCAATATGAAGGTTATCATAATTTAATATTAGAAGATCAAATTGAAGTGTTGATAGACAACTTGTGACAGAGTGGAATGTTTGGTGAATGTTAGAAGTGTTGCTGAGTTATTTACGATGATAACTGAGAACTTCTTTGTTTGCAAAGAGTAACACTTTTTAACTCATATCAGTTATGTATGAGTTGATACATGGATAATTAAAGATATGTACAGAGGGTGAGAGCAGTAAGGCCTCAGTTTTTAGATGTACAATCTTTGATAGACATGTAATCATGGTTTCTCTCATGACTGTGAATATTGTTGGCGCCGACTGAAGCCACTACAACAATTTCCATGTAGTCACTGATCCACACAAGATCTTACATGTTACAGTATATGGAATGTCTCTGTCAGAATAGTTTCTTGTTGAAATTGTATGGTTAATTTAGAGTCATACATTTTACAAGATTGTAATGAGGTATGAATGTTTTTGGAACAAATTAGTCATTGTTTAAATGCAACATGTTTTGTCCTATTCTTCTGAAATATGAAGGTTATCATAATTCTTCAATATTAGAAGATACGCATTTTTTAAGTGTCGTGGAAGTCTGTTTAAAACTGCTTGTAGAGTCGTCACACTCTAACCATCCACTTCTGCACCTTAGTAAGGAGGTGTAATGCCCAGAATGCATGGATTGACCATGGTGATAGATTATACTGTGAGTGTCAAACACTGATTGGTTGAAGACTATTCTACTTGCTGTGCAATCTGTGATAGGAGTATCAACTCTGAGCCCATTGGGGTCAAATCTGTGCAACATAAGCAACAGATATTGAGATGAACTAAGACGTATGGACTGAGTGCATCTGCCTCCACACCTTCCACAGGCATGACTACATTCAGCATTGGTGAATAGCTGTTGAAATTTGACACTTTTGGTTTGAGGGACAAAGAGAGTAATCCACAGCATGTCTTGTGTGTTTTCACGCTGTGAATTGCCACATGAAACACACACATATTTTGTAACATATGTTACTGTGAACTACTGCCACATTGGGGTGCCGTCTTCATCCAGGTTGTTTATGACAGCCATCATAAACTCAGTAGTGTCTTGCTGTATGTCTACAGCAAATGTACTACATCCAGGATATGTAGCTAACACCTGTCGTAGTGGTGTTAGTGACTGTACATTGTTAGACTGGTCAGAAGTCATGTTAATAATCTGCTTCAAAGCGTTTGATTGGGGATTGTCTTTTGAAGCAGATATTGCCTGCACAAAGTGAGGCATGTGTAGAAAAACTTGCATAGCTGAGTTAGCATAGCAGTTTACTCTACTGCTGTCAAAGACTGGTACAGCACCTACACCAACTGATTTCTGATGAATTGGTCGTTGTGAATGTTTACTTGAAGTTGTGCCCTTTGTTGAACTCTTTTTTGTTGAATCACTTTTGGAAGCTTGTTGCTGTTTGTTGATACATCTAGCTGTGACTGAGTTGCGTGAGACAGACAGATATGTAGGCAGTGGTATTACACACTTGTGGCTGATGTAGAGTACGTAACCTGTTGTACTCAAGAATACATCACTTGTCAGCTTGTATTTTCTGAGGTGCTATAGTAATAATGTGCAACCCAGAAAGGTTGCGCACATGTGAAAGTGCGACGTAGCTCATTCCATCCTTGGAAATGTCTGTACCTATGTCTACCATTGCTCAATCCCTGAGATTTGTGAATGGAGACAACATATGCAACACATAATGGGAACTGTTTCTTGTTTACATAGACATCCTTAAAAACTTGGAATTTTACGCAGGTTTGATCTATGTGTACAGAGTGTTCCATGTTGTCAAAATGAACTACGAGCATCTCGTTGTATGTCTTCTGGACATTGTAGAAAAAGTCAGTGATGTTTCCCATGGCACCATTTACCATGCCTTTTTCTACATCTAGATTACATCGCAGCATGATACATGCATTCTTACAAACTGTGAGAGCAGCTTCTAGACCAGCTGTGCGTGAAACATCTGACTTCAGTTCACTTAGTCGTTCAGTCATCTTTGCTACTAGTTTTCGACTAAGAATAACATCATCAACTGTATCAACTGCATGCAGAGTTAGAATCTCTTGTTTTTCTCTATGCAGCATTAGATTGTTGAATTCACTGCATTCCTTTAGTCATGGCATAAGACACACTGTGTCTGCCTGTAGAGTATATATCGCTGAAGACATTACATGCTGTTTCTATGCATGTACTATCTACTGTGATTTTTCAATAATTTAACATACAAACATGTTCTGGTGATAGAGAACCTGTACGAGCTTCATCTAAAAGTGATTTGTAAGCTAGATCACCACTTTGGCGCATGTTCTTAGACAACTCAACATAGGTAAATAATTCCCATATGTTATAGCCTGCGATGCAGCCGAGGATATTCTTAGCTTGTTTGGCAGTTAGAGTTGTAAATACATGCTCTGCATTGACTGGTGCAAGTTGTAAAAGGTCTCCCAACACAAGTATACTTTTGCCACCAAATGGTACTCCATCGTCGGTACCCAAGATCTGCTGTAGACGTAGATGAATACAGGCAAGCATGACATTGGAGACCATGCTGATTTTGTCAATGATGAGTAAGTGCATCTTTGTAAACATGGAACGGAGTTGAGATGCAACCTCGAATGACAGTTTATGATACTCTCCAGTTCTCCCATGTTCGACTGGCAACATAAAGAGACAGTGTAATGTAACTCCACCAATGTTGTATGCTGCTAGTCCTGTGGGAGCAGTTACAGCAGCAGACATTGAAGAGCCTGTCACACTCCATACTTCTGCAGTGATGGCTTCAATCAGGAAACTCTTTCCTGTGCCAGCTGAACCGCTAACAAACATTAGTACTGGCTTGTAGTCAGTGCAGTCACATTGTTTTGTTTCATGTAGTATCCCATGTTGGACAGCTTCAACTACTTGAGAGTGAACTGTATGCTGCAGCCGATTTAGTCTTTCTCTTAAGTCAGCTGGGTTGACCATGGTGTGTGTGCCATGTTCCATGGCCGTCTCAATTTTCTGACATTAACACTTCTGGGGCATTTAAGGGCAGAGGGTCACCTAGAACACCTTGTCCTTCTGGATCAAGGTTGTCTTGTGAACTTACTGGAGTGTCTTCCTGAAGCTGCTTCTCTGCCTTCTCAAGCTGTTCTTTCTCAGCTTCTAGTCTTTGTATATATATCTGTGAGTATTCAGTTTGGAAATTCTCGTGAGACTGAACTGCTCTTTGAATGTCTCACAGTCACCTTTTAATTCAGACTCAGTCCTCCAGGGTCTAAATAGGAATAGGAGAGCAAAGTAGTAATGTTCTGTGCTCTCTGATGTGCCTAGATGCAGTTCACAGTGATCTATAAGCCATGGCTTGTGTCTCTTCATGAGATGGCCATCTACTCCATTGACCTTGTAAATCTGGCATGTTGAGTCAAGTGCTGCACCTGCCTTTTAGTCATACCACTTAGCCACCTCAAAGAGACACATGTCATTCATGTCATTGTGTCTATGTGGGTAGTATGTGTCTATTAGGTTATTCTTCAAGATATGTTTTGAAGAAGGTGTATTGGCAGCGAGCTCCTCAATTTCTGCATGAGGAATCGGTACACGTTTCCGTTTCTCTTTGTAGTTTACACTGAGAAAATGTACAGCATCAGACTTCCCATACAGATATGTACCCATTAACCTGTCACTGGCTTCGTAAGCTCCACATTCTCTGTGTGAAAGTCTTCAAACCCAATGACCACAGCTGAGATGTCAGTCTATTGCTTGAAGTGGTAATATCTTCCCAAAGATCTTGCAAGCTAGTCTGTTCATGTTTGGTTATGTACGAAGTGATGTACCGAACTAGGGCCAGTGAGTTATCAGCCACAAACTGAACATCTATGTTTGCTTGCCACATTAGGAGAAGAGTTGGGTTGTAGTCATTGATGTACACCTCTTTTTCATCTCTGGGTAACTCGTATACCCTCTTGGTTGATTTTGCCTTCAAGTGGTGTTGCATTGTTGAGAAAAGGTCATTCATGGCACCATCCTGACAAACTCATCTAGGAAATCCAAAGCGACATCGTGTGTACCAATTAGATTTGTTCTTTACTACTCGCCAGCAAAATTTTTGCGCAAATATGTCACTGGAACTTTTGTACCAACTTCCATAGTGTAGGACTGTCATACTTGCCTGGAATGTGACAAGTGATATATTTTTTGATGAATGATAGCACTTCTGCTGCTTCATGTTCACCAATGTGTGGAGCATCTTTGATCCACAATAACATATGGATATGAGGGGCACCTCGTGCTTGATATTCTGTCCTCCAAAAGTAATGTTCCACAATATCTAGAGGAGGATTGTCCTTTGACAAGATGAAAGTCAGAATGTCATGGAACTGCTTGTGAAAATGTCTTGTGACAGACACAGGATCAAGTGAACACATTTCTCCGACGGTCATTGATGAGATGCCTTTGACATCAGAATTTGCCCACTTCAACAGTTCAATGAGTTTGTCACAGGCATATTCAGCACAACTAAGTGTGACAAACCATGTGGCTGCACCATACTCTCGCAGCATTGTCATCACTTCAGAGTGTCTGCGATACCAATATTCTCTGGTGCCATGGAGACTTGAAAGTATGGAAGACAGATTCACTTGCACATTTTCATCTTCTGCTTTAATTTCTCTAGAAATTGAGCAGCTGTTATTCCATCTAGTGGACTTGTTAGACGAATGGTATGTGCTATAGACGCAGACAGAATGCTAAGTTCACTCTCCCAGAGGAGATGGAACAGGTACTGTATGTTACATCTGAATTTGCCATCTTTGCTGAGGACACGGCTAGTGCGGTACTCGGCACCCTGTACACATACTTCTCTTTCATCTAGGCATCCACCTAACCCTTTTGGAAATAGGTCTGGGAAACAGCGTGCTTCTAGTGTTGCCTCCCAAATGCTGACAGGCTCACCTTCCACCTGCTTCATTTGATAGAGATCAATGTTGTCTCCTAATGGATCTCTGCCATGTAGTGGGTGGATGTGTACTGTTCATACATATTCACTTGTCTGTGTACTGACCTTCTCAATGATTGGCTTACTTTTTCTAATAGATCATGTTGCACAGAGAGACTGGCCATCTGATCTATGTCAATATCTCTATAAAAGGGATTGTTACTCTTTAAATAAGCAAGAGCAAGCTTTACCTTTTGCACATTGACAACATCTTGCCAGATGACCTTGGCCTTTGTAGGCACACCATTTACAAGAATTACCAAGCTATTTTCAGTTGAGATTGCTTGAACATTTTCCTGTAGAGGAAGTGGTAGATACATCACAGAACCCTTTAGAGATCTAACAAGCTTTTTCTGTGGAATGTTCCATGTCTTTGTGTTCAGACATAGAATCGTTTGGAATGGTTTCATTGTCTGAATTAGAATGCGTTCAAACATATTCAATGTTGAAATCTCAGTTGGTGTAACATCTTTTTCCATGTTATTCAGCATTGACCTTGCTGTTAAACTGTTACACTTCAGTTTTGATAAACAGTGTTTGCATAGCACAATGGTGTCTTGTAAGTTAGTCAGATTTTAGCAGCAAGAATGCTGCCAGGCGGAACCACATGTCATTGTATGGTGACAAGGTTTCTAGGTTGACTGTGACTGTTTGTTTTGTGTAGCACAAATGGCTGCATGACACACATACTGAATCAAACTTCTGAGACTTTGCAACCTCAAACTTAACAATTTCCTTCCCGTATTGTTTCAGAATGTCATTTTCTAACACTGAAACAGATTTTTCTACAGAAGTGTTACACTGAAAATTAGTTGTTTCTGGTACAGAAGTAATGTGTTGCAGTTTTTTTAGGAAAGTGATGGCACCCTGCATGTCACCTGATTGCAATAAGTCATTTAAACAAGTGTACTGATGTACAGCTCGCTGTACTTCATATACTCTGTAGACAAAGTTTTGCATGCCTGTTTGATGCACTACAAGCATCCTCATGTTGTGAAAAATACTATCACAAATGCCAGTATTGAGACATGCAAGTGAGTGACCCATGATTCCAGTATGTGGCTGGATTTCACAATGGTCAATTTTTGTAAACAGTTTGTCTGTCTTTGCGATCTGTTATTACAAATAGGTTTACAAAGTGTTCTACTTTTTCAAATGACGATTGCCTACGGTTGCAAGTGTCATCACATGGCCATGCCAGACAGTGCAGTTTATTGAAGACTGTGGTTGGATCACAGTCACCATCAGTATCCAATCGATTGTCATCAGAGATACTGAGGACATTTACTTTGCCCGACTCATCAATACTGAACGTCTGTTCTTTTGTTAAATAATAACTCTTCCCAGAAATATGCCTCTGAGTGCTGTGTGTGCAGCCACTGTCCTGTGAAAACATGACAGAAGTTGTCAACAGTCAAACAAGGATACTGTTGAAGTCTTTTTTATGGCATATACAAGTTTTCTGAATTGTTCAAGAACATGACACATCTTACGCTACAATTGCTGTAGTACAAACAGTGCTCTGTTGACAAAAGTTTGTACTTTCAGACATAAATTTGTCATAGAAAGCTGACTCTTGCTCTTTTTGGGGGTGTGGCACAGCACAGCAGCAATAAGTCTTCCGATCTTAGCTTTACTTGCTAGTGATCGGAAATACTTTCTCTTTCTGAGTTGTAACTCAGCAGTTGTGAGTTTACAGCATTGTTTTGAGCATTTCTTGATGGTTACACTCAAAATAGTTGTGTTTCGTCTCAGAGATCTACACAACATTTGTGATGGTATACATTTTGTCTTTTCTGTTAAGGAATTTCGTTTAGTTGTGCAGTGACTTGATGTAGGGGTCACTGTTGCAGTAAAGGTCTGTCGTTCATTTTTTGGTGTGCCTTTACAGTTTTGTTTGTTGCCCTTATACAACAGTGTAGTACTATTATACCACTCTCGTTTTGAGACACATCTACATCTGTATTTAGTTGGCATATTTTGCTATTATGGTTGACAGTGACAGTAAGCAATCTTAAAGAAGTATCAGGCACCTGTATGAGACAGAGAAAATAAGTGTTAGAATAGGCTTCAGTAAATGTCTTATAACAGTGTGTATTGATAGAATTATAAGTTAAGTATGTTTACAATTTGGTAGAAAACATAACTAAACAATAGTTTTTATGAATGTACATTGTGCAGCTGCTACATAATATCAGAAGTTTGTGCATTCTCAATATTTCTAGTCCACATTTAAGTTTTTTTCCCCATGTCTACTTATGATTAGTCAAGTCAAGTCAAATTTATTTAAAAGACGCCCAATCCCGGAGGCTCTGGGCGCCGTACAAATTTTTAAAAGAGCATAATACAAAAAATAAGTGAAATAGCAAATAATGTACATCATAGTCTAATGTAGTCTAAACATCAAACGCCTGAGAAAATAAGAAAGTTTTCAGGCGGATCTTAAAAATATTTACAGTCGAGGCCTCTCTGACCATAGTTGGTAATAGGTTCCATAGGGCGGGAGCCGCAACGCTGAAAGCTCTATCACCGGCTGACTTCAGCCTCACCCTAGGAATGGTCAGGAGGCCACTACTGGAGGATCGAAGAGGGTGGACCGATAGAACAGGTGTCAGGAGGACTTACAGGTAGCCAGGGCCCTGCCCGTGTAGGGCCTTAAAGGTGAGAAGACCCACCTTAAAGAGGACTCTCCACCTGACCAGCAGCCAGTGCAATTCACGCAGTACCGGTGTAATATGGCAAAATTTTTTCTGCCCAGTCAATAACCGGGCAGCTGCATTTTGCACCAGCTGCAGTCTGCAGAGAAGTCCTCCTGTGACCCCGAGATAGAGTGCATTACAGTAGTCCAGCCTAGATGTGACTAAGGCATGTATCAAGGTAGGGAGGTCCAGAGATGGAACAAGGGGCCTAATCCTGGCAATGTTTCTGAGATGAAAAAAACAGGTACGAACCACAGAAGATATTTGAGTCTCCATGGTCAAGTTCCTGTCCAGAATCACTCCAAGACTACGCACCGTAGAGGAGGCCTTCAATGAGACAGCCCCAAGAACAAGTCCAGTTGCTGAATCAGAGACCTCCATATCACGAACTCTGTTCGACTCCACTACCAATACCTCCGTCTTGTTAGGGTTCAGTCGCAACCAGCTGGAGGCCATCCAGTCACTTATCTCGGTCAGACAGATGTTTAGCACATCCACTGCATTAGATGTTCCTGGGGCAAAGGAAAAGTATAGCTGAGTATCATCAGCATAGCAATGAAAACTCAGACCATACTTCCTAATGATCCCACCCAAGGGCAGCATGTACACTGCGAACAACATTGGGGCCAGTACCGAACCCTAGCATAGGTGTAATTTGTTACATGTGGACAAAAATGTGTTTTTGACCATGTAGCGTGTCATGGGATAGTCAGTAAACTAATTTACTATATGGTATACCAAAAACATGAGAGTGATAGTGTTAATTACCAAATCTGTTAAAATTAGTATGTTTACAATTAGAGGGAGAACATGGCACGATTACTGTTGTGTGACTGCGTCTAGCACAGTTGCTATGTATGCTTGTATGTTAACAAAATTTCAATATAGTTGCTGCATATTATAAACATTGTGTTTTTAGTACGCCTGTGTATGACTATTGGAGCTGTTATTTTTAACATGCAAAAAATGTTTATATGCACATGTACTGTGCAATGCTGCAGTTGATTAACGAAGTCACTGTATGGGGCACAGTCACAAAATACAGTGCCAGTGTTTATGAGCAGACAACTTAAAATGAATATGTTGAGAAATCGGTGTGAGTATTCCGAAACATTTCTGATTTACAAGCTTGCACAGTGCAGTTCACATGTACACGTGTAAGTTTGTGTATTGTCATACTTTTCAGTTGAGAATCACAAAGTTTTGTTTTAACACACAACCTTATGAATAGTACAGATTTCATTTATCACAGCTTGACAAAACTGTTTCTGCTTATGTGCTGCGTTTTGGATCAGTTGATGTGAGAAATGACTATATGATACAAATGTATAAAAATCATATTGACACTGTTATGAGCAGAGGTCTTAAAATGGCTATGTTTACATTTGGGTGCACAAATTACAACAAACTGTTTCACAAGTCTGCATTGCACAGTTGTTATGCATGTTTGGAACGTTGTAAATCTTAAATATCTGAAGTGCAGTGAGTTCGAAGCAGCTACGCAGCACATAATGTGTTTATAATTGAAAATTGAGCTATTTTCCCATAAAATCTGAAATTGTGGCAATAAATAGACAGTCTTGGAAAATTGCTCTCCTTTGCACGAAAGTGTCACAAAAATTACTTTCGTGCATTCGACAGTATGGTCAAAAATACTGTCGAACTTCGACACTTTTGCAAATTTTACTGTCATGCTATCAAAAGTGTCGCAAATGTACTTTCATGCATTCGACAGTAAAGTTCATCTAACACTTGGGAGTGCCAAAAACATTCATTATCGAATCAGAAAACAGTGTGTTTGAGTGACAGGTAGCTCTACCAATGTAATTTAAGATTTGTCAGGCCATTTCTGAGAACCAATCAGAGACGGACAACACTGAAGAAGTAAACAGCAGCCATTTTCAATATTGCTGAGAGCAGTTCGAAACTGCAAGTACAGTCTATCTTCAAATGATTTTTTCTAGTATTAAAAAAACTTATAACAACATGTAAATACTATTAATCAAAATGTTTTTTTATGTTGAATCTCATAATGTAACTTGTTGTTGTTTAGCAGGCTATATTCTTAAGATAAAATAGTTTAAAGTAAGAAATCATTTTAGTACTAACTTGTACAGATACAGCTGCAAATGGAGGTAGATAGGAAGGTGCACGTGGAGTTCTATGAGAAAATGGAACCAATCAGACTTGTTTCTGATGTTGTAATTGTTTAAAACTGTCTATGAAAAGGATGCATTTTCCAAGTTGTCAGTGGTTGCAGATTTTTTGCAGGAACATAGGTCTAGAAATACTGGATGCATCAGTTAGATTGGTTAATGAAGCCAGAGCAGCAGGGAATGTTTTTTATCTGATTTGTGTGTTTTGTCTGAAGCTAGCTTGAAATAAGGAGGGAAAATATCAGTTTGATTTTCAGTGCTGTCTGGTCACTGCAGGGTGAACACTGACTTTATTTGTAGCTCTCTATACAGTCCTGAGTTTTAAAACTTAGAATGGCAGAAAATAGCAAAAGGATTTTGTGGATAGTTGGAAGCAGTTACATAAGATGAGCAGCTGAGTTTGCAGTTCATAGTAATTTTGGGAGGGACCTGCAGCTCCCCATTAGCTATGTAAGATGGTTTGGTCATGATGGCATGAGATGGGAACATCTTATGCCAACCATGGACAGACTTTTGATAACTCACTCTCCTCCTGACATACTGCTAATACATCTTGGGGAGGCAATGATTTGGGCTCAAAATGCTGGGTAGATTTAGTTGCAGAGGCAAAATTGGACCTTGCTTCTATTATGTCTATGTTGCCTGTCTATATTACCATGTTTTCAGATATTACAGAGCATAGAGTCTAGCAAGCAGAACATCATATGTATCTGATTGACAGAGCTTGCAGAAAAGTAAATGTACAGATAACTGCTTTTCTACGCATGCATAGAATGCATAGTATACATCACCCCAAAATAAAATACTGTAATGATTGGCTATTCCTACCAGATGGTGTGTACATTTCTCACATGCTGGCAATTGCCATTTTCTGGGAGACCTTCGAGATGGAATCCTCAAAGTCCTTTAAGATTGTCAGACTGTTTGAGGAAATATTACAGTATACACAAAGGTTCTTTTCAGAACCATATTAATGTGGTAAAAAAATAGATCAACTGCATGCATCACTCACATACATGCCATGTATATGGGTTTGCTATATTAGGATTCTGCGGAAACACCAATAGTAATTTACCCTGCTGCTGTCAGTTCACAATTGTATGATGTTGTTATGTCTCAACATTTAAGCAATAAGGTATGACCAGGGTTTAGATTAACAGTCTGTTAATCACCCCAGGGGTGTAATGTGGCACAAGGCGCAGCTGAGTTCCATATTGCCCTCTAGGGGTGATTAACTGACTGTTAATCTAACTCATTGGGAGTGCCTTATTGCTATTATAAAAATGTTTTCGAAAAGAAAAGTGTTAAAAGTATCCTTTATGAATGTTTTCCTCATTTAGAGGGAGATTTTTAATAAAATAGTTCTTACACCAGCAGTTTAAGAATGCTGGTTCAAAATCAGAATGCATCATTCCACACATTCAGCTGTGCTAGAGGATGGAATGCTGACAGGAGCAATCCATGTGCCATGGTAATCAGGCTGTACATGACAGTATAACATGGATTAATGTAAGGCTGTTGGAATCCTAACAGCCAATAAGATTGCAGCATTTCTGAGAACCTTTTTATAATCGTATATAGTTTGAGTATGTTAAATGAGTGTAGCATTTACTGTGGTCTTATAGTGTTGTAGCTGTTACAGTATGGTATGTGTGAAACAACAATAAAACACAGTGGTGCTGTTCAATGTATACGTTTCTTTACTGGTATGTCAGGAAATAGTTATTTTGAATGTAGCAGATACAGTATGTGTAGTAATTAGTATATAGGCTACCATGAATGCACAACAGAATTATCATACTATTTAACTTTCAATCGGTTTGTTAGCCATCTTCACATTTATTAAGTATATTTCTAGGTGTGTGCACAGTTGTGCAATGTGTGGTTCATCTGTGTTTAACATCACTTTATTATGGTGTGTGAACAAGTCAGTGTAGTAGAGATGGATATGTGATGGTGTAGCTAATCTCATGTTCGATGCAGTAGCCCCCCAACCCTGAGACTACTGGATGGTATGCTGGTGGGACACCATAGTGTAGCAGCAGTTGTTGTTACTGTTGAGGTGGCTGAATCCTTTCTAGGCCCTGCATAATGCTACTGAGGTGTGTTTCTGCTATGTTGAAGGACATATGCTCTTTAATTTAATAAGTATTATATGGAATTCGTTTAAGAAATGATTAATATTGTTGGATGATAGTAATGTGGATGTTTCTTTCTGTTTGTATTTCAGAACTAAACAATCGTAAAGTCAAATAATGAGGCAGTGGACCTTGTGAGAGGTATGTGCACTGCTTGAGGCAGTCCAGGCTAGAGGTAATCCAAAGGTATTGATGAGGAGTACAAACTGGAAACTGGATTCGATGTGGAGGCGCAAAAATAGCTATTTGTACATAGTTTTTAAAGTAAAAAATAAGACTGTTGTACAGCTAAAGCGGAAGTGGAAGCTGTTGCGCCAACGTTTTTACATTTTGAAACAGCATGAGGGGACACTGGACAATGATACATGCTGGTACTACTTAGCATATGAGCTTTGGGAAGCTGCTGGCAAGCCAGCTGAGGGGGAGTGCCTTACTCACCGTAAGTAAATCAGCACAACTTTTCATAATAGATGTGCATGTATTCAGAATTTGTAAAAATAATTGTATACTGCATGATTAAGCAATAAGACATGAGCAGGGATTATGTTAATGTTGTGTAAATCACTGTTTGTTGGTGTAATGTGGCATGAGGCACAGTCGAGTGCTACATGCCTCCACACGGTGATTAAGTGACCATTAATATAAACACTCAGAGTGCCTTATTAGTATTATCATACCAATATTTTGTAAATAGTGTTGAACATTGTTTTGCATGTGATTAGTCTCTACATATATGTTAATCAAAGATTGGTAGCAAACATGTTATTAGCTGTATGTCAATCAGAAAGCTGTATTTCTCACAACGTTTTAAAATACTCAATACTATATGTAAGGATGTACTATGAAAAATGTAACTGAATTTTTCCATTTACTGTGCTGTTCAGTCACAAACCACAGCTTGCTAAGATAGCCATGCCAGAAATAGTACATTTATACATATACTCACTTACTACTACGGTATGTTGGTAGAGAACAATATGTAACTGTTTAGTTATTGTGATGTAGTGGTATAAAACTTGTACAAGTCTGTAATACTGTGTAATAAACCATCCTTCTCATGAACGTATTCCTGGTGGTCCAGTGGACTGAAATGCCTGATCACATGCAATAAGTGTAATAAACCCACCCCTCCTCCCGAACGTATACCTGGCGGTTCAGTGGACCAAAATGCCCAATACACAGAGACATGTACAAATGTACATATCAATAGTGTTTGGTGCCCCACCAGTTATAGACTATGTAGATAATGGTGTGCTGGGCCCCCTGCACAGAAATATACAATTGTTATTGTAATATGTGACCATAATACTTGTGGTCTGTATAATTAGAAGCAATGTTATGTATGTCATGGCTGATTTACTGTTGTTGCAAGTATTTCAAAACTGTACTGTGATTCACATCTACCACTTACATATTTTTTTGTTTGCTTCATGATAGAACATCGGAGGTCTCCCTGGCTTCACACGAGGTAGTACAAGCACAGAGTTGAGCTGTGGAGGGTAGTCAGTCAGACACAGAAAGTGTCAGTGATTGACTCCGATGGTAAGAGTTTATTATTACAAATTTGTTATGCTGTTTACAAATAAGAAACGAGGGTTTCTTCTGACACAAAGGGTGGCATATTCAAACTGTGCCATTCATAGGCACAATCCATTGTGCTGCACAAAATAGTTGTGCTGGGGTGTGTATGGGGTGATATTCAAAGGAGTTGCGCTATTGAGCAACTCCTTTGAATATCACCCCCCAGCCACAGCCACTGTGCATGGCACAGTGGAACTTGCACCACCGCAAGTTCAGAGTGGAGCATTCAACTTGCGGTGGCTTAAGTACCATTGCACCATGCACAAAATTGTGATCTTCAAAACGTGACATGCAAATGGGGCTATAATTCATGCAAGGCTCAGGGGGGGCATTTGCATCTGATTATGGCATGATTTGCATGCCATTAGCATGTAGGTCTGCTGATCCCCGAGGAATTGCACCTGGCACCCTGACAGGCTGCAGCCATCAGGGAACGATGCCCCCTGCACCCCGATTGTGGACAGAACAGTGTAGAATACTGCCCAGCACCCCTCACTGGGCCAATCACAGGCATGGTTCAATTCCCCCCAACAGCCCAATCGTGGGCAGCATGGGCCCTCGACCGTATCTGCTGGTCCAGTGGACTGAAAAGCCCAGTCGCAGGTAGTAAATTTAGTAACTCCCCGAACAATGCCCTGGTGGCTACTGTGCCATCCAGCCCACCCACTCACTAAGCCCCACTATCCTTCTGCCCCCTGGCGAGCCGGGTGGGTGGCAGCATCCTACCTACCTGTTACTCTACCATTTCATCGAGCCGACTGCCGTCTGGGTTGTAGCCCACTGGTGGAGAAGAGCTACGGGCATGCAGCTCATACCATATGTTGATGACAGTCTAGTGATTTTTAAACGAATTAATTCATCTCACAAATCTGGACTGTCAGTGTATAGTATGGGCTGCACGCCCATTGGTTTCTTGCCTCTGCACCAATGGGAAGTGCGAGTCTACCGGTTAGTCAGTTGGTGGGTGGCAGGTGGGTGGATGATGCTGCCTGCCACCTGCAGGGGGAGCAGGGTGGTGGTGATTCATGGTGGGTGGAGGGGGGGGACACTCAGCCACCAGGGCTATCTTCAGGGGGGTTATTAAACTTACTGCCCACGATTAGGCATTTTGGTCCACTGACCACCAGGGATATGTTCGGGAGGAGGGGGGGTTATTTTACTTAATGCCCGCGTCTTGGTATTTTGGTCCAGTGGACCACCAGGGATATGTTCGGGGTTATTTAACTTACTGCCCATGATCGAGCATTTCAGTCCACTGGACCACCAGGGATACATTCTGGGGCTATATTGCTGCCCGTGATCGGGCTGGTGTTGGGGGGAGTATACTATGCCCACGGTCGTACTCAGTGGGGGTGGGGGTTTATTAGTTGGGTGCTGCGATTGGGCTGCAGGGGGTAGAGGGACTGGGTTAGGGGCCAGCTACAGTGGAAGCTGCTGTGTTTCACCCTGCAATGCAACAGCTCACCTGTGGGTGGCCCTCGACTTAGGCCTTTTTTTTGGCTTCCCAAGTCATGCAGGAGCAGGTTGGGGTTGCTCTCTACACACTCTGCATAGCCCGGCTGAATATCGGGCTGTGGAGTTCATGCATGGTTCCTCCCTCCACTTGAGCATGCATTCATTTGCATTGTACTTGTTGCTTCAGCTCTGTTTTCAGTGGTGCAGCTGTTTTCTACTGAATATCAAGCAGAATGGTGCACTTTGCGCAAGCATGTCCAACCCTATTATGATGGTGCAACCCATTTTGAATATCCCACCCAAAATACTTTAAAAGGTGTTAACTAACTCTAGTGAATGTGCAGTGGCAGCATGGCACAAGATCCTGTACTAGCATAATAAACTGGTATTACTACACATGTGAGTGGGATACTATTTTTCATGAATGTGACAATGGATGTATGTCCATAGCGGTACATGTGGCATTGTGGGGGGGATGTCTTCTCCTCTGCTACTTTTGGTGGTGGAGTTTAATGTACAATGAGTAATAGATAAGCAATTGTAATGTTGTAGGTGTCTCAGTGGTATTCAGTGGTGTGCTGCTTAATTATCTGTTGCTAATTACGACATGTCCCTAGATCTTATTCACATACTATTTCTATA